>JAHHFK020004409.1:0-155570 GCA_024533555.2 Aedes koreicus
AAACTTCTCAACCATTTATTGCACGAATAGAACGGGATGGTTGAGTAGCTGCAACTTAAAATTGAATTATTTTCGACTTCAATTTGATACCATAAACTATAAATGAGTTAGATTTAGAAATATCAGTTGTCAAGAAATAATGTTCCACATTAATTTTGCAAATATTGTTGATAATAAAGATCTGTAAGTATTGTAGTTCAGGGCAAAAGCAAACCAGCCAATTAAAATATTTAATGTGGTATTAAACATTGAACACAAAAACAACCTCAATTTGAGTAAATCTGTCTTTTCTGACTTGATTGAATTCAACCTATAGCCTATATACCAATTTGTATACATCAATTTTTAAATTCACCCAACACTTAACCTCACTTGACAGAACTCAACGTTCAGTTCTTTTTACTTAATTTTGGGTATTTTTTTCTTAGCGTGTAACTGGAAATAAAAACTTTGGGTAAATTCAACGAACGTGCATCGTTGAGAGTTGTATTGAATATTGCGTTCAATATTGTTAGCAATGTTGAATACCACATAGTCACGGAATCAATTTTAGCCACGTGAACGATAAATCCAACTCGAAATTGATCATATCACGTGCAAATCGAGCAGTTTCAAATGAAGTTTTTTACCACACAAACTATGCCTTGGAAAATAATCCAAACAAAAAAAAATGTTTTTCTAGAACCTCGAGACAAAAGCTTCAAAAGCTCTTATTAATGCTTAGCTAGAATAAGCTAACGTTAAGTAGTTCACTTTATCCAATTCCAAATGTTCGATAATATGATTGATTTATAAGATTACTTTTATTACTTTCTATAGGGTGTTTTTTTATTACTTTCTATAGGGTGTTACCGACGGCTCGATAGTCATGAAGAAAATGAATATAAATTTTGACTCAGGAAATACTAGCACATCGGTCCCAAGCTCGGCTCCAAGCTTAATGATTCGCCCCTAAGACTGTAACTCACCCCAATACACTCTCAAATATTCTGTCAAAAAAACATAGCGAATCAAAACAAAAACAAAGATACTTGTACCAAGAGGTACTGAGAAGTGCAAGAGTGCATGGCAAGGTGTACTTCGGAACAAGGGGTTCTACAAGAGTGGAACTATTTAAAATCGCGTGGTGGATTGTTGGTGGTGGGTTGCGGGGGGGCGAGGGGGGGGGGTGGGTGTGGGGGAGGAAAAATAAAAAATATATTGTTATTGGTTTTGTGGTAGGGACCTGCTTCTTGTAATGTCCAAGTGGCGTGTTTAATTTGATATTTTAGGTTTTGTGGGTTTTATTTTGGTTGTTAGTTAATTTGTTTGCTTATTTTAATTTTAATAAATGATTAGTAAATATTGTGGGGGGGGCGATGTGGAATTAAAAACGACGACTAATAAATGATAATGATTACGAATATGGTTTCAACGATATTCAAACCTTAGTTACTATGATAACTACATCAATAATCATTCAAAAATGGTTTGTGTTGAATAGTTGAAAGATAATTGAATGTTTAGAATAATGATTATAAAAAAAAGTTCGTGTAGGATTAGTTATGTTCAAAACCTGCTATAGATCTTATAATTACATCAGGATAGACTCAAACTGTGAGAATAGGCTCGAACATCTAACAACGTACATTAAGAATAATTATGATCAATATTTGATAAAGTTCTGGTTATAATCTAACTATTATCTGATGTGGTTAAACAAGTCCTGATATAATCCATGTTTGTTAATGAACATAAGAACTATGTGATCAACATTATATTCGGTTCATTACAGGGTTTGTCATCCGAACCGTAAATGTGATATTGTCATGGAAACTAAAAAATGTTTTGATTTTCTACAAACCATCATTTGTTCCGATTCCGATAACGAAAGAAAATAATGGATAACGAACAGAATCTTTAACACGCTTTCTATGGGTATAATGAGAATAAATCATAAAAAAAAGGTTTTAATTAATGTTTAAAAACTATATCCAAATTATAATAATTCAGGTAACTATTTTGATAATTATATCAAACTTCACTCAATATATTAAAATAAAACTTTACCAAAACATTCACAACCCATAATCTATAATATTTAAATTAGAACCACAGTTTATAAGGTTCTACGGTTGTTTTCATTCTGAAACTATATGGAGAAATCAAAAAATTTGAATGGTAATGGTTCTTAATAACCCATTGTTTTTAACATCCAGGCCTGAGAAACCATATGACATAAAGTTAAAACTTTATCATAAGTCGTTTGTGTAAAGTTGCATAACCACAACAGGTGACATTAAGAGGTGGAAGATAAACCATTTTTGATAACGTTAAGTTATGGTTAGTGTTCATGCGGGTGGCGAGATAGACCGTGATAGCCGTCCAAACGGGCATCACAAAGAAAGAAAAATGAGATCTCACTGGGACTTGACAGCTCAATGCATGTCTGGAGCGTAAAAAGCTACAAACAAAACCATACAAGTTTCCTAGTGAATCACATAAACCGGTGAAGTATGTTGGGTTTACATGTAAGTAATTAATTCAAGTTTAATGTATATATTAGGCACATACATCAGACTTCCAGGCTCTAAAATTTTTCCCCCAATATACTGTGTAAATTTTGAAAAACAAGCCGTTGGAATATCATCGCCGCCTAGTCTAGGTTTCACTAAACTAAAATTGTCAGACAGTCAACAACTATCAAATCTCGAAGCGGTGGTGCCATCAACATACGGTTCACCAAAGCTAACGGAAACGAGCAGTAATTTTAATAATGCAGTTACAGAAATTTACACACGGAGGGCGGCTGTTTCAAGTTCACACAGGAATTCCTGTCGGCTGCGGTGTCTGCCGTCGAAAGTGGTGAGATTTCTATTTCCCAGGCTGCGTTTCAATACAGTGTTCCGTATGGCACTGTTTATAACCTAATTCATGGATAAGGCACCGGAAAACACGACGGGCAGACCATTCTGAATGACTACGAGGAACATGATCTATGCGAGGTGATAAAAATAGCAGGAGATTGGAGATTTTCTCTCACCAAGTCGGATATACAATTTCTCTTGCAAAGTTAATTGGATTCAAACAAACGTGTGACAAGATTCAAGAAAAATCTATCAGGATATGACTGGATTTGATCGTTCCTTTCACGTAAAAAATCAACACTGTCTGTACGGTTGTCCCACGATTTTTAAAAAATCGCCTCAACCCTCGGAAATGTTCCTTTAGAATACATTGTGAATTTCGACGAAACCAATTATACCGATGATCCGAAGTCAAAGACAGTGTTTGTGAAAAAGGGATAGAAACATGCCGATAACGTTCTTGACCATTCAAAAAGTTCATTTTTGGTCATGTTTGCGGGAGCAGGCGATGGAACTGTATTGCCACCATACGTCGTTTCGAGAGAACAAAAAGCATATGAATATCTAATTTGTCTTGTAACTGGTGGATAAAAAGTCAGAGAGAGGAAAAACAAAAAACAGAAAAAAAAAAGGTAGGGAGGAGGTATGTGGGTTGAGGTAGTTTTTGTGGTTTTGGGGGGGGGGGGGGTGTGTTGGGGTGGGGGTTACGTTGCGTTACATCTGTACCCAACCTGGACTGAAAGAGGCCCGAGAGGTGCTCGTTATAATCGAATTAAACCTGATAAGGTTGCGATTTACCTAGAACAAAAAGAAAACACTCATATGTTTGCTTATTTTTCAGGATGGTTCGATACGATGGTATTTGAGGATTGGTTCCACACAATAGCTTTGTCATACTTCAAGAGCTTGAAAAATGACGATCCAACGGTCATAATTGGAGGTAACATTGTGTCGCACTTATCGTACAAAATCTTCAAAAGTTGCCTCAATAACAATATCCAATTTGCGTTCTTCAGGCCATCGAAGAAATTTGGGAGGCAAACACTGGAAGATTGGCGAAAGCGCATTCGAGGATCCGTTCCCAAACATCGATTTCCGGGTTTGCTAAAGGCTGCCATGGATGGCATCCAGAAGAGCCGCGCTCAACATACCGGTCGGTTAATGGAAATTCAACCGGGTGAAAGTGTCACAGAACAACATGCACAGGAAGTTCTTAACAAGAATGAGCTGTCCTTGAGAGATGATAAGCATCTGAAATCTGATAAAGGTGGGCATACAGACAACAGAATCCAAGATTAGAAACATTATGTCCCTATGCCAAAGCCAGGAGCAAAAGCTAGGAAGCATAAAACTAGTGAACGTGCCAAGGAACCACACTCGAAGTTGAAGCTGGCGAACGACGAGAATATGAACCCAGATGGACGAAGACGAAAGGGAATCAGAATCAAAGAAGAGTAGGATGATTCTCTGATCTCGTCAGTAAATCGCAACAGAACGAACAAGGATCAAGTTAGAGAACCGACTCTAATTCGAACTACTAGTCCAGGGCTGGTAGCAGGAAATTTTTTAGTGACTTGGTCACTATTTTGAGTCTAGTCACTAAAAGGTCACTATTTGCATCCAAAAGTCACTAAAGTCGACTATTTTTCGTGCTAAAGTCACTATTTTCGCACCGCCGATTATAAAAAGTGTAAAAAGTTACTTGTAAAGACTATATTCGATGAAATTTGGACACACAAAATAGGTCACCAAAAATTTTCCTTGAGCCCGATTCTTTTCAAACTTTCTGGAAATAAAGTAAAACTAAATGTTTAAGTTTTGACATCATTGGTTTATTGAACCTCTTCTCCCAACCCAAATGCCCGCACCTTTGCCTTGACCCCTTTCATCAAATTTTGGGCAATGATAGGGACCGACTTGCTTACTTACTTTTAACCACACTTTCTTGAGTTCAAGTTCATTTTCTATCAGTTTTGGAGTTTTAACGAGCTTTGCCTTCATGATTGCCCAAAATTTCAATTGGGCGAAGTTCCGGAGTGTTTGGAGGGTTGACGTCTTTTGGTACAAAAACTACATTATTATCTTTGTACCAGTCTAAGACGGGCCGGGAATAGTGGCAAGATGCCAAATCCGGCCAAAACAGTGTCGGGCCATTGTGAGATCTCAAGAAGGGCAGAAGTCGTTTTTGGAGGCATTCGTCCTTGTAGATTTGTCCGTTGACGGTCCCAGAGGTGATGAAGGGCTGACTCATTTTGCCACATCCGCAGATCGCTTGCCAGACACGGAATTTTTTGGCGAATTTCGACAGTTTATTCTTCCATACAATCTCCGGAACGGCCAACTTAGAGGTGGCGACGTAGTGTTCCTATTCTGGCATTTGTTTGGCGTCGGCTTTAATGTAGGTCTCATCGTCCATCACAATGCAGAACGGTTTTGTGAGCCATTCCCTATACAGTTTTCTTGCACGAGTTTTGGCCACCGAGCTCTGTTTATCGCTCCGGGTCGGTGCCTTCTGGACCTTGTACACATGTAATTCAGAACATTTCATTGTTTTCTGCACAAAACAAACTGAAACTTTCGCCTTTTTTCGCAACATCCCTGATCTAAATGTTGGGATAACGCTTAAATTGGTTCAATACCATCCTGCCCTTCTCCGGATTTGATGTGCCACGTTTTTTGCCACTACCATTTTTCCACTTGGTTGTCTTACGGTCTTTGAACGTTTTGATCACATGAGATACGGTTGAATGTGCGATTCCGAGCTGTTTTCCGATCCATCTATGAGAAGCGTTTGGGTTTTCGAAGTGAGTGCCCAAAATTTGTTGGCGCACTATTTCTTCATTCGAAGCCATCACTGAAATCACTCGACCGATTTTCACGAAACTCATTACACAATTGACACAATACAATGAAATACATTCAGTTAAAATTTCAATAATTTTTAACCACACTCTAAAAAGTTACGAACAATTGCGTGTGTCCAAATTTCATCAAATACAGTCTTTACCTATTATACAAGTTTGTTTTGACTTTGCTTGACTGCGGTTAAACCGAATATTTTTTTTTTGGGGAAGTTGGAAAATTTGGTTAATATTATTTTGATCTAAATTTTTTTGATAAGGCTTATGCGGTTATGGATAGAACAATTGAATTTTTTTTTTGTTATTTTCTGGTGTTTTTTAGAGAGGGAAGAACATCTCTTATACGTTGAGTGGGGGGGTGGGGAGAGGGGTGGGCAGGCGGGGGGGGAGGTGTGGACCAGGGCAGGGGGCCAGGAGACGAAATTAGCAAGACAAAAACTCTTGCGCGCTGTGAGCGAGTATTTTAAGAAAGCATTGTTGCTCAGTTTTATCTGCGCCACAATTTGGTAATAAAAATTAGTTCCAATTTTCACCGCAAGAGCAGCGCTGCGATACTAACTTTTTTATTTCGCCTTCTAGCGGTTTGATGTCTTGGGCAAAGTTGTAGAACATAAAATAATAAGAAAGTTTGCCGTAGACATCAAAGTTCTATGTCTACAAATAACAAAGTTACGATTAGTTTTGTAAAATTTAACTGAAATTTACGTTTTTTCTACTAATTTTCATATTTTTGTCAAATATGTTATTTTTGGTACCATTTATGTGTTGAACCTTATAATTTGCGTATGTTTTGGAAATGTTCGCATAGTTTTGGGACATAACAAGCGAAATATTAGCCAAAACTTTGAAAAAATATCATGAATTTCAAAAATTAATTTTCTCAAAAAATTGCAAGTTGTTGCAAAAAATTACTCATGTTTCAGAAAGTACCATATGTGACCTTTCAATTCTGAAATTATGCCCGATACATATTTTGATGTATTTGAGATATCGTATTTTAAACTTTTGATGATTTTTGCCCGGAACTCAATGCTATAATTGATTGCTTTTTGCGTATACATACATATGCATTCCATTGTACAAAATCTGATATGTTTTCATGTTAACATGTCAAATGGAATTATTTTTTTCACCTCGAATATCTTTATTTTTAATCTGTAAAAGATAGTGTGCTATAAAAGTCAATTGAAAATAAGTATTCCTCTGCACTTGTATTCGTGTGTCGACGAATACGATTGATCGCTGACACACATACTTGTTTACTTCACTGTCAAAACCAAGGGGTCATCATCGAAGCAAATGTTGAAGCATGAGCCTGTGCACGCTGCCATAATTCTATTGCCTTTTTGATATTACTGTTAGCCGTGTTTTGGTGTTGCCTCAAACTCATTTCCACGAGAATATTGAAAACGTGCCTCACAGTAATTTTTTCTATGTCCATGAGTGCACGGATGTTGATGAAATATCAAAGCAACCACGACTTTCCCCATTACATTTGAATACGCCTCAAAACTCCAAATCTCAAACGTCAAATGTCATAATAATTGTGTAGTTATCAACCGTTTGGAAGCGCTGGTTTACCCTTTTGGTTCTTTCGGCAGATTACTTCTAGTTTGTGGTTGGTGCCTTCTACAGATCACTATGGCTCAAGGTAGGTTATTTTAATTAATCCAGTAGGAATTCATTCAAGTAATTTTATTATTAGCGTGCAGTATTCGTACGAGAAATAGTAGAATTATTCCTACAGAATCTTCCACTTGGTGATGTGGCATCGTATGTAAAGAAGAAAATAACATGTCCTGATAATAAAATGTTTTCCTGATTCCGTTCAAAACTCACTACGTTTGCTACTACCAAATATTGAATCACGATACGCAAAGTGCCACCGCATAAAGAGTTTGTTTTTCCCTGAAACATTCAAAATGGCTGGATTCAAACTTTAAGATTTTGAATAATATTCCGAAGAAAAATGTTGGTGGAAGGAAAAAAATTGGTGGGGACAGGCAAACGAAAAGAAAACAAGGAAGAACGAACGGGAGTGGGGTGTGGGGGGTGTGGTGGTTCCGGACGTAGGGGAGCGAGAGGGGTGGGGGGTGGGGTGAAACGAAACGAAAATAAGATGGCAAAGGATGGATAGTATGCGGAGGTAAAGGGTGATACGGTCAAAATTTGGTCAAGGGAAAACGCGTGTAAATCGGTGAAATCGTTTATTTAAAAAATCAAATTAAATTTCTTTTTCAAGTTCAATTAGTATAAAATTCAGGAAAAATATTCAGTTAGGCTTCCGCTTTCCAAATCCGAATTGCCGGGCCTTACGCTTGACCCCTGCCATCAGATTTTGTACAGCCACCTTGTCCACCTTCTTCGCCGCAGAAAGCCAGTTTGCCTTGAACTGCTGCTCGTCCTTAGCAGTTTTTTTGGTCTTCTTTAGGTTCCGCTTGACAATAGCCCAGTATTTCTCAATTGGGCGGAGCTCTGGCGTGTTGGGAGGGTTCTTGTCCTTGGGAACCACCTGCACGTTGTTGGCGGCGTACCACTCCATGGCCTTTTTACCGTAATGGCAAGATGCCAAATCCGGCCAAAACAGTACGGAACAACCGTGTTTCTTCAGGAAAGGCAGCAGACGTTTATTCAAACACTCTTTCACGTAAATTTCTTGGTTGACAGTCCCGGAAGCTATGAAAATGCTGCTTTTCAAGCCACAGGTACAGATGGCTTGCCAAACCAGATATTTCTTTGCGAACTTTGACAGTTTCGTGTGCTTGAAAATATCTGCTACCTTTCCCCCTTCCTTTTGCCGTATAAAACTCCTGTCCCGGAAGCTGCTTGTAGTCGGCTTTGACGTAGGTTTCGTCGTCCATTACCACGCAGTCAAACTTCGTCAGCATCGTCGTGTACAGCCTCCGGGATCGCGCTTTGGCCGTCGTATTTTGTTTATCATCGCGATTTGGAGTCACTACCTTCTTGTAAGTCGATAGTCCGGCTCGTTTTTTGGCTCGATGCACGGTTGTAGACGATACACCCAGCTTATTTGCGGCATCTCGGAGAGATAGGTTAGGGTTTCGCTTGAAACTACCGGCAACTCTCTTTGTCGTCTCAGCGGCTTCCGGTTTTCGATTTCCCCCCGATCCAGACTTCCTGGCTGTCGACAAACGTTCCCCAAACACTTTAATTACATTTGTAACGGTTGATTTGGCAACTTTTAGCGATTTTGCCAACTTTGCGTGCGAGTAGCTCGGATTTTCGCGATGCGCGAGCAAAATTTTGATACGCTGCTCTTCTTGCTTGGACGGCATTTTGACAACTGAAGAGTGAATTCCAAAATCAAAATAGGAGCAACATTCTACACACACACACCTTCAAAATGAGGGGTGTTCAGGTTTTTTAAATGCAAAATTGAAAGAAATACGTCAAGTTGATATTGACCAAATTTGCGTAAAAATAAACCGGAAGGGAATAAAAAGTAAGTTTCAGGCACCTTGCGGTGAAATTGAACTAATTTTTTATTACCAATGTGGGAGATAAATTCAGCAACATGGGAGCATCTCTTGATAAATGCTGTCAAAGCGTAGAGGTTTTGTCTTGCTTTTCGTCTGGGTGTGGGAATGGGCCGTACTTCTGATAGATGTTTGGGAGATAGGGCTGCGGTAGCGGGGAGGTGGGTGTTGGGGAGGTGAAATGAGAGGGAGTTGATATCAAGGAGCTCGAAATTCATTTTTTAAGCATGAAGAAGGTGATGTGTTGCTGGAACACGTAACAAAAACTTTATTCTATGCCAACCAATCTAACTCAGCTTTGTATAGCCCATACAGCTATTGTTACATTTGTTGACCTTAAGTTTTGAAGTTTGATTGATCTGAAACTAACAAGTTTGAATGACCTGAAACTATCAAGGTTATCCTTGATGTCTGTGGACGTTTCAGAATATTCATTGAATATGTTTGAAGATTTATCGTTGCTTTGTTTAGCCCAAGGTAACGGTTACTACTGTATATCTTATGTTCTGAACTCAAGGTCAGTTTTTATGAACCTGAACATCCCGAGATAATCTGATAATGACTGGGTGAGCTTACAAAAGCTTCACTGAATGTGTTTGAATGCATATCTGCACCTTTTATAGATTATAAAGCTAACTTTACGTCTACAGATCCTAAGTTCAGAACTCAAGGGCAGTATTGATGACCTAGAACTTCCCAGGATATCTCATTTTATCGGTTGAACTTCAAAAAAACTTACCTAATTTGGTAAAATACATATTACTTTGTTTAGTGTTTAGTTCAAAAAGTTGTAGATTCTAAGCTACAATTCAAAACATAAAATCTTCAGCTGTAGATTTTAAATTTTGAATTCCAGGAAACTTGAGATAAGCTAGAAAATCTAAAATATCTTGAGATAAGCTAGAAAATATCTGTTGTTTCTCCAAATATATTCAATGAATATGGTTCAATACACATCGTAGATTTGCATAGCCCAGGAAGCTTTTGTTACAACTGTAGGTCCTATGTTCTGATCTCAAGGATTGTTTGGATGACTTAGAACATGTCATATTGCTTTATAATGTATTTTGACTTTAAGAATGTTAATTGAATATGTTTTAATATTTATTGTAACTCTGTATTGCCAAAAATTTACTGTTACAACTGCAAATCTTAAGTTCTGAACGCCAAAACAGTTTGGCCTAGACCATCTCAAGACTATCTTCTTTTGAATTTTTACGTTCGAAATTATTCACTGAATATACTTGAATACGTGACGCTACTTTGTATAGCCCAAAAAACGATTGTTACTACCTTAGATTTCAAGTTTTGAACTCCAGGGTGGTTTGGATTACCTAGAGGATCTTAAAGTTATAAAATAATGACTGTTGACCTTCCAAAAGATTCATTGAATATGTTTGAATACATATGATCACCATATATACCTAAAAAAACTACTGTTACAACTGTAGATCTTATGTTCTGAACTGAAGGACAGTGTGAATGACCCAGACCATCCCCGTTTATCTCATGATGTTTTTTTTACGTTCGAAAATATTAACTGCATATGGTTGAATATGTCGCGTAACTTTATATAGCCTAAAAAGCTATAGTTACTACCGTAGATTTTAAGTTGTGATCTCAAAGACAGTTTGGATGACCTAAAACATCATAAAGTTATCAATAAATAACTATTGACCTTTAAAAGGCATATTTGAATACATATCTTTTCCTTATAGCCCTAAAAGCTACTGTTACAACTTTAAATCTGAAGTTTTGACCTCAAATATATTTTGGATGACCTAGAACCTCCCAAAAAGATTCAAAAATATTTAACGCTTATCAACAAAAATTTAAAAATACGTATGCATATGTCTAATATTCTATAACAATGCTTTACACTATTAATAAGGCATTTATTTTTTCTCTCTGAACTTCTTAATATTCAGGATTCTTATAGGTCGTCAATGAGGCCTTAATCTCATATGTTTTTTTAAAATATTTTCCAGATAGAAGAATTGATGGAAAACAAATTTGCCGAAGAAAGTGTACACTTTTATTCAGTCTGTGTGATTTTATATAGTCATTATCCTTTTGGGGTCAAAATTATGACCCCGTAGGCCCGAAGGAGTTGATATACTTTTTAAGGCAAGGCTTAACATTTATGAATTTTTTAACAGTATGTGGCCCAAAATCAACAATGTTTTCTTTTGAAACTGACACGTAGGAATACTTATAATTGATTGGTGTAAAAATTTTGAAAATCTTTTGAGAAATGACTGAGATATTAACACTCAAAACCTGACCCCTTTTCGTGATGGTCGCAACGCGATTTTTTTTTTAAATTGTACCCCAGTGTAGAAAACAAAGACGTAGTACTCCGTCAAAAGTCGGCTCAAAAAAGGAATTGAGAAGCAAGATATGTCAGAACTAATTCTAGCACAGGCCATGCTGGAAAGCGGTTCAACCGTGCGTATAGACTCGTCTTCGCAAATGAGCTGTGGAACAAGTGCAGGAGGTCGTGGAGAAAAAAAAGTCGCTTCATTACAGGCATCTTTACAAAAAAAAAAGAATGTTTATTGTTAATTTTGTTAATCGTACAATTCTTGACAAAATCGTAAAAGGTGGGTTTTTTTTTTTGAAAAAAGGGTGGAAAATGGGGGGGGGGGGAAAAAAAAAATGAAAAAATGTTCCAATTTGAGTGTTGGGTTTATTGGTGTAGTAGTGATAATTTCTGTCGAAAGTGTATTTGTTTATGTATAATTTCAAGGCTGCATCAAAATTTTTTTTTGTTTTTTGAATATCAAAAGCGGGGAAAGGAGTAAGGTTGGGGGGAAGGAGAGGGAAAGGGGGGAGGGGGGGGGCAAAAGTTTACCGCATAAAAAAGTCCCTGCAGGATGATCCTAAGCAGCGGAAGCCGGGAAGCGGACGTCCGCGCTTTGCACGCACGCCGAACGTGATCAAATCGGTCCGTGCAAAAATTGCTCGCAACCCGGTGCGTTCCATAAGAAAACTTGCAAAAGAAGCCAACATTACAGAGCCAGAGTGAGACGCCACTTGATTACGGACCTGGTCAAAGAACTACGAGTGACTCGTTCCAAGAGATTGCTTTCCTTGTTGAAGAAGGAAAAAATGATAATCCTGTTCTCCGACGAAAAGCTTTTCAGCATCAATGCTGTGGCCAACAGCCGCTCGGACCGGTTCATTTCACCGCAGAAAATGGAGAACGTTCCGGAGAAAGTGAAATTCAAATTTCAAACCAAACATCCGGCTGGTGTCATGATGTTTGGCTTGGTGGCATCCAACGGTTTGAAAATGCCGCCTGTTTTCATTGATGCTGGAGTTAAAATCAATACCGAAGTGTATATCGGCAGTTTAAAGAACCAAGTGCTTCCCGGGGTGAAGGCCAACTTTTGCGAGGACCAAAACGGTGTCCTACAGGGGGGTGGGCGGTGCACGAATCGAACCCAACAATGGTTGAACGATAACATGAAGTTTTGGCACTAGGATTTGTGGCCAAACATCCGCTACCAGCCCTGTTTAATGTCTAGTGTTAAAACCTGAAGTCAACCACATGGCAGTCAATGTCGGAAGGACTTTGATCCGAAAGGCATGCTCTGGCTTCCGGCGTCGGCTCGAGGATGTTATTAATAAAAATGGAGGACACATTGAATAAATTTGTTTAAAAGGACATTTATAAAGATAACTGCACTCGTCAAAATGGTCGATATTAACAATTGTTAAATTAGTTGAATTGGAATTTATTTTCGCATTATTTTCTGCCGCACCCTGTACATCCACTACCGACGGGAAGGTCATTACTCCCTCTATCTTTTTCTGGTGCTATTTTGTTTGTGGGAGCAAGCAGATCTCAGCAAAAATACGCTAGATGTCATTGTTTACAAACGTTACCATCGACCTTTCGACTATTTTGTCTAGAATTGTTGTTTTGTTTCATATAAAATCGTACATAAATTCAAATAATGACAGTTAATTACTTTTCCAAGAAAGAGACCACAGATGAAAATCCAGAAATTTGATTATTTTTCATTTAACTATTTGTTTTTATAATTCTGAGAGCAAATCATATGCCGCTTGTAAATAACGTAACGTAAGAATGAGAATGGAGTCTGTCCAAGTGTTACGATCCATACCTTTACTTCGATTATACAGTCATTGGCAAAATAAAGTGATTTCAACAAACTCTTCCTGAAAACATCAACTTCTCAAATGACACACTTTATGTATTTTTAAAATGATTATTCAATCATACTTAATTGAAAACATTCACTTGAAATTTATAACAAGCAAGCCTCGATTTTACAAAAATACTTGTTGTTGTTAATTAGGTGTGACATAAAAAAATGCCCATTTATAAAAATCTTGTAAATCTTTCGCATGCTCATAAGGGGATCCCTCGCTTTATTGAGTTTTGACATTTGGGTTCACGTTGTTTTGATATATTTTTCGGTGATATCATGAAAACAGGATTAGCTTAGCTTAGCTCAGCTTGACTGACTGCTCGTATCAATGGTTGCTACTCCGTGATTTATCAAAATCAGTGAAATTGCACAATGAATCAACTGAATGAGGCTGGGAGTAACCGGCTATTTTCACTGTACACACACTTTGAAAATAACACCGAACTCGGTTCAATTTTCTACCTAACCACATCGGTTACCAACAAGAAACCGAATTAATCGTTGACATATACTTTTTTGGGGTGTATTTTTCAGTCAAACCCGAATTTCGGTTACTATAAGATATATTTGACAGATAAAAATGAAAGATGAACCGAACATTACGATAAAGCAGGGATATTCAAGAGTTCGGTACACGAAAACCGAAAAAACGGTAAACTGAATCAAGCATTTGCTGAATTTTCTTAAACGTCAAACACTTTTCTTCGAGTCAATTCCGCGACGGCTTTGTCTACCGAAAAACTCGATTATTTTAGCTGACTTGATAAGGCCTGAAAAATCGTCAGCCATTTTATCTCGCGTGTGTGCAAAGAATGTCTTTTTGTGAAAATTCTCCGCCCTGTTTTTTTTTTCAGGTGAAAATGGAAAAATTTCCGAGAGACTACAACAGGAGGATGCACGTTTAGTAATGTATGAGGATTGTTTGCATCAATAAACAATGTTACGGACAAAACTGGTTTTATTGCTAGGTAATTCGAAGCTATTTCAATTAAAACTCTACCTCTGCTAAAAAGAACCGGATTCCGTAACTGCAACAAAAAAGTCGGTTTATTTGACAGCATTCGGTAATATTTGAGTAAAACGATGTTCGGTTATTGCTGATAGGATTTAGTTTTGTCAACCGAGTTTTTCGGTAAATTTGACAGATTGCTAGAGAGTAAAAATTTAACGAGAAATCGGTTGATCCAGTTTGAACCGAATAAACTACCGAGCGTTGAGCAGATAAAAACTCGGTTGAAATTCAACCGAGTTCGGTTTTATTTTCTAAGTGTGCACGTTTCAGTGACTCAATTTATTTAATATTCAATAACGGCGCCGCGGCCACGTCCTTGCAATCAACGTTTGCATTAAAATAAATGGACTTTTTTCGGATGGTGATAAAATAAAAGCTAGGACAGATAATTGCTTTTGATAAATTTCCCATGGAAGGTAATTATTTAAGTAAACTTGCAAACATGTCCATGGCTTTGAGTTCTTTCTTTGTTTTATTTATCAATTCCTCCTCGGTTTTTGCGACAAAATTGTTGGAGTAGATCTTACGCTTTCTCGATGGGATGCAGCTGGGGGACGTTGGGCGGGTTCGCCGAATTGAGTATCACATCGATACTCGGCCGCTCCATCTCCTACAACGATCGCTTGGAGTAGTAGGCCAGAACAACGCGTCTTCGCCATTATGGTATTTCTTGATGAACGACTTTCGGCAGGCATTTCGTACTATAAATTACCTCGTTCACGGCCAGTCCGGAGCGAAAGAAGAGCGGCTTTGACATCCCCGCGCTTGGGAGAATACAAAAACAACAATCAATGTGTATCCCCTTCTCGCTGAATGTCAGCCACAGCAGCACCTTCTTGGGGAACTTGGTGTGTGAAATGAACTTCACCTCGGAGCTCACTTCCTTCGTGGGGGAAGTAAAATACAAAGTGCCCTTCCAGTCGTTGCCATCCAGAATGAGATAGGTCTCGTCGTCCGTCACCACCGCCACGTCGCGATTCGCCAGGAAAATCGAGTTGACCATCTTATTCAGCCGCTGCCGCTGCGTCATTGCCTGCAGCTTCGAAACCAGTCGACGCGACTTCCGCTTCCTGACATGTATTTTCATGTTTGCCAGGTACTTTTTCACTGTTTGGCCGGTTGAACCGACCTCCCGGCCGAACGCACACAGCGATGTAGCCACTTTTCCCTCGGTCCTCCTCTTCAGCATCCTTTGGAGCTTCTTGTCGCTGAGGGTCGTCGGCCGTCCGGAACCGGGCTTTCTTTCGATGCTCTGATTGTTGTCTAATAGTGCCAAGATGTTGTAGATGCCGGAACGGGCGTATCCGGCGTTCACAAAGTGCCGCACGATGTCTGTTTTCGACGCGGCGGGGTGCCGTTCTTTGAACGCGCACACTTCTGAACGGAGCTGCTTCACTGTTTTTGCCATCACGGTTTGAGTTCGACTGATAGAGATGTCAAATTTTATCTGCTGACTCATGGGTTACTATGATTGATGGGTAGTTTTGTCAGTGCGGGTGAAGGTAAACCCATGAAAAATCGGCAATTTATTTTAATGCAAACGTTAGTAGAGTAGGGCTCGATGGATCAGGATTCACCTGGATAAGTGATGTGATTATATGTATAATTCATTATAAAAATAAATTTTGTTTGATGTAGGTTCAGGATAAAGTGATATAGGGACAAAATGGATAACAATTACCTGTTTTCTCCGCGTTTTTGAGAGCACTTACCACCTCTCAATGGTCTGAATATCCTTTGCTGGGTCTGACTGGTTAGCGTTCCAATGATCATCCAAGGTGTCATTTCTATCCATGCAGCTGTGTTGTTACACACAACACGTAGCAGTAGCCTCGAGTTCTGAGAAACTTTCTATACCAACCAACTTACAAGCACACAGTTTATGAAAACTACAAAACATGCTTGAAAAATGTACATCTACTGCTGAAGGTAAACAAAAACTTCTTCTTTTTATATCTCCTTATATCAAATCTAAACGTTAATTGTCGATTTGGTCCGGCAGTCACGCTTGTACAGCAAAAATAGATAGTCTCTCAAGCTACACACTGCGAGATTTGAATCGGTATCCGTAACCTTTTCACACTTCCGATGGAGCAAAACTTGCTAGCAAATGATTTTTTCCACAAGAAATGTTCGTTCACTGGCGTGCTCGTGAAACTCGGCATACTATCGATCGGCAGGATCATAGCAAGCGTCGTAGAGGAACTCAGGATCAGAAGCTGCATTTGAAGGTGTTGAGAACGATTGGGGCAAACTTAGGGCTGTCAAAGCACTAGCCAAAGCACCGTCAGAAGGGTTCGTCGGCGAGAAGCATTTCGATCTGTTCGGGCTAGTAGGTAACCAAACAGGACAGTGAAGCAAAGTTTAGGGGCAAAAATACGTTTCTGGAAGTTCTTACGAAGTACGAAAGATGCATGCTCATGGACGACAAAACGTACGTGAAGATGGATTATGGGCAGCTTCCCGGACAAAAGGTTTTTAAAACGAGGTGATGTTCCTAGCAAGTTCAAATTCGTTTTTGCCGTTAAATTCATAGAAAAGCTGATATGGCAATGTATGTAGCTATGTAGCTGTATGTAGCTGCGGACAAAAAACCCAGGTTTTCGTGGCAATCAAGACTAGGAATTTCAAAATGTACAAGCAATAGTGCCTGAAAAAACGTATTCTTCCGTAGCTACATTGAAGCTCACAATGGACCCGTAAAGAATTGGCGCGATTTGGCTAAATAGCTCGGCGTGATTTGGCTAAATAATTCGTGTTTTAAATCGAAACAACGAACGTTTGACCATTGATAGAGAGAGAAAGTATGATCAAAATGGATCTCCGTATAGTGTAAAGCGGGTAGTGAAAGCTTTCAAGATCAATCCAAACAATTCAGTTTGAGATATGGTGAAAAAGCTGCATTAAAGCAAAACTTTTGTGCAAGATGTGGAAAACGTGAAAAACTACACACCTAAAAAGTCCAAGAGGCGCCGAATCGCAAAAGACGGCAGAATACCGTGGAGAAATACCGTGCACGGAAGCTCTACACCCAGCTGTTGACCAAACCACATTGCCTCGTTATGGATGGAGCAGACTTCCAGCAATTTCCGGGGCTCCTGTGATCCACAATTGATACGTTGCGAATGCGTTGACGTAAATTTGACAGAAAACCTATGGGAAAACTGTCAAATTCACGCAAACGTATCCGCAACGTATCAATTGTGGGCCAGCCATAACTGACCAGGTAAAAACTAAGCATTGAAATATGCACTATTTCTGCATCATACTTGCATTTACAATTCTTCTTGCTGTACATTGGCAGCCTGCATGCATAGCTGTTGTATAACAGCATACGCAAAGCTGCCGCAATATTAGCTGTCTGATATCTGCATTTGTTATGTGGTAAAATTGTTCACGGAGACCCAGACGACCCAGTGGCGAGCTGGCAACGGAAGAAAAGCGAAGACGACCGACCCCGTGAACGCAAGGAAGGTGAGAGATTACTTCAAGCGCAATCCGTACCATTCGATTAGGGACGTAGCCAAGAAAGCCAATTCTTCCGTCTGGTTCGTCCAGCAGACAATGGACCGAGCCGGACTTCATGTCTTCAAGGTAAGGAAGGCGCCTAACCGAACAGATAAACAGAATACGGTGGTCAAATCCCACGCCAGGAAGCTGTACTGCGAGTGGTTGGTGCAGTTGACGTAAGACGTAAATTACAACGGACGTCAAGCACATCCCCCGCTTGGAGTTTTTCGTCGGCAATCCCCGCCTGGGTGTTCGGGGGGTGTGGGGGAGGAGGGGGGCGAAATATTTTGCGAGGTATATGGTGTTGTGGGCGGGGTTGTGGGGGGGGGGGGGCAGCAAATTCAGCAAGACCGGCACCGCAACAACCAAATATATAAAGAAGCCGGCCCGGGCGGGCTTCGTGGGGGGCACGGGAGGGTTTTTTGTTGGCGGGGGGGGGTGGGCGGGGCGGGGGGGGGGGGGGGGGGGAAAGGGGGGTGTTGTGGGGGGGGGGGGGGCAACCCGCCAATCCATTAAAAAGAGATTTAAGACTGTTCTAGAAAGTATAAGCACACTTTCAAAATAACAAAAAAGTCAAGTTTTTTTTTTAGTTTTAATGATTTTATTTGGCAAATCATATTTGTATTTGTGTTTTATATGATGTTTAACTCTCGTTTAATCAAAATATTAAATCATAGCCAAGACTCCTAACATTTCCTCGAACATGACCCATTAGCTTCTGCACAGTGGTACTTCCCACCATTTTGACCACTTTTGGCCAATCTTTTTTAAATTTTTGGATGTCGTCCGCTGGTTTTATGAATTTTCGAAGCTTTGCTTTGGTTAAAGCCCAAAAAGTTTCGATTGGCCGTGCCTCCGGGCAGTTCGGCGGATTCATGTCTTTCGGCACGAAACATACATTTTGACTTTTGTACCATTCTAAAGTGTCCTTTGCGTAATGACATGACGCCAAATCAGGCCAAAACACTACTTGACCTTCATGCTGCCTGATCATCGGCAATCATCGCTTCTGGAGACATTCCATAACGTATTTCTGAGTGTTCATCGTCTCCGTTGTGATGTACGGACTAGATGTTTCACCACACTCGCATATTGCCTGCCAAACCATAACCTTCTTACCGAATTTTTCGGTAAAAATTGCCTTCTCTGTTTCGGAGATGTCTTTGTCTTCGCTTACAGTATAGAATCGTGGTCCGGAAAGCGTTTTGTAATCGTGTTTCACATACGTTTCATCGTCCATTATTAAACACCCAGAATTTCTACACAATAACGAATCAAAGCGTTTGCGAGCCCGTGGTTTCACGGACGCGGCCTGTTTTGGGTTCCTTTTGGGTTTTTTCTGCTTCCGGTATGTTTTTAGCCCAAGTCTTTCTTTGCCACGCATGACGTGATCCCTAGTTTTTTCGCAACATCCCGAACGGAAGTCGCTGGTTTTCGCTTGCAGGCATCCCTGATCTTTTTATCGATATCTGGACTAACAGGACCGGATTTCCGACCACTCTTTGGCGCATCTTCAAACGTACACTGTTCTCTATATTTTCGAATCGCAGATCGTACCGCTCCGACGCGTACGCCCTCTTCCTTGGCCAATTTTCTCAAGGAGAGTCCGCTCACAGTGCACCATTTGTGCACGATACTTTTTCGTTGTTCCGGAGTAAGACCGCGCATTTTGATAGATAACACAAAACTGAACACTTTTTTGATGCTTTGTCATTCAGAAATGTGCAAACAAAAGGACGCAGCCAAAACGTGTTGAAATATTTCATTATATTCAAAGTGATCGTTAAAATAAGGTGTGCTTATACTTTCTGGAACAGTCATTATGACGGGCAAGCTATGGAACAGGAAGCGTCTTCAAAAACGTCAAGTGTTATACAGGATTTTATGAATAGCGTCAAGTTCAAGGTGCGGACATTTAGCCTAGGAGAGGAGGTAGAATAAACCAGCTTTACAAAAACAAGACTAATATTTGTGTATTTATTCCCAGAGAGTTTCAAAAATTTCGGACTTAACATGAATTGTTTAATCATTTTTGTCTGTTGCATTTTTTTCGAGGTCAGTCTTTATACGATTATTCCTCTCTGGTTGAGTTTTATATACTCTGACCGTGGGCATGCTGATTTTGATAAATTTATAAATTTATTAAAACATTCACGAGACCACCAGTGTACACGTTTACCTCCAATATTTCAACTGAAGCATAAAACTGATACTTTATGCGCCACCTCAAATCCATTTAAGCATGGTTAGTAGGTGACTCAAGATTTCATGAAGCGTTACTCAGCTTTCAAGCTTTACTCATACGAGTTGTGATGTTCGGAAAGTAAATGCTCATTTTTTCAGTTTCATCATATCAACTTGAGCAAATGCTCAAATAAAAGGATGCACGTTATGATTTTAGAGAGGTAAACACATTTTTTTTTCATCAAGGTTTACTGGCGGGACTCTGAATAGAGTAGAAACCACTACGCCAGGCCTTTGATGATATCGTTGCGTGAATCCTTTCGAAACATTTTGCCAGCCGTACACGGAACTTTTTTTTTGTGAATCATTTATTTGTACAGGCTCAATCGAATCAACTTTACAGAGCCAAGTTTTCATATTTATATACATCAATTATCTTAAAACTTATGTTCAGGGGATAGAACCGATTACTCGCGGCCGTCTCGAGGTTAATAGGAATAACAATTGTATGGATGGGAAGATAGGCGGGAATTTGAAGTGTGGTTTACAAAGCACGTTTATTTTAAATTCGGAATTGGATAAAAACTTATAACTATACAACTTTAGGGTTTCTTTTGACTTTAACATTTTTGAAAATGAAAAAAACACACACACACACAAACACAGAAAAAAAAACTTAAAGTAAACATACAGGTTAAACTAACTACAATCTAAGGCTAATGTTAGTCAAAAACACATAAATGAGTTTAATAAACTCCAGATCACGTACAGCCAAAATATCTCGAACCGGTACATTGGGTTGTCTACCTCGAGCCCTAAGGGAATCATAAAGCTCAGATCTGACTCCACGATGCTCGGCACATGACCAAATAATGTGATCTGCGTCCTGGTAACCTTGTCCACATTCACAGAGATTGCTGTCGCTCAGCCCAACACGGTATAAATGAGCGTTCAAAGAATAATGATTGGACATGAGGCGAGACATCACACGAATGAAGTCTCGACCCACATCCATCCATACACGGAACTAGTCGTCCAAGAAGACGCTGTTGCAAATGATTCGGAAGGAGCCACGTTTGAGTTTTTTGAGTCCTTTCGTCTGTTTCTTCAAGTGTCTGTTTGTTATTTTATTAGTCAGTGTTACGTTTATATGTTTCATATCGAGGGGGCGATCCCGGCGTAGTGGTTAACATCCATACCTCTCGCGCCAAAGTCATGAGTTCGAATCTCACCCCCGAACAAGTTACGAAAATACCCAAAAACGTTATTTGAGTGACTACCACGAGAGATGAACCAGCCCAGGGCTGAAAATCTCGATAATCAAGGAACGGAAAAAAAGAGTTTCATAAGGCGTTTGGTAATTTCTTCAGTCTTTTGTAGTTCAGTCCGTGAAGTGTGTCATTTATGTGCCATGAGAGTCTTCCAGAGCAGTTTTCTCGAACCAAATATAAGAAGCTATTGTATTGTTCCTTGTGCGTTAGAATGATATAACTTAACTCCTTATGAAGCATTTCACCAGCCGTGCAAAGATCATGTCGTCCATAGATACGCTGTTGCCACTGCCTCAAAAGGTTTTCCATTTTCAAGTTTGCTTTACCTTTCTCTCAGTCATGTTCATGTCAACTGTTTTGTATGGTGTCGTATCGTCTTTTTGCCTGTTTGTTATTTAGCCTGTCAATGTCACGTTTATAAGTTTAAAAAGCTGCTTAGCATAAAATTGTTCTCGTTCCGTGGACTGGTACGTCGCGATCAATTAATACACGAGGGCGTAAAAAGGTATAAAAAGAAAGTAAAAAGAAATAAAGACGATATTAAATGTTATATGTGTTTAAAATAGTGTATAATTATTATATATTTCCTTTTTTTGTCCAGACCCTATTGTCATATCCAGTTATTTTTAAGCCTATTGTTGTCAATACTAATGTTATATGATCAGGCTTTCCTTTTGATATGTTGAGATTTATAATACATTTATTACTTATCTTAATTTTTAACTTGCGTTTGTTGACTAGTTCACTCGTTCCGTGGTATGTTTCGTTAAAACAAGACAGGATTTTTCATTCAATTTCGGGGGCTTTGTCTTGATTTTTTTTTGAAACTGGTGGAACCGGGGGGGGGGGCGCTACGGCTAGTAAAAAAAAAAAAAAAAAATTAAAACACTGAAAATTAATTTTAGTTTATATTACAAAATCAAAGGTAGCACTTACGAATCCATTCGTTGTTTTCTGCAACGAAACTGATTTGTACGTTCTATGAAGCTTCCTTCGTAATTAATGCCACACGCGCTACTGTCAAAAGCACGAAGCATTTGTTGAAACAGAAAGAACATTCGTTCATTGCACAAAAACAATACAAAGGGCTACGAATATTTTACTACAAATTAAAAAGAAACGTCTCTCTGGTGGGTGCAAGAAGGACGGACAGATCTCCTTTATTGACTCGAAATGTAATTGAAAAAAAAAAAAACGCAACCGCGAGGAGTTCTCCTGCGTTTTTTTTTAATGTTGCAGGCAAGGCATTTGATCTCAATTTTTTAAAGAGCTGTTGTTGAATCCATGGTTGATCTCACTAGGCCATGGTGACACATGAGAAGATCCTTGATTAATGAATATGAAGTTATAACTCTCGGCAGCGCTTAAATTTTGTTGTTGGGATAAATAAATGATTCCCGCCCATCCCTGCAGCAAGACCAACCGAGAAGCAGCGATTGGCTGGTCTTCACGAAATCCATTTCGTGCATTCTACAAAAAGGTGTTATGATAGCATTTCACCAGATAAAAAGCAATATGAATGTTTCATACAAAATACGAAACATTTGTTCTATGTACAAAATCCATGTTTACGAAACGAATGAAAACTTTTTTACGAAACTAAATTTTCAGTGTAGAACTGGTACGTTTATGGTTGTCTTGTCGGAATGAGTTTTTTTCTTGACTAAGCAGGGGTTCAAACTTCTATCAGAAAATGCTTCTTACCCGAGAAATACACGTTTTGTGTTTTAGTTACCTGGATAGCTCTCATGTTTGGTAGAAATTTGTGTTTCATTTGTATGGGAACCCTCCGTTCCATAGAGGGTTGGTTTCGCAAACCACCATACAATCATTGGCTTCAAAACCCCCCACATGCCAAATTTGGTTCCATTTGCTTGATTAGTTCTCGAGCTGTGCAGAAATTTGTGTCTTATTTGTATGAGAGCCCCCCCCCCCCCCTTCCTGAGAGAGAAGAGGTCTCAAACAATCTTAAGAACCTTCTCCTGCTCCAAAAACCCCTGCATACAAATTTTCACGCTGATCGGTTCAGAACTTTCCGAGTCTATAAGAGGCAGACAGACAAACTGACAGAAATTCGTTTTTATATATATAGAAATCCTGCCTTCAAGAACCCTCACATGCTTAATGTGGTTTAATAAGCTTGATTAGTTCTCGAGTTTGGCAGAAATTTGGGTTTAATATGAATGTCCACCCCCCCTTCAAGAGGGGGAGCCACAACATGCAAAATTTGGTTTCATTTGCTTCATTGGCTCTCGAGTTATGCTAAAAATTGTGTTTCATTTGTATGGGAGTCTCCCCTTCCAGAAGGCGAAGGGGTCTCAAACCACGATAGAAATATTTCTCTTCTTCCATAACCTCCACCTGCGAAACTTGGTTTCATATACTTGATTAGTTCTCGAGTTATACAGAAATTTGTGTTTCATTTGTATGTGAGACCACCTTAGAAACATTTATTTTCTTCAAAAACCTCCTCATGCCAAATTCGGTTCCATTTGCAAGATTTGTTCTCGAGTTATGCAGAAATGCTCGAGTTATGCAGAAATGTATGAGAGACCCCTCTTTCAGAGAGCGGAGGGGTCTCAAACCACCATAGAAACATATCTTGCTTCCAGAAAATTCCACATGTAAAATTCGGTTCCAGTAACTTGATAAGTTCTCGAGTTATTCCGAAATTTGTGTTGCATTTGTATGAAGCCCTCTCCCCCCCTTCCAGAGGGCGGAGGGGTCTCAAACTATCACAGAAACATTTATCTCTTCCACAAACCTCCACATGCCAAATTGGGTTCCATATGCTTGATAAGTTCTCGAGTTATGCAGAAATTTGTGTTTCATTTGTATGGGAGCCCCCCTTTCAGAGATGGAAGGGATCTCTCACTACCTTAAGAACTTTCTGCGGTCCCAAAAACTCCTACATACAAAATTTCACGCCGATGGGTTTCAGTAGTTTTCGATTCTATAAGGTTCAGACAGACAGACAGACAGACAGACAGACAGACAGACAGAGAGAAATCCATTTTTATATACATATATAAATAGATATATAGATTCTTCTAGAGGACTTCCTCTAGATGACGTGGTATATAGTCAATTGCCGATGCGCACTGTATGAGCTCCGTTTTTCTTTAAAACTAAGTATCTAGAATGAAGTTGCTTAAATCGCCTCTTGATAGAAAGTTTTGATACAAGCATAGCATCTTGGGTTACCATTTCCATTTCCATCTCATCTCTTAGCAATTCGCGCAACATGAAAACGAAGATCGACGCGTAACCATCGGATTTCTAACTTTTTATTTAAGTTTAATGTTATTTATTTTTAGAAGTTGGAAGTAACTTAATGACAAAAGGAATAAATTAATTCATACATCAAACTCCTATAATTCCGAATATTATGAATAATGGATCATGAGATGAATAATGAAATAGTTCTCTTATGTGGCTTGCTTATTTGTGTTAATAAACTATTTCAGCTTTTTCAACTGAGTTTATATGATCAAATGCAACATTTCAACTATTTGCAAATATTTACTGTACTTGACCATTTATCACCATTGATAATGTTCATCGATAAGAAGTACTAGAGGATTTTCAGAAGCACTTTTGGGCTGCATTTCCACAGATCTGGCAACACTTGTGTGCTTCTTTCCAAAATGGTAAAGAACCAGACCAGCCTTCGGATCTCGTATTGAAGTTTAGACTACCTCAAGGCTTTGCCAGTGCCCAGGGTAAAAGCTAAAAACATTTGCTTAGATTATTCATATGACCTAATGTCTCAGATTCCACGAATTTTCCAACGTTAGCAAAGACTGAATTTCCTATGAATCATAAATACCAAAATTTTCTTACTTGAAAACCCGTCGCTAAGAGGCACATGTTGCACTTGTTTAATCAGTTTTTGGAACTCAACATTGTACCGGATGATTGGAGACGGGTGAGAGTTAATGCCATTCAAAAACCTGGAAACCCTGCGTCCGACCACAACTACTATCGACCCATCGCGATGTTATCTTGTGTTTGAAAGTCGTTGGAGAAAATGATCCTCTTCCGCCTGGACAAATGGGTTGAGACGAACAACCTGCTTTCAGATACTCAATATGGTTTCCGTAGGGGCAAGGGAACGAACGACTGTCTCGCGTTGCTTTCCACAGATATTCGGTTAGCTTTTGCTAAAAAAGAGCAAATGGCTTCTGTATTCTTGGATATCAAGGGGGCTTTTGATTCAGTATCTGTTGAAGTTCTTTCAGATAAACTCCACGCTTGTGGCTTTTCTCCAATAATGAATAATTTTTTGTACAATTTGCTGTCAGAGAAACATATGAGCTTTTCTCATGAAACCTCTATAGCTTCTCAATTTAGCTACATGGGTCTCCCCCAGGGATTATGTTTAAGCCCCCTTTTGTATAATTTTTATGTCAAAGACATTGACGGTTGTCTAAGTGACAACTGTACGTTGAGACAACTTGCAGATGACGGCGTAGTGTCTGTCACGGGACCCAATCGGGTCGACCTTCAAGGACCCTTACAGGATACCTTAGACAATTTGTTTACTTGGGCTCTAGAGCTAGGTATCGAATTCTCTACGGAGAAAACTGAGTTGATAGTTTTTTCTAGGAAGCATAACCCTGCACAACCGAAGGTTCAAATTTGGGGTACATTGATAACTCATTCCATGTCATTTAAATATCTTGGGGTCTGGTTCGATTCCAAGTGCACCTGGAGATCCCACATTGAGTATCTGAAGCGAAAATGCCGGCAACGGATCAACTTTCTTCGAACAATTACCGGGACCTGGTGGGGAGCGCATCCAAAAGATCTTCTAACGGCTTGTCGGTTAGACAACGGACAACGGTTTTGTCGGTTATCGAATACGGTAGTTTTTGTTTTCAGTCAGCGGCTCGGTCGCACATCATCAAACTGGAACGTATTCAGTATCGGTGTCTTCGTATCGCGTTAGGTTGCATGCACTCGACTCACACCATGAGTCTTGAAGTGCTGGCTGGCATGTTGGCACTCTCGGATCGGTTTTCAGAATTATCTGTCCGGCTCCTCACCAGGTGTGAAGTTATGAACCCTCAGGTGATCGAAAACTTTAAGAAGCTTCTTGAGCTGAATCCTCAAACTCGCTTCATGACTTTGTACCATTTGTACATATCACAGGATGTCAGCTCTTCGCCAAATATTCCCAATCGTGTTTGCTTCTCCGACTTCTGCAGTTCGGTTCATTTTGATTTATCCATGAAGCAGGAGCTTCATGGAATCCCAGAGCCTCATCATCCTATGATTTCTTCGGTAATATTTGCTGCAAAGTTTGGCCTAAGTCGTTCTTCACTGACGGATCATTGAATGAGGAGTCAGCAGGATTTGGTATTTTTAATGAAATGTATATTGCCAATCGTGTACTTCAAGCTCCTTGTTCCGTATATGTCGCTGAATTAGCGGCAATACACTTTACGCTAGAAATTATTGCCTCACTTACACCGGATCAGTACTTCATTTTCACGGATAGTCTTGGTTCTATAGAGGCTTTTCGCTCCTTGAGGCCGGTAAAGCACTCCTCGTATTTGCTCATGAAAATACAGGAGCTTCCAAGTGCTTTATCTTCGCGTTATTTTACCATCACCTTTGTATGGGTCCCTTCTCATTGTTCAATTCCGGGCAATGAGAGAGCGGACTCGCTTGCAAAGGTGGGTGCTATGGAAGGCGATATTTACGATCGACAAATCGCCATCAATGATTTTTTTTCCTATTTTTCGTCGACAGTCACTCGGCAGCTGGCAGTATCAATGGAGTAAAGGGGATTTGGGGCGATGGCAACATTCTATCATCCCAAAGGTGTCGAAGAAATCTTGGTTTGGGGGGATGGATGTGGGCCGAGACTTCATTCGTGTGATGTCTCGCCTCATGTCCAATCATTATTCTTTGAACGCTCATTTATACCGTGTTGGGCTGAGCGACAGCAATCTCTGTGAATGTGGACAAGTTTACCAGGACGCAGATCACGTTATTTGGTCTTGTGCTGAGCATCGTGGAGTCAGATCGGAGCTTTATGATTCCCTTCGGGCTCGAGGTAGACAACCCTATGTGCCAGTTCGAGATATTTTGGCTGTACGTGATTTGGCGTAAATGAAACTCATTTTTATGTTTTTAACGAACATTAGCCTTAGATTGTAGTTTTTTGAACCTGTATGTTTAGTATTAGTTTTTTTTATTTTTGTTTGTTTTTTTTTTTCTCAAAAATGTTCATGCCAAAAAAAAACCAAAAGTTGTATAGTTATAGGTTTTTAGACAATTCAGAATTTAAAATAAATGTGTTACTTCAAATTCCCGCCCATCTTCCCATCCGTTAAATTGTTATTACTATTAACCTCGAGACAGCCGCGAGTAATCGATTCGATTCCCCTAACTTTAGTTTTAAGATAAATAATGTGTATAAATATGAAAACTTAGCTCTGTTAAGTTGATTCGATTGAGCCTGTACAAATAAATGATTTAAAAAAAAAAAACATATTGAAAAATTAGATGCGTACCTAAGAATTCCGACTACATGGGCATTTCCGTCAATTTCGGGTCTAATTTGAATACTACACTCAGGAAATTATCCGTAGGATTTTCATACGATCGGAACTATGAACCACAAAGCAAGGGTCCAAGACTCATTCCATACGAAATCGTATGAAATGATTACTGTTGCATTAGTCGAAAAAAACATGCCTCATATATACTTTCACTCGAAAGCACTTATCAAGCATTTGTAGTCCTTTGGATTGTGGGTTGCCTCTGAATCCCGAGGCTCATGGATCGAATTCCGATTGGATCTTTTTTTGCAGTGAGGAAAATTTTCATACGGTCGTCCTATGAACTTCTTTCCATTAGAGAATCGTATGACATTTTCAAGAATATCTTATGGCAAATTTGGCTACCTGTAAAAGTCTGGAGACTAAATTAGCAAATCTGTTAAGTATTTGCTGAGAGCTGGGGCTTTTAGTTTGTTGTGTTCACTCATGCTTTACTCAGTCACTATGCTTGAGCTTTTTTTCACTTTTTTCGTGGGCATGGTGATTATAAGAAATTGATAAATTTATTAAAATATTCAACTTTATTCTTACGAGTTGCGAGTTGCGATGTTCGAAAAGTAAATGCTCATTTTTTTTGGTTTCCTCATAGCAACTTAAGCAAACCCAAGTAACAATTTCAGTTCTATTCCAGCCGTGTAGCACTCCTCCCGGCTTTGTTGATGACACTACATTCAAAACTGTTTTGTCCACCAACACCTCCTCTATGCATCTTTAAAGCCGAAATATGTACAAAGTGGCCCACTCTATAGACGGTTGTGAAAACAAATTAATAAAACCCTTCTAAGACCATAAAGATTTTGAAAATGGTCTAGTGAAAGATGTTATGACGACTTGAGAACCATCATAAAACCTATTGGCCGCCATCAAAACCAGCATAGGGCTAAATGGCCACAGCTGTCAAACTTCACGGCGATATCGTGGTTGGTTTTTGTTGTTTTGCTTTGTTCCTCTTCTGATTCATTCAACAGTAAATATGGCTCAGAAAAAGCTCTACTGTTGCGGGAAATTATGATTGATAGCAAAATATATAAAACAATGAGTTTTTTTAGCGTTCTGCTCCAAATCTTGCGCATGGTGATATTGCACGATAAGAGCTGAAAATATGCGCGGAAATTCGAGTTTACAACAAGAAAAACAAATTGAAAGAAATATAATCCGTAAATTAATCATGAAACTCCTGAAAATTGAAGGAATTCAATAAGGTATAAAGAAACGAAGTTTGAGATAAGTTAATTGTATTAATTAAAATTTGGTGTTTTATTTTCATTATTTGGGGAGGGTTGGGTAAAAAGGGGGGGGGTGGGGGGGTTGAGGAGAAAGGGAGTGGGTGTGGTTGTTCCCAAGTAACAATTTTAGTTTTATTCCAGCCGTATAGCATTCCTCCCGGCTTTGTCGATAAAAGTACATTCAAAACTGTTTTGTCTACCAACACCTCTTCTTTGCTTCTTTAAAACCAAAATTTGTACAAAATGGCCCACTCTATAGACGGTTGTGAAAACAAATTTAAAAAAACCTTTATAAGAACATAAAGATTTTGAAAATGTTCTAGTGAAAGATGTTATGACCACTTGAGAACCTTCATAAAACCTATTGGCTGCCATTAAAACCAGAATGTGGCCAAATGGCCACAGCTGTCAAACTTCACTGTGAAATCGAGGTTTGTTTTTGCTGTTCTGCTTTGTTCGAATCTCTGCTCTTCTGATTCATTTTAGCAGTAAAAAAAAGAGGTTTAATGTTGCGGGAAATTTTGTTTTATAGCAAAATATCCAAAACAAATTGAGTTTTCTACAGCGTATTATGCTCCAAATTTTATGCGCAATTATTTTTATGGTGAATATTGGCACGATAAGAGCCGAAAATTAATGCGCCTCGGAAATTATGAGAATTTACATCAACATAAATCAAATTAAAACAAATCTATTCGAAAAATTAATCAAAAATTTCCTGAAAAGTGCTTGGAATTGAATGAGATTATCATAAAGAATGCAAAAATTAATCTCTGGTCTTCAGTTTATTTGCATACCATTGAAAATTTGATGCATTTATTTTTCCACATTTCAATTATTTCTTATATTTCAATATGGCGATTGGAAAAAAATCACAGTTTTGCCATAAAGCCAATTTTTCTTCGCAATGACTATTATAAAACTATTTGGTCTTATGGTGACTTCCAGCAATGCCAATTTGCCGTTTAATGCATTTACTGGAAGCGAAATGGTTTTAAAATGCTTTTTCAACTGACCATAATAAGATAAAATCAATGAGTCCTAAAACGGAATTTCAATACAGCATATTATGAGTTCACAAAGTCGAAATAAAACCTTTGATAGGAGCAAAAGGAATTTGAGAAACAAGGTTTTAAGATTGTTGTAATCAAGTTGTGTGGGTTCTCATAAACCTGACTAAAATATGAAACCTATTGGAACCTCTTGGTGCCATAATAAAACCAAATTGATTTCAAGTGGCTTTCATAAAACTTTAATGAAACTTAATAAAGCAGGATGGTGTTAGCAATGTTACTTGGGATGTTAGTATGGATTTTAGCAAAGTAAAAGCATTTACTCATATTATTCACATGACCTAATGTCTGAGTTTCCATGAATATTCCATAAATCCAAAATACTGTGTACTGTAATTTTACCTCCACTCTCGTGAACAATTTTTTTGAAGACTCTTCTTCGATCTCGGCGTAGATTTTTTTTAAATACACCTGGCATCCATGTAGCTGATGTCGTGTGTACTAAAAATTTACGATCATCCCTATCCAGGTCAACCCTTTCCACGTTGCTGTCTCTTTCGCACACGCGCACGCACAAAAACCTCCACCACCACGTACACGGTGAGTACGAATGCATGCAAATATTGATGCAATAAAGTGAAAATTGCACCATGGAAGGAAGCATCATAGGCCGGGGTGCATCCGGGGGGAGAATAAAAAGGGGTAGACTGCACCATCGTCCGATATCGACCGCCGCCGTCGTCGTCTTGACCGGACCAACCCGACTACCGATGGAGAGAAGGTCTTCGTTGCTCTGCGCTGTCGTTTGCACAGCTCGTTCGTTCGGGCCTGCATATTTGTGTATGGAGAAAAGCAGAACAGGTTTGCACCTCCGGCCGTCGATGCACTTTTGCATTTGAGAAGAGTGCATGCTTGTGAATGTGAGTCGCAGTGAGCGCGGGGTCAGTTCGGCTATCAGCTACCGACCGATGCGAATGTGTGCGGTGCAGTTTGATGTGTGGAGACTGGCCTGTGTCCAAAGACGGGACTGCGCGGTGTGAGGAGCCACAGACACAGACCGGGACAGGACAAGCGACGGCATCACCGACAACGACGACAAGAGTGCAGCGGGTGAAAAAGAGCAAATATAATATACTTTTCTGCCGGATCAGAATGAGAGGGGAAGACTGCAAAAAATTCAAACATAATGCATCGCGGTGCATTTTATTGTACGTTTTTTGCGCGATCCATAGTTTTCTCTGAGCCGCCGACGTCGTCGTTGCGCTTTGTTGCAGTGGCTCCTGGGTGGTGATCCTAGAGTCATCCGGCAGAGTCCTAGGTTAGACGGTGGTTTCAGGAAGAACCGAGTCTCGGACGATTGCACCCTGCTTCCTTGAAGCACTATCGAATTTTAACTCGCTTCGGGACGAACGACCGAGAGATTGCTGCTTGCTGCTGGAACGAGAGCTATACTCAGAGAATGCAACTTGGCAGTGCAGTGAGCTCAGCGCCGAATGCACTGGTTCAAGATCGGAAGAAATTCAATGTGCAATGCATAGTTGGTCGTCGTCGAAGTCGTTGTCGTTCCTTTTCTTTTTTTCCTGTGTGACGTTCAAAGCCGTGCGGGTACCTACACGATTCGTACCATTGGTGAAAGAGTACTGCTAGTTGGTTATTGGAGAAGAAGTGCCCTAGAGTGTGAAAAATGCGAGTGCAATGTGCAACGTGTGGAAAAGAAACTCCAAATGGAGCAGCAAAACAGCAAGAATAATAGTGAAGCATTATTTCTGTGACAGTCATTGCGCGTTCGAATTTTCCTTTTCGCGTACCATTGCGCGAGTAACGTCTCGAACGGTTAATTTTAACACGCAATGTGTCTCCGCCTCGGGTTCAAATTCCTCACTAACGCGAGTTCTGGAAAATCAACGACTGGGAAAAATCCGCGGAACGCGAAACTGCAGATGAGCCGCGCTCGACGATTGATTTTAGAATTTGCTCGGTGGAATGTGAAATGTGCTTTCGAAATGCCAATAGCAAGAAAACCAGTAGTTTCGTGTGGCAAAAAGGAGTGGCTTAGTAGGAAACCAAAAAAACACATGTTGAAAATTGAATCAAGTGAAGAGAGTTTGCGTTGGTGGAAAAAAGTGAATCAAGTTGAATATCATTTGAGGTGAACACATGATGCTCGATCGCCGTGAATCAGACTCATCCTACGAACACTGACAGCCTCCAGATAATTTACATTTCCAGGAAGAACGCCATCCAACACCATTTAACGTAAGCATCACTTTCAATTAAATTATATTTTATGAGGATAAGTAATTTCTCCTAATCATTCCGATCAACAAAGACCTTTCAAAGCTTGTCTACGAGGAAGAATTTTTCAATTTCCATTTCTTTGTGACAAAGAACCGTTCCCACTAGCGGCTGTATAATAGTGCAAGTTGAAATTGCGCATGAATCATATAGACACTTTGCCAACTACTAGTTACTATAGTATGTATACCTAGAGCTATCTACCTACATCCAACGGCACGGAGCTCTTCCTCCGGCTATGGTCGGCGGTTCCATTGGTATTGAGCGCTACCCCCATTAGATCGCAAACACACTGCACTTCCTCGTTTGGGAGCTCTGTTCTAGCTCCTGTTGTCTATCCGTCCCCCACCGTCTTTTCGTGCCCGAAGGGATATGGCGCATACGGGTGGTTTTGTGGTTGTGTCATCACCGTCATCGCAATCATCAGTTTCATCATCCTTATGTATGTACTTAAATAGTTTAGTATGTACGACGGCGAAACGATCGACCATGGGGAGGATGACGACGACGACGACGACGACGACGACGACGGCGGCGTTGTCTGAGAGGAGCGCGGGATCAGACACGGAACTAGCCAGAAGGGTAACAAAACGGGTAAACTATTTGCAGCATATTAGATCATCGCTGTGCGATGTTCCCTTGAAGAGACTTTTGTAAATCGGAGAAAATTTCCAGCAAATTGAAGGAGAATGGACTTTTAGTCATTCTAAATTAGGTGCATTTGAATGTTGGGGATCGGCGGAATGGAAATCTAGTTTTTGCATTATTTCAGAAGCGGTTTACTCCACCGTGGTCCGAGGGAATCAGATCGGCCAACGAACATTTCCTGACTCATTCGCTCAAAATTAGAAAGTGGGTCTCATTGATGGTAATAAAAATCACGCATATTTTTCTCAAGGGACAAAATAGTTATTAGGGTACATCTCCCTTGACTGAGCCAAATATGTAGCGGTCGATTACAATTTTAATTTTAACTCATAAAGTAATTGAGCTGGAAACGATATTCAACTAGTTGTACGTTTGCTTAGACATGCTTAATAAGACATTTGCTGTTCTGATCCATAAAAAGTAAACCAACTAATTTTATTAGGAAGAAAACTTTCGACGAGTATGGATGTAATGTCGGTCTATGAGCACCATATTGAGTCTATTCGTGGATGCAACTTCGTCTCATTATCAAGAATTCTTGATGGAAAGGATCGTCGTAAAAAATTATTTTAACTATCCCTTTAGGCATTCCATTTAACCCTTAAAGGTGCAGGACGGACTTACAATTTTGAAAACGCTATATCTCAATGATGCCTTAAACTTTTCAGCTAAAACTTTCACTAAAATCAAGGAGAATAGAGGTTGAATACATGTACTCCCCTCCAACCTATCCCCCCTTCTTTTCGTGGCTGAAACTAGGTGGCTTTGAGGGCATTTTTCAATATGATATTGAAATTGTTCTTGTTTTTCTGTTTTGTTATAAACGGTTTTATGGTTAGTTTTTAGTTTTTAACATTAATGGCACATGAAAAATATAAAAATGGGTATATACATATTTTTCAGGATGTTCTAGGTCGTCCAAACTCTCCTGAAATGTTGATCATGGACTAAAGATTGTATTCGATGAAATTTGGACACACGCGATTGTTCGTAACTTTTTAGCGTGTGGGTAAAAATTATTGAAATTTTAACTGAATGTATTTCATTGTGTTGTGTCAATTGTGTAATGAGTTTCGTGAAAATCGGTCGAGTGATTTCAGTGATGGCTTCGAATGAAGAAATAGTGCGCCAACAAATTTTGGGCACTCACTTCGAAAACCCAAACGCTTCTCATCGATGGATCGGAAAACAGCTCGGAATCGCACATTCAACCGTATCTCATGTGATCAAAACGTTCAAGGACCGTAAGACAACCAAGCGGAAAAATGGTAGTGGCAAAAAACGTGGCACATCAAATCCGGAGAAGGCCAGGATGGTATTGAACCAATTTAAGCGTTATCCCAACATTTCGATCAGGGATGTTGCGAAAAAGGCGAAAGTTTCAGTTTGTTTTGTGCAGAAAACAATGAAACGTTCTGGATTACATGTGTTCAAGGTCCAGAAGGCACCGAACCGGAGCGATAAACAGAACTCGGTGACCAAAACTCGTGCAAGAAAACTGTACAGGGAGTGGCTCACAAAACCCGTTCTGCATTGTGATGGACGATGAGACCTACATTAAAGCCGACACCAAACAAATGCCAGGACAGGAACACTACGTCGCCACCTCTAAGTTGGCCGTTCCGGAGAGTGTACGGAAGAAGAAACTGTCGAAATTCGCCAAAAAATTCCTTGTCTGGCAAGCGATCTGCGGATGTGGCAAAATGAGTCAGCCCTTCATCACCTCTGGGACCGTCAACGGACAAATCTACAAGGACGAATGCCTCCAAAAACGACTTCTGCCCTTCTTGAGATCTCACGATGGCCCGACACTGTTTTGGCCGGATTTGGCATCTTGCCACTATGCCCGGCCCGTCTTAGACTGGTACAAAGATAATAATGTAGTTTTTGTACCAAAAGACGTCAACCCTCCAAACACTCCGGAACTTCGCCCAATTGAAAAATTTTGGGCAATCATGAAGACAAAGCTCGTTAAAACTCCAAAACTGATAGAAAATGAACTTGAACTCAAGAAAGTGTGGTTAAAAGTAAGTAAGCAAGTCGGTCCTATCATTGCCCAAAATTTGATGAAAGGGGTCAAGGCAAAGGTGCGGGCATTTGGGTTGGGAGAAGAGGTTCAATAAACCAATGATGTCAAAACTTAACCATTTAGTAGTACTTTATTTCCAGAAAGTTTGAAAAGAATCGGGCTCAAGGAAAATTTTTGGTGACCTATTTTGTGTGTCCAAATTTAATCGAATACAGTCTTTATGACGCTATGACATCTGAGCATAGGACCTACATTCATGAGACATGTCCAACAATGTTCAAGAAGAGTATAATAATTATTTGTCATCCATATCCATTCATATCAGTCGTTCAAGTCTCTCCAATTTGTCCTGGAGTTCACGTCAAATGATCTACTAGATCAACCATGACCTGGTTATTGTCCTTAGCAACGAAGCATACCCAAGCAGACTCAAAGAAGCTAAACGAAGAGGTTATAATATATTTTCCTCCATATAAGATGTTCTAGGTCCTCCAAATTGTGCTGGAGTTTAGATAGTTCGTTGCCATTAGTTCAACCAAGGCTAATGTAATGCCCTTTACATTGTATAATGTCTTCGCTGATTTATAGTACCAGTGCGCATAGTTTAGACCCATTTCCATTTATATTTGTTGTTCTAGGTGCTCCGCGTCGTCGTGGAGTTCAGGTCATAAAATCTATTGAATCAACCACAGCTATAATATAGTTCTTATGGAAGAAGCATTCTCAAACAGACAAACGAAGGCTGTGTGCATAAAAAGCAATCTATTTTTCTGCATAACAGATATCCTATATTCTCCAAATCATCCTGGAGTTCACGTCAAATGATCTACTAGATCAACCATGACTGGGTTATTGTCCTTAGTAACGAAGCATACCCAAGCAGACTCAAAGGTGCTAAACGGAGAGGTTATAATATATTTCCTCCCATATAAGATGTTCAAGGTCCTCTAAATTGTGCAGGAGTTTAGATAGTTCGTTACCATTAGTTCTACCATGACTAATGTAATGCCACTAAGATTGCTGACATACACAAAACGAGCGAACAAAACACTGCTAGAAGACATTATTTGCAAGAACATTTCTGAGGCATATGAATTGGATATTGGATGAATTATGTCCCATCGAACACACTAAAAGCGATAGAATGATATTCCCTACAACAAAGTGTAGGCCAGCAATGACGGATTTACTAAGATTTTACGTGAAATTCTTGGCGATAATCGCTAGAGATTTGAACCTTATTAGTATGACTTGTTAGTATGAAGTATTGTTTTCAAATGTAGTAAGATAGTTTGATTTGAATTATCTATTATGGTGTAACTTTGCTCGAATGTATATTGGTCACACTGTAGTTCTTATGGAAGAAGCATATCCAAACAGACTGACAAAGGCTGTATGCATCAATTGCAACTGTATGTTTGTTTATTTGATTTGAATCATTACAAAAATGAGAAGCATGACAAAAGATAACAAGCAAAGAACTATTCACATCGTTTCTGAAACAACGTCAACGTATCATCTCTGTTTTGAAAGTGTCTACTGTTTGACTCATCGATATGATTTTTACACTTCCTGCTCATCCAAGTCTTCACAATCTGTGCAAAAATATATAAGTTTTTTGATGGAACAATTAAGGCACACAAATTGATCACAGAAACAACATTTCGTATTCGTTTTCGAAACTCTTCTTTTTGAGCATCTCTTACACCGTTTACTGATCGCCAGATCGTCTTGAGATCGCTTGAAATTAACGATTTGATCTTTAGATTCTCAAATATGGCAGCACACTATTTCACGTGCTTTCGTATGATTTTGACAGCTGAATTTACAAATACCTTCGTTTTCACACTTTCCCATAAAACCCTTAATGCCTGCAGAGAGCTCCTGACTAAGGTGGCCCTTAGAAACCCTATCTTTCATATTTGGATTTGCAAGCTCTTCGGCTAGAATTCGCAAATATTCCGATCGTCGCATTGAGTTTTGACCAAAACAATTTGGAAAGATTTCGCAAAAAACAAGCATGAATTTAGACACGCAATATCGAGTTTCTCAATCTCAATATCTTTTTCGATCATACACAGCTCCTACTGAACACCGTAGTGCTCCTCGTCTTCTGTACTACAGTTGGCTTGCCAAGATTGTCAATTTATCAATAGACGCACCCTATGCAAACGCAGTATAAATTTAGGACTACTATTCCCCTTGATTTTAGTGAAAGTTTCAGCTGGAAAGGCTAAGGCATCATTGAGATATAGCGTTTTCAAAATTTTTCGCGATACTCAAAATCAAATTTTACAAAAAAAAATATATAAAAAAACTAATTTATCACACCTAAACAATTTTCACATTTGATAAATCGATAAATCCATTTCAAAACATTGAAATTCCTAGTATAAAGATTTTGTTACTAAGTTGTTGGTTTTGATAAGCCCTTTGAAAAATTTACAACCACATATCATACAACATCAACCACACATCATATTGAAAACTTTATCAATATCAACATTTTACTATGTAATAAATAGATAAGGCCATAGTTAGGAACTTATTATAAAATGTGATCCTAAAATTGGGTCTCCGGTTTTCTTGTGAAATTGTTGAAATTGTTCATGTTGCTATCTGCATAGTTATTTTATAACGTCTGACTATTTTCTGTATATCTAGGATGCATCACTAAGCATATCGGGTAAATTTAGCCAAATTAAGGTCATTTGAATATCATGAAGACAATTTGTGCTAATTTACCAGTGAAGCCATGCTGACTTAAAGTTAAGGAAATCGAGAATATTACACAAGTATACAACTATCAATTGATGAATAATATCTGAACTGCTTCAAAACAAATCGATCATCATGATATCAACATGAATTTGCCGATTATCGCTGAATTTATGACATATTTGATACGTAGGCCAAATTAAGGAGCTAGGCTGGCATAAGATACCGTTACCCTATTATAGCGACAAACTGTGTAAATGCAATGATGAATAAAAATTTAATTATGAACCATTGTTAATCAATGATCACAAGAAGTGCTCTTTTTAAAAGTTACATCAGGGAACAAACTCCACCCAATTGGCCTCTTTGGGATTATTGAAATTATTCTCGTTCTTAGTAAAAACCGTAAAAATCGATAGTGGAAATCGCAAGTGCTCTTGAGATTTACAAAGTGTCGTAGTACAGTGCGATGTATTCGTTTAGCCCTGCATTAAGTTATGTTTTTCAATGAAAGTAGGTTGATTTTTTATTTTATTTTCTCTCTAATTGATTTGCATTTCGAATACAAACTTTAACCATCGTTTCTGGACTTTAAACAATGTACGGTTTATATATTTCCTTCCGTAATTTGATCTTCGTTGTTTTTCAACCGATAGCTGTTGATGGAAGCGCGTAAACAAACAACTGTTTGCATTATCATCTGACAGAAACACTATCAAATAGAAAACCTCAATTGATGATTTGAATCCACACTGTGCAACACAGCAGAATTGAAACAGTTGTTGTACGATATAATTATTCCGCGCACTGTACTACAGTAGATCAAATTACTGGTCACGGTGGTTTGTATGCCAAACAGAGGAAAAAAAATCTAAAAAGATGTTTTGTGTTGGGGAATCCATTCGAGTAGAAATCCAGCAAATTGGCAACAGGTAATCGTACGAAAAGGCACCCCATATAATTAGACCACCAAAATTTCTCTTGTATCGAGTTACAGATTTATCCCTCAAATCATGCCAATACTGACTTTAGCAGTCCGGACCATCCAAGTTAAATGTATTCTCATCGGAAAATATCACTGGACGCCATTCGTTACTCCACTGCATGTGCTCTTGCGCAAGTTTTTGCGGATTCTCTTTATGCAAAGGAGAAAGTTTGGGTTTCGGTTTTGGATTCGTCAATTTAATGGTTGATAACGCATTGAAAACTCGGCTCACGGTAGTTTTATGCACTAAAAGGTTGAACTTGTTGATAATTTGGCGACAGCTGAAATGGTTCTTGGTGGCTTCTTGCCGAACTTGCCCTTCTTTTCGGGCTTTCAACTATGAGTTCTCGTTAGTAAAGACTGTACTCGAAAAAAATGTAACAGACAAAAATGATCAACGTTGATTTATTCAAACTCCTCCATTAGGCTAAATGCGCACACCTTGAACTTAACGCTATCTTCCTTGTTTTCTGGAGCTTGCCCTTCATAATCACCCAGAATTTTTTCTATTTGGCGAAGTTCTGGCGAGTTTGGCGGATTTGCCTCCTTCGGCACAAAAACAACATCGTTGGCTTCGTACCACTCCATCACCGATTTCGCGTTATGGTATGATGCACAATCCGGCCAACACAGAGTGCCACCTTCGTAGGACCGGAGAAAGGGCAGCAGGCGCTTCTGGAGGCATTCTTCTTTATATATTTGGCCGTTGATGGTGCCGGTCGTTATGTACGACTTGCTGAATTTGCCGCACCAAATACTTTTTGGCAAATTTTTCAACCTCCTTCTTCCGGAGCTGCTCCGGAACATCCAGGCGGGACTTGTCTACGAAAAACTCCAGGCCAGGGATCGGCTTGGCGTCCGCTTCAATGTATGTGTTGTCGTCCATTACGGTGCATCTCGTCAGCACCAACCTCTGGCGGTACAGCTTCCTGGCGATTTACCCACCGTATTATGTTTATCGGTTCAGTCAGATGCCTTCTTTATCTTGAAGACATGAGGTTCGGCTCGCTTCATTGTCTACTGGACGAAACAGATGGAAGAATTGACCTTCTTGGTCACATCCCAAATCGAATGGTTCGGATTGCGCTTGAAGTAATCCCTTATCTTCCTTACGCTCACGGGGTCGGTCGTCTTCACTTTTCCGATGAACGAACGATTTTACCACACGGGACACGGTCGAATTGTAGATTCCCAACTATTTCACGATCCACCGGTGGGACCGGCCTAAATTTTCGACGACCACGCTCATATTATTTTGTCGAAGCATTTCTTGCTTGAAAGGCATCTCAATAACCACATGACAGATTGAAACAGATTTTGCGCATGTAAACTTTACACTCTAAACTAGTTTCACCCAATATTTCATCCATTTGTACCCATGCAATAAAAAGTTATAAACACAAGAAAGTGTTGCATTTTTTTCGAGTACAATCTTTAAAATACTTAACATACCTTTTCTGTGGTTTAACCGCTTTCTTCAAAAGGAGTCACAGGTAGCTCGCAAGGTGAGCTATTGAAAATCTCTGCTGGATCGTAATGTAGAAGTTTCTTGAATATTCTTCGGAAAAATAGCTTATGGAAAAATAGCTCGATGAAATTACTATTTGCCGAAATGTTTCACTTATCTTCGGATGCATTGAACTTAAAAATACATCCAGAACATCCACTAGCTTTTTATCCAGGTAACAATCTTACAACCTTTTAGCCTTTGTTTAAATTTATAAGAGTTTTATTATTGTAATAGACATGCTGTTTTGTGTAAAACTAGCTTTTAATTATGCGAAAGATGTATAGTTAATTATTTGACTTTAGGCTGTTATTACGTTTTCTAGCAGGAAGGTGAAGTCTAAAACAGTCTAGCTTTAAAACATAATTGACGAGGAACTCTATCCCCTCAAGTCGTTCAGTAATTAAATAATAAAGCTCGTTAATATTTGTTTAACAGAGTCATGATAAAATTTTGCATAAGCACGCTTTATTATTACAAGTAAGATTTTTTATTTTTAGTTTTGAATTTAGAATGTTTTGAAAGCGGAAATTTAAATAATTTTTTTTTTTGGATCAACAACGATCTTCCAACTTTGTTGTCCCATCATGGAAGTGACTTTCTGGAAGGCCTGCAAAATACCTCTTCGTTTGATGAAAAATTTTCTGAGGTGTAAGAACAGACAGAAGTCAGAGGGAGCTAAATCTGACGAATAGGGTGGAGGCTGCAACGATTCGAACCCCAATTCCCTGATTGTCGCGATGGTTTTTTGAGCAGTGTGAGCAGGTACATTGTCTTGATGAAACATGATTTTTTTCTCCGGCAAATCGGGTCTTTTTTTACAATTTTTTTCATCCAACTAGTCTAAAAGGTCACAATAATAATCACAATAATTGCTCAGAAAGTCGCATTCGAACATGTTTTTGTTGCATTCTTAGCAAATGCGGCACACATTGTGCACACAGTTTTTTGAAACCCAAAACTTCAGCCAAAATATGCCTTGTTGGTCCATGTGAGATGCCTAAGGACTGCATCGTTAATTATGAGTACACCTTTGACGTGCTGTATGAAAAAGACTATGACTTATTTTGCCAGTTGTTAAGTGTCAATGTGTTGCTTGCTTTGTAAACAAACGAAAATCTTCAATAAAAGTTAAAGTTTTACTTCAAGCGGAACAATGCGAGGTCTTACGGAAGAAAAACGAAAACCGATTGTGACCAAGTACTGCACTGAAAAGGGATTGTCGCTAAGAAAATTAGTAAAAGAAGAAGGTGTTACTGTCTGTGCGGTCCGAAATGCGATCAACCGGTTTGTTATGCATAACACATTGAAGGATTTACCCAGCCGTGGTAGAAAAACAGGTGCGTCAAACCCAAATTTGGACAAACAAATTTGCAAAATTGTTGAAGGGAAAAAGGAGGTATCCATCAGAGATTGCGCAAAAAGGGTGGAACGACTATTGGAATGGTCCAACGCGTAAAGGAGATTCCCTGAAGACGTACCGGAAACAAAAATGTCCGAAACGCAGCCAAATTTAGGGGGATTCCGCGAAAACTCGGGTTCGGAAGCTGTACGACGCCGTTTTGAGCAAAAATGGCATGTGCATTATCATGGATGACGAGACGTACGTCAAATTGGACTACAGGGCACTTCCGGGGGCACAGTTTTACACCGTGAAGCGTGGAACGGATATCTCAAATTCGGAGAAATCGATTTTTTGCGCATAATTTGGAAAAAAAGGTGTTGGTTTGGCAAGCAATTTTCCAGTGCGGTATGAAATTGACACATTTTTTCACTACCGCAAATATGAACGCCGAAATGTACCAGAAGGAATGCCTGCAGAAACGAATTCCGCCACTACTCCGAAAACACAAAGCTTCGACACTGTTTTGGCCTGATTTGGCATCCTGCCACTATGCGCGTGCCACCTTCGACTGGTATGAAGAGAACAATGTCCAATCTGTGGAAAAGGTGATGAATCCTCCAAATTATCCGCAAATAAGGGCCATTGAGAAATGTTGGGCTTTGCTGAAAGGAAAGCTGCGGAAGAAGGCAAGTGGAGTAGATGACATCATCAAGTTAAAAAAAGACTGGGTAAACGTAAGCAAAACCATCGACGAAACGGTTCTGCAAAACCTCATGAGGAACATCAAGAAGAAGCTGCGAGAGCTGGCCAGAAAAATTCAATGAATACTGGTGTAATGGGCTTTTTTGATGGTCAATAAACAATGTAAATGAATTTGAGTTGCAAAATAAATAAAACATGTTTAAATACAGCAATTTTTAAGTGTACTCATAATTAACGATACAGTCCTTATGGTGTCAGTTATCACATCCACAGTCGATCGATGATGTTCCAAAACCATATCCTGTATTTTCGCTATGATTTCTGGTGCTGATACATTTTTTGGACGTCCTGAGCGTGGATCGTCTTCAACGCTTGTACGGCCACGCCTAAATTCCAAAACCCATCGGTGAACGGTTAGAAGTGAAGGAGAAGACTACTTTAATTAGAAAATAAGAAGAATGATTTGTAATTTCCATTTAATTCCAACTACCTTTATTGCTTATCTTGACAGATATGCGTATTTCGTCTACAATGTGCAGACTTCTTCAGTGTCGAGTATTAGTACACGACACTGAAGAAGTCTGCGCATTGTAGACGAAATACGCGTATCTGTCAAGATAAGCAATACAGGCAGTTGGAATTAAATGGAAATTACTAATCATTCTTCTCATTTTCTAGTTACAGGTATTCCACTAAACAGCTCACACTCTCCAGAATACTACTTTAATACTTTTACCGTCTTTGCATGGCTTTCAGTAGCAAATAAACCTTCCAAAACAAAAAAGTTAATCACTGCACGATTTATTCGGATTTTTCGATTGTTAAAAAATACACTGACACGTCAACTTCAAATGGCTTGTAAAAAAAGAATGAATTGACAGATCGAAATGAAATTTTGAGAACGTTCTCATAAAAGATTGAATATTAAAACGGCGTTGAAATTTTGGTTCTTATACTGCTCCATATGTGTTACTTTCAAAATTGTTTGACTAACCTAATTAGCATGAATTGGAATCAAATTATCGATAATGACCGAACTACGTTTTCTCTGAATGTTTCGAAAAATGAATTGCCAGAGGCCTGAAAATGAGCAAGAAATCTTTCGATTCAGCAGCATCCGCAAAACAAAAGCATTTGAAATTTGTGAAAGTCATAGTGGTCTGACTGTGGATGGATGGCCAACCATAACCATCATTAGTTAATTTTTTCGACCAGAGCTGGTAAATCTCACGACCATCATGTCACAATGAAAAAACAGGCCATCTCACTGTCACAAAAAGAAACGAACTATCATGAGCTTTCTTGTCATTCTCACACCATCTTGCAGTCATGAGATTTTTCCTCAAACGATTTTGTTTCACAAATTTCTAACTAGTCTATTTGAATTTAGCCAAACAATAATATGTAATCGACAGAGTGGACGGTTTCTTTCAAGTTCTGTGATGAAACATACAATTATATCAATAAATGTGCTTGTAATAGCGACGAACGAAACACTGTCACGTGCTGTCATTACGAAAAATTCGATGAGATTTAGAACAAAATCTCCATCATCGTTTTCTCGCCCGATGAGATTTTCAGACGTAGTTTGATAAAAATCGTAGGTCATTTCTCATTGAAAATGACATTTGCCAGCTCTGTTTACGACTCACATCGAATCCAGCGATGATCATAGATTGAGATTCGTAATGCATACTGATAGAATGAATTCAGTTTTTACAAACTGTCACTTAACGATATTGATTCTCACAGATTGCAACACTGACTACGGCCGATTTTTCGTACTATATCTTCGTGACCAAAGAAAGTCATCTACACACTAAGAAATTATGAATTTTACTAGAGACGTAATTCCTGCTTGTAAAAAGTTGGAGAACGTAAACAAAGATTTCGTGTAAAACTATGTCTCCTGAAACTGACAGATATGAAATTCGACGAAAGATGTGTTTGATTGAATTTATTTTCTCATCTCTTTCAACTCATTCTTATGTGCTAAAGGACGCTTGCATGTGTCGGTCTCAGGAAACAGAAATTTACATGACATTTTGGTAGTGTGTACATATATCAATCGTTCATTATATCATCCAATCATTTAATTTATCAAATGAATCATTAACTGACTTAAAATTCTCAAACTGATTCTCAAAAATCTATAACGCAGTAAGGATACTGGTGCCAAGCTGTTCGACAAAACCACACGGCACTTACCATGCCCACCAAATTATTTGTAATAAGTGAATAATATAATTTTTTAGCAAATTTTTTTGTTTATGCTGATCCAACGTCCCATTAGAAAAAAAACCCGCTCTATAATGTTTCGCTACGAAACTCGTTTGAGCCTAATCTAACATAGTGTATGTGTGCCTTGACTCAGCCTATTATGCAACGATCGATTACATTTTTGATTACAACTGATAAAGTATTTGAGCTGGAAGCGATATTCAACTCTTTATACACCTGCTTGGATAATTTTAGTAATACGTTTGGTAGAATGTTTCACAAAAAGTTATACTACGCATTTTATAAAGTCAGAAACTTTCGAGTGATATGGATGTAATTTCGGTCTAGAAGCACCAAATTGGGTCTATTGATGTATGCAACTTCGTCTCATTCGATAGACTATTATTAAGTTCAGTTTTCGAGCTGTTTATTCATCTGATTTTCTAATTTAAGGCATTGTCCGCTGTTTTCCCCTTAACCAACAAAAAAATTATAATACAAATGAAAATAAAACTGCTTTGAAACACTAAGGTGAGTGTCACATATAATTTATCAGTCATTCAAGATTGGAAACGATATAATTAACTATACAACGATTTTGTTCCTCTGGTTTGTGTTAAGATGTGCCATTTGAAAAATATACAACTCAATATATTTCCATTAAAATTTTACAAATAACAACATTTTTACTACGTTATTAATACAACAGGCCATAGTTGGGAACAAAGAAAAAATATGACCCAAACATTGGGTCTACGGTTTCCATCTTAAATCATTTGTTATTTTATCTATGTAAACTGTCAGTTAATAACATGTGACTATTATCTGTACATCTAGGCTGCATTACTCTATTAATCGGTTCAATTTAGCCAAATTTAGATCATTAGAAGATCGTGGACATAATCTGTTCAGCTTAACCCGAGAAATCATGGTGTCTGAAAAGTTACGGGAATCGAAAATTACGTGGAAGTGAACAACTATAAATTGATTAATAAAATCACAATTGCTTCGAAATTAACCAGTTATCCTGATAACCGAATTTTGTAGATTATCGCTGAATTAATGACATATTAGGTACATAGGCCGAATTAAGGAACTCGGCTTACATTACATCCCCTTACCCTACTAAACATATCAATGTATCAAACGGTTTAACGTAGTCTACGTCGACCGGTCGTGTGTTGTAAAACCCCACTGATTTTTTGGACTTCTCTACAAATAAATCATTCTGTCGACCACACGGAAAACCCTCTTACCATATCATAGCGACAAGAAATCCGCTCCAGACAGTTTTGTACAAACTTATGGGCGAAAATCCGCGAAAAACTGTCTTCCTCTTCCGCCTTTGAGAATTCTTTCCGCCATTTCGCTCCTCAAAAATAGTGAGACCGAGCGAGCGAGACCGATGCGCGCGCTGGCACTCATCTCTCGCCATAATGCTCCGCAGGTACGTTTATGCTTACCACTTATGTTGTTTATGCTGTTCAATAAACATGTTGCATTGCTCCCATACTGCGAAGATGTATGTGTGTGTGTGTGCATCGCCGGAAGAAATGTACTGGAGAAATGGGAAAAAGAACGAAAACTATCATCGCCGCCTTTCGTTCGCTCTTGCTTCAGACCAGCACCCCGCTGCGACACCAAGCGAATGAATATCCTTTGTTCCGAAAGTGTCGAATGGTCGATTCGGAGGGGGTGGAACGTTGCGGTAGTGTGTCGAGGCGCAGTTAGTTTCTCGTTTTCTCCTACTCTACACAACCGCCACGGAGGGGTCCGAAACTCACTGGCTACATTGACTGGTCTTACCACCACCATTTTTGAAAGTAAGTGTCGTCCAATCGACCATGGTAGCAGAATTTGGAATAGTAAATCAATCAGTTTAAATATGGTAGTCCCAGTTCGCAGTTTAATGGTTGTTATACTCGCATGACAAACATGCAACGTTGTTGGGAATGTAGCATTCGATCACCCGCAATCGTATCTGCAGTCCATCTGGACACATTTACGTAACACCAGAAAGAATTCCGCTGGTTTCTTGCAGGAAACACTCACCGGCGCCTGTGATGATGGGCACGAATAAAAAAGCATAAATCGGTCGAGGAGAATTGGAAGGCATTCACGTTTTCAAATTAGAAAGTTCCCCGTTCATCTTTGACAGAGAGTGGGATAGGACCTAGACAGCAACATCATGTAGCTGTCGGCTGACGACCATTTACGAGCCAAAATGTACACCTCTCACCATTTTTGTGCTATGCTCTTTGCTTTCATCATTCTTCTAGTCGTAGGCTAGTCGAGACTTTTGTATGGGAAGAGAGAAGGGACCGAATGAAGAATAGTAAGAGGAAACTCACCAAAAATTATGCTGCTGCCAGCGACCACCGTCGACCACTAGCCAACAGCCTAGCGCACCGTGGAGGCCGGAGGCGGAGCGTAGAAGAACTCGTTGTTTATTTTTTATCGTCTTAACCCTCCCCATTTTCGAGTCTTCTGGTGTGCCTTTTGCTTCGCGTTCCGGGTTTTTTTTTATCCTGTGGACCACAGCCTTGCTTTTTTTTATGTTGTTATGAAAAACATATTTAAATTCTATTCGTGCCTTCGCATTCTAGTTGAACGGCCGACACTTCCGGGAAAGCCGGAATAGACAAACTTCTCCTAATAATTGAGACGAGTTAAAAATGTTGTTCGACGTCGCGAAAGTTTTCCATTCAATCAATAACCTGAAATTAAAATCGTTGTGAATCGGTTTTGATGTAGACGAAAAAGTATTGATACCCATTCCGCGAGTCAGCACCGACCTGAAACAACAACCTCGAAAAAATAATAAGTCATCGCTTGCTGTGCATATTTACCTCTACCAAAACATAACTACAAGCTTCCTCGCGCCTCGCACGACCAACAAGAAAAAAAAAACAATCAACCTATCATAAAACAAGTAAAGAAAACAAGTGAACAAGTGTTTTGCTGCAGTTGTTTAACGAGTGGTGATACAGTTTGCAGTTTTTTGCTGTTCGTTACAAATCAAACAATATTCGAAGGAAAAACGGAGCAACAGCCCAGTGAACGGATGAATGAAGCTAGGGAAATTGTAATTTTAGCAATTCAACTACCAATTTTCGGGTCCTTGCGGTTTTTCGCAACGATCGTGAATCAGCTGCTTTTTCGAGCTTGCAGTCGGAAGGGTGAATAAAGGTATACCGTTACTCCTTAATTAATGCTTCAGCTACAGTTTTGTTGGCACATTTGTTGTTGTTATTATTATTATTTTTTGCGAGTTGGACTTATTCAGAACAGTAGGAATGAGGTAGCCTTCGTTGTTGGGTTTTGTTTTGCATACGGAAGCGCTCCGCTCGGAGCGAGAATCCATTACGTGGGATTTAGCCAAGGGGTCTGTCTATGTAAACACTGGGAGTTCGTTGAACTGTTCATTTGTATGTGTTGCGAAGGATGGTTAGGTGATTTTGAAATTCGGAAATAGGATTTTTCTTGAGCTCGAAATTAAAAGAGAGCTGAAGCAGGTCAAATCTTCGGGATAACTAGTACTGTACCATGACACCATGTACTGAGTCCTGGCAAGGGGGTCCCTGGGGGGCATGTAAAGCAAATTATAGAAATCGAGTCGACCGTCTCTTTGCTCGACAGATCAATTTTGCTATTACAGATATCGAGATCGACGAAATTTTGTCGAGTTGGTCGACTCAATCGATTGCTCGGAAACTAGTGACTGATCTGTCACATTTTGTCCTGTAAGAATTTGTTGTGATATGCATTTTTCATCGGTTCGTGGTAATTGACTTAGCATGGTAAGAAACACACTAAACCATTAATTTTTTGCATTTGAATTAACAGAAAAACAATTAACTTCTATCAAAAAATGTCTAATCCTATTAAAAGCGAAGCAATCTACCGTCAGTTCGAATGGCTCAATTTAACTGATTAAATCTAATGTGGACATCGCCAGTGACTTTAGTGGCGTGGAGCCAGCAAAACTAATGCTAAACAGAAGTGGTAGGAAATTGACCAAGAGCTAGATTCATTAGGACCACCAATACGCCTTGGGACGGAATAACAAAGAGTACATTTCATTTTCTCGTTTGTGGTCCTAACATTAGCTCTCAAGCCCAATCGGTTGCCGCACAGAGACTTAGAACAACAGTAAATGTGATGAGCTTCTGAAATTAATCTTAGAACTCTGATTTTTTTTTCTAAAGTACTTCTAAACGCATTATTTCAGTACATTTGCACTTGGGATTAGCAAATCGACCCACGAGTTACGTGGATTAGGAAATTAGTCCTAGATTTTTTGAAGTATAGAAAGAAAACTTCTTCTTAGTTCAAGCAGGAATATCCCAAAAAATTCACGACCAAACCTCTTCGAAGTTCAAGATTATATTTCCCATAAGTTTAGGAGAGAACTTACCAGAAAATCATGAGAGGACTTCTAAGAGCTTCAGGAAGATTTTTAGTGGAAAGGACTACTTAGAAGTTTGAATCATTCCAGAGGTTTTGGAGTTTTCCCAGAAATTCAAGATGGACTTCCCAGAAGCCCAGGAAAAAAACTTTCGAAGCTCAGCAGGAAACTAACCAGTGAGAGCGCTTTCAGAGGACATTTAACGTACTACAGGTTCGACTCCGTTAACGGCAGACTCGATAGTCGAAAGATTCGGTTATCGGGAATTTTGGAGTTGATTATCAACAGTTAAAAAAAAGAAAACAACAAGGTACAGCCCAATTCACAGTGGCCAAAAAGTCGATTTTAACGCTCTCTGACTCTTTTATGCAGTAAATCCCCCTAAAAGTGAGATAAAAATTCAACTTTGTAAGGGTTTTGTGTGTGGTGTGTGTGTGTGTGTGTGTGTGTGTGTGTTGTGTGTGTGTGTGTGTGTGTGTGTGTGTGTGTGTGTGTGTGTGTGTGTGTGTGTGTGTGTGTGTGTGTGTGTGTGGGGGTGTGTGGTGTAATCCAACTCCCAACGTCCGGCAGTGTTTTTATGGAAGAAAAATGTTTGAAGTTAAACGAACTGTTGTCCCGGGATCTGTAAGGTGATAGCCCTGTTGGGTTACAGTGACCCATTTCAGAATGCCTGGTTACTCACGTCCATCCCGAGGTCACTTTCACTTACAATAAGCCCCGCATAAACACAGTACATTAAATGGATATAGGTACTGTGCATACACTTCCATCATCAAATCTTATTGTTTTCAGGATAGCACGTATTTAGCAGTATCGTTCAAATTTAGTTATAATCAGATAGATCTCACCAGAAATTGTTGCAGATGTACAGTCTTCATTTGGACGGCATCCCTGTGATGCTAAAGAATGCATTTAGGTCTCTAAAGCAGTCCGTTATTCGGCAAATATTTTCACATCATCCTCTTCGAATGGAACAGCCCGAACACAATTAGTACTTCGCGAACAAAGGCAATAGAACGAAAATCACAGGTAAAAAAAAAACACTTTCAATAGGAAATTTAACTTGAAAAATCACAATCATTATGCAACGAAGAAAAAACACTTCACAGCTCTCCCTCTGTACTCGCATGCGCGTTGGCTTCGTACGCTGCTTCTGACCAGCAAATGGCCGTTTTCTACATTGCACTTGTTTTCTTTTTTCTTCTTCTTTATTATCGAGATTTTCAGCCTCGGGCTGGTTCATCTCCCGTTGTAGTCACTCAAATACCTCTTTTGAGAATTTTCGTAACTTGTCCGGGGTAGAGATTCGAACTCATGACTTTAACTGGTTTTTTTTTTTGTTCTCCACACTCTGCCAATAATCAAAATCCCCCGCTATGAGGCGACTCTATATCGACTTCAAAACTGCTAATAATCATCAATTCACTCGTGACAAAGTGGAAATATATTCTAATTTAATAATTAATGTCAAGTGGCACACTACTAACAAACAAAACTGCTACTTGGCACCCCAGTGGGTCTGGGTTCAATCCCAGTCGACGTCGGTGGTTTTTCTGAGGCGAAAAAATCTTGTCACGTCTTGCGTCGGAAGGGAAGTAAAGCCGTTGGTCCCGGTTCATATTCATGAGTCGTAGGTAGGGCCCAGGTGGTGGAATCGTCTTCCTGGCGTCGGTGATTGTCACCATGTGAGGAAATAGGCCGACAGAAAATAGGAAAAAAAAACTTTGCAGAAGACATATAATTTGTATGTTGAACCCAATTGGAGAGAGCGTATTATCAGAACTAACTTCCAAAAACACATTTTTCACCGAAACAATATGTTGCGATATTCCACTTAGATTTTCTTAAAATTATTTGATTCTTATCAAATGGTAGGAACTCTATCCAAGGCACTAGAATGTAAGAAACGCTTTCATGCACTGATTGGAATTTGAAGAGAACATTACCAGCATTAATCAAATAGTTATTAGAGAATGATGACTGTGATAGAGGAATCATCACATTTCAGCAAACAGTGGGCAGCGATTGCAAAAAAGCAAACTTCAAACAAGTTATTTAGTTATTGGTTATGATCACTACTGAATCATTTTATAAAATATTTATTATATACCGCCAGCAACTAAACCGCTATGCACAACAAGGAACTGTAACGAACTCAACCTACCCTCTTTACTATAGATCTGTACACATAGGCGGCCATGGTGTTGCAGTTCGGCTCAATTTATCCGTTATAGAATTTCGTTCGTTGGTTGTTCAACGCGTTTTGCCATTAACTCCGAGATACGGCGTTTAAAACAATGCCTTGTTCAGCCGGGCGCGGTAATGGAAATTTCAAACAGCTCAAGAGAAAACATCAACTAAACAAACTCTATAGTTGGCAAACTGATTTGGTCTTCCTGAAAAGGACGGATTTAGTTGACGGGGGAGACACATGGTTCGCGATTGAACTAGGGCTTTCTTCTTGGTCTTCTTGGTTCAGCTCCTCGTCGTTGCGGGTGGCCATCTGCAGGTGACGAGGGATGATTCTTGTCTCGTTGTTGTCACGGGTGGCATTTCCCGCCAACTCGTAAGCTTCAGCAGCCATGTTTCTCGCAGCGAGGTTGACGGGAGCATCGGCACCAACGCCTATCTGGACAACGACTGCTCGCCAGTGTACCTTCCAGGGTGCTTGCTACCAACAAATGCGTTCCTACAGCAGATCTTGCTCTGCACAGCTCCACGACTGCCAAAAAATTAAATCAAAATGCAAAAGTTTACCCGTTATATATCATTCATGGCTGCCGAGGAGACGTTCCTTACTTAAATATGAAGTCTGTGCTAGGACTATATGGTGCATTTGTTAAATTTACTCTGAAAAATCGACACTATAAGACATCACCTTGTATTTACGTTGTTTTCAATAGCTTAATGTTGAAAATCATTCAATTTCAATATTAAAACAGATGCGTAGAAATATTTCAGATAGATTGATACAAATATTTTGAAAATCGGTCATGAAATTAATTAGGTAATAATAGGTCTAAATTCATTTCTTTGAGATTCCACTCGTAGACCAGGTAGGTACAGTGTATATCTAGCATCCACTGGTTTATTACTGAAATTAAAAATTATATATATATTTATATTTGTCTTGAAAAAGCTGAAAACAGCAAACAATTAGGCGAAATAAATTTCATATGAGTATGAATAATGCCAAAAACGGAAACTTAATTAAATTAAAAAAAAATGAATTTTTTGATAAGTTTTGTTGATTTTGACCCAAAAATGATTCTTTATGTCTATGAAATAGGAAATTAACGATTATAAATTATCTATTTTTGGTGAAGAACGAAAAAGCTTTTTTGAGTAGAATTGGTCGTATATGATCCTAACTCAAAAAAAACATTAAAAACCTTGCTGTCCACTCTTGGTGCCTCATGGCGATGAGCGAGACATCTCCTTCTACATCATAATCGTTACTCCACGCACGGAGAACACAAACATAACAATTAATGTAAATTAAAAACCTTCCTATTTTTTTGAAATACATAATGTAGGGTAGGTGGGCTATAATTGACATGGACGCATATATGCGAAGCTTAAAATGACATATAATATAGCACAGATAATATAGTGGAGGGATGTTACATTATAAAATGATAATAACAATGTCAATCGTATTTACATGTCTACAGATTGTGGTCTTGCTGCAATTGTAGACGAACCCACGCATCTACCACGAATCTTAGACAATGTATCATAACCACGAGAAAAAAATATTTGAAATTATTTTACAGTACTTGGGAATTCCATGGATGATCTGAAAATATGTACTGTATAAAAAATAGTATATCTACAAATTCGATGTGCTGTTGCTACAGTGGAAAAACGAATTGATGTGATATAACCACAATAGAACTGACTCTTAGATTCGGGTTCAGCGCCAAGAGAATTAATTGTGAATAATATGATTGCCAAATATAATTACTCACTAACGGTGATTCAACATCCCATTAGAACAGACTCAGCTCAGGTTGCAAATAATAGGTCATGTCTCCTGTCTGAAATCTCTATTTTGTTGTAAAATATTCAAATTTCTGAAAGAGGAATCGATGGAGGTGTGAATCCACAACCATTTTTGTTGCAAAAATTGTCGCTAACAAATTTTACAAGCATTACATTTGATTGCCCATCTCCGCGATCTACATATTACGCTCCAAGTGTAACCGATATGGCACAAAATATGACCAACAGTTCCAAAATTGTATGGCCTGATGTCCCACATTTTATAGGTTTTGTTTCACTTGATCCAAGCACCTAGCCCCTCCTAGCGGCGCTTCCTTGCGTCTCGACCTGTTTTGCGAAATTGTTGCCCGGCATTCTTATAGGGTGCGGTAGGAAAAAATGCAAAAATGTTGGGGGTATTTTTCTTTAAAATTCCATTTTCAACTAATTTAAGCAATAACATTTCTTTTAAATTCTATTTTCAATTACATCAAGCAATAATATCCACATTTTTGAGTTCATATAACTTTATTAGATCTGTTCAAACAAATTTCCTCGATGTGTCCTCCATTTTTATCAATTACTTCCTCGAAACGACGCCGGAGGCAAGAACTTGCCTTTCGAGCGTAATCCTTCGACATGGACTGCCATGAGCGCGTTATGACAGACTTCAGAGTATTCAGTCCGGATTGCTAAGAGGCTACAAATCTTTCTGCCAAAACTTCATGTTTTTCACCATGGAAATAGACCTCGGTTTGCACGATGATTTTCTTACTCGATCTGAGTATGTTTCCTAGAGGTCCTGGCTTGAGGTTTGGAAATAGAACTCCCACCTAGTATCATATGAAAGTAGCTGCATTTGTCGGTTTCTCTTCATCATTCATCATCATCCCTCATCGTAAGGTCTGTATCCACATTAATCCGGACACCTTCAAATCATTGTAACTTTTGAAATATTGCACTTAGGAATAAAAAATTTCACTGTGGTATAGCTGAGAGTCTATGATGAAAAAGACTATGATTGATGTTTACATTTCATGTTTAGTATTCAAGATGGCGACGAAAGAGAAACAAGTGCGCGAGCGAATTTTGTACGGGCGTACGGCCAATCCGAGACCTTGCAATTGCCTAAATCCACTGTTCACGATGTGCTCGAATCATTTTCGGAACGTTTGACGGTGGAGAGAAAACCGAGAAGTGATAAAAACATTGGACGCGCTGATCCTGTCATGGACCGAAAGGTGAAAAGGATATTAACGAAAAACCCAAATCTCTCCATTCGAACGGTGGCTCGTAAAATAGGGATGTCGCCTGGTTTTGTCCAAAAATCAAAACAACGTTTGGGACTTAAGTCGTATAAAGTAAAAACAGTTCCAAATCGCAACGACAAACAGAACTTGGCAGCAAAATCACGGGCTCGACGTTTGTACTGCGAATATTTGACGAAGTTTTCATGCGTTGTTATGGACGATGAAACTTATGTCCTGGAGGATTTCAAGCAGCTTCCAGGGCTGGCTTTTTATTCTGCTATGGCCAGAAATGCTACAGCTGAGCATTTAAGAACGAAGAAGGCATCGAAAATTCCCAAAAAAAATACCTTATGTGGCAAGCAATTTGCACGTGTGGCAAAAAGAGAAAATCTTTCGTCACTACAGGCACAATTCCTTGTTAAGATCTATCAGAAAGAGTGTCTGCAGAAGCGATTGCTACCCTTCATTAAAAGTCACAAAGAAAAACCTTTGTTCTGGCCCGATTTGGCATCATGCCACTATGCTAAAACTGTGATGGAGCTGTACCAAGCAAATCAAGTGAACATTGTACCAAAAACCTCAAACCCGCCAAATTGCCCAGAGCTACGACCAATCGAGAGATATTGGGCTCTGATGAAGCGGAAGCTTTCTGGAAAGAAGCAATGAATCAAAGACATCAAACACTTCCAGCAAATTTGGACAAGGACGGCTTCTACGATTTCTGAAGAGTCTGTACAAACCCTAATGGACGTAGTTAAGCGCAAAGTTCGAAAATTTTATGCAAATACCGAATAACTATGTTTTGTCTTCACGAATTGTTAAAACACATCCGATGAATCTGAAATAGACAACTACGACGGAAATATAATGCGAAATTTATGTTCTATTTATGTTTTGAGGTGTCCGGATTATTGCTGATACAGACCTTACTACATTTTGAAATGCTTCGCAAGCAGAATTAGTTTTCCGCAATAATGCGAAGAGAAAATCGATGAAGAGAAATCGATCACTCCACTTACTTCCTTAGGATACTAAGTCTGGAGATTACAGTGCATGAGCAAGTAATTCGTATTGTTAGTGGTACAATTGGGCAAGATTTTTTTTATGGAGGGGTTTTCCTCTATTATGTTTTTCATTTTGTCCAATAAATCTGCATAATACTCTGCTGTGAATGTTCTTCCCTTCTGCAGGTAATTGATGAAAATCATTCCAGGCGCAAACCCAAAAAACCGGAGGCCTTCCCGGCCGTGCGTTGGTCTTTGGCCACTTTAGTCGGTTTTCGTGGCTTTAAAGCTACTTTGCAGATTGCCTATGGGACTCAGACCTATGTTTCATCCATCGTCACAAAACTTCTAAAATAAGTCTGCTTGATGACGTGCTGGTTTAGATCTATGCTCAGCTAACAAACGGCAAAGGGTAAATGCACCCTTCTTTTTGGGGAAATGCTCCTTAAACTTTGGAAAAATGCTCCTTAGATGTGTTTGCCCGGTATAATGCAATCGGAGGTATTAACCTTCTGTTTAGCACTTGCCGGGTGTTTTGACGGCGGGTCTTAAGTTTCTTCAAGATTGTATAGTTTTGACGGGTTTTAAGTTTCTGAATTTAAGAGTCGTCAAAACGAAATTAAGACCTGTCAAAACAAAATTAAGACTCTTCAAAATGAAATTCGAACTCGTCAAAATGAAATTTAAACCCGTCAAAACTACTTAGAAGATTGCAGAGCGAAGCTCCGCTATACAATCTTGAAGAAACTTAAGACCCGTCAAAACAACCGGCAAGCGCTTACCAGAAGGTTAATACCTCCGATTGTTTTATACCGGGCAAACGCATCTAAGGAGCATTTTTCCAAAGTTTAAGGAGCATTTCCCCAAAAAGAAGGGTGCATTTACCCTGCTGCCCTAACAAACCGCAACATCCATCGCGCCAATAGGTCTTCAAAAATAAAAATTCGTTTTTTGTTATGGGTCATATTTTATTATACGGGTACTATTTTTGCTTTCCATATTGCGGCAAATATCGGTAATGTGTTATAGTTTGAGTTGAAGATGATTTTCTGGTCACGCGAGTCATAAGGCGAGTCATAATTTTAATATGAAAAAGTCACCCAAAAAGACTTCTATTGACAAGACACAACGTACATCACTAACATGCGTAAGCTGCAGAAAAATTTATGAGCGACCCTCATGGATCCAATAGAAAACCATCATTATTCGACAGCCAATGAAAAAAATACGATGCACCAGAAAAGACCTCCATGCAGATCATTCTACTCGTAAGTTCTATAGCCCTACACGGCCACCAATATCTCCCTTGTAAATACCACCGCCCCAAAGAAGAAAGCTACATTAAATGCATGGCCATACACTCAAACGCACACACCAACACCCCATCATATATCTCCGCTAGACACGAACAAGAGATAGCTCCGAACAAGGCAAACAAGGCCCTCTTCGGCATCCGCCAACCACATCCTCCGCGATGATCCCCGGGATGCCAGGAAATGTGGAATGCTGCAACGAGATGGCGATGATCTTTTCACGACGACGCGATACTGCGGCACCACCTCAGCTCAGTACCGGGCACCTACATTTCCCGCGATCGTACAGAGTAGTTGATTATCATGACCTTTCCTACGGCGTCGACGACGACTGGCAAGAGATATGAACATTCGATTCCTGCTCGAAAGCCGTTTATTTTATGTGTCTCGGCGTCTTGCGATATTGCACACATGGGAAGGAAAAAAAACACTATTATTGAACCCTTTCCATGTAGATAGATGGCCAAGGGAGTGCAGTTTTGCAGTGCATCTCTCAGTACGACACGCAACCTTCGTGTGGTATTATAGTTGTCATCGTCTTCGTGGCTGTACGGCATGACTAGAAAGCATGTTTGATAGCACACAACTGCATCGTCATCGTCATCGCCGTCGCCGTCTAATGCGATTCAATGGGAGTGAGTTTTCGAGCAGCAAAATGGCCAATGGAAGAGCATTGCGGGGAAGGGAGCGGGTAATGCTACACCAACCAAGCGGTTTCAACTTTCAAGTTTCATATTTTTTTTAGCCCGCAAAAACTCGAACCTCCTCCGCTTGTGGCAGTCGGTCGGTCGTCGCCAATAATGCGTCCGGGCAGGCTCTGGTCAGGGTGAACCAGCCGAGAGAAGCCGGCTGTCGACTGTCATTATCCGCTGCGTAATGTGGCCGAGCGGTTTATACGGTTTCTTCGGGAGCCGAAGGGAAGAATTAATGTCGAGGTGGGGCCGTACAAGATGCGGAACGATAAATGCACGTAAAAAGAGTAATTGTGTGTGTCGTAAAAATTATGAGGAAGGTTGGTTCCTTGTGCTGCGGTGTCCTTGAGTAGGTGGTTTGTTTGAGAAGGCGTCTTGCGAGTGACTTTGTGCTGATAGTGATTGTAGAACAACTTCACCGTTTTCAGTATGTTTGTCATGCGAGCTTGCTACTACATTGTGTGAAAATAAAATCGTTAGGGTCGGGCTGGGGTTCTACAGTTACTATACCTTACACGTTTAATTAACTTCAAGAACTAGGTAAACCGGTCCTTTCAATTCTACCACTCATTGACGAAAGTAAGCACGTATCTTCGTAAAAAGATAATTTGAATATTTGTCTAATCATCACCTTATCACCAGATCTCTTTGAATCTTAGAAAACTTTCACTGCCGATTTCCTTTAGAGTTTTAAACAAATCTAATATGGTATTGGCAAATGAATTCTTGAATGTCAAAAAACCTAACAAAGGATTTAAGATTTGCTCAACAAAAGTTTTATGATCTTTCATGAGATGTTGAAAAAATTTCCAAGTATTCTAATAACACATGTTATTCGGTACCATGCTAAAGTTTTTCTTTTCGCGTATTTTGCATGGCAATCTGAGCGTAACTTGTTAAAAAAATTGACATCGTTCATCAATTTGTAGTAGTTTGTTTGTACTGCCCGCTCCACCACCAGAGGTTGTTCATCGTGAGACACTTCGTGTCCACCGGATACAGCCCACCCATATCCTCTACATTCTAGAGAAAGGCGACAGTGTCAAACGCAAGCCTGTTTTGATCCGGCCAACTGTACTGCGTGACCGTGAAGTGCAGTAGAATCTACCACTTTTGAAAATTCAGGCTTAGGAACCATTCAGACTAATGTCTTTCGGCTACTATAGGTTACTATTTATTTGGAATAATGGCCGAAGGCTGAGGAAAGTGCCGAAAGCTGCGCCATAAGTACTTTAAGCCGGGTGTCACTATCGTTATGGACGACGAGAAGTACTTTACGTTCTCGAACAGTACGAACGTTGGAAACATGGGGTTCTATACCGACGAGTTGGACACTACACCCGATGTGATTAGATATGCCAGAGAGGCTAGTTTAAGCCCAAGATATTTCGACCGCTGGCATATCTGACCTTTTCATACAGCAGAGTATGGGTTTGGCGATCAATGCGGAGATACACAAAGAACTGTTTGCCAAAAATGCAACATAAGGATGGATTTGTTGTGTTTTTTTTTAAAGACATTTACACCGTCTTCAACTCGAGGTTGTACAGACTGAACATTAAACATAGAGCGAATTACAACGGACACCTTAACCTAACACCCAGTGGACCAGATTTGACATTTTCGTTTTGCGAAAAGTTCCACAAGCTGGAGCGGGAATCGAACCCTCACTTCATGGCAATCGCTTGAACGACGGAAGACGCCGCTAACCGCTTGACCACGAAGCCCACCGGACCTAGCTTCGTGCTAAAGCCCGTCCAGGTTAAATTTCGGCACCAAAATAATAGCAGCTAAACATTTTTTACACATATTTAAACAAAACCTCTTGTTTATTTCACAATAATAGAGTTAACGTTTGCATTTAAAACAATGGACCAAAATTGCCGATTTTTCATGGATTTACCTTCACCCGCACTGACGAAACTACACAGAAAAAAAAATTAATTTTAACAAGCACGTAAAATTTCCCTCCTTTAATTCCAAGCCAGAGGAGGCGTAAACAACGAAATTGTTTGCAATCTTTAATGCGCCATACAACAATGTTTACAATCTTTCATACAGCAGGCTAGATTAAGGTGTTATTTCATTTAAATCTACATTAAATATCCCAGTATTTTCTGCCAAACCTAGCATTCCCTTTATGTGCATTAGAGAACGCAGAAAATTCAATGTTTCTTTTTATGTCAGCAGACAAAATTTGACAGCTCTATCAGTCGAACTCTAACCGTGATGGCAAAAACAGTGAAGCAACTCCGTTCAGAAGTGTGCGCGTTCAAAGAACGGCATCCCGCCGCGTCGAAAACGGACATCGTCCGGCACTTTGTGGACGCCGGATACGCCCGCTCCGGCATCTACAACATCTTATTATTATTATTATTATTTTATTTTCGTCAACAAAACTTAACAAAGACATATACGGAACAAGCTTATTACCTCCGATACATTAAAATCAAACACATTATAGCACCTGTTGAAAACGCGGCACATGCTTTGCACAGGTTCGTGTTTGCCGTAGTTGGTCCTTGAGTGCCGGAACACGAAGAACTGTTGTAAACGGAGATTTCTTCGTCGAGTGTTGATGGTCAAGAGATCCAGTAGAGCGGAACAATCAATATTTCCTTGAAGCAGATCACCGATGAAACACGCTTTGGCTACCATACGCCTACCTTCCAACAGTTCCAAGTTGATGAGCTTGCACCGACTTTCATAACTTGGCAATCTGCGAGTGTCTTGCCAGCGAAGATGTCGCAAAGCAAAGCGTATAAACCTTCGCTGAACAGCTTCGATCCTCTGACTGCGTTTTGGTAGAAAGGGACCAAACGATGGCACAGTATTCCAAGAAAGGGCGAACCAAAGAGCAGTACAATGCCTTCAGACAGTAAACGTCCTTGAAGTTTTTTGCGAAGCGGAACATAAATCCTAGCTGCGAAGAGGCCTTGGAAACAATATACGAAATGTGAACCTTGAACGACAGTTTCCCAGATCCTTGACCGTTGTTTCTCGTTTCAGGCGCGTACCTCGAAGGATGTAGTCGTGGAGATACATCGCACGTTTTCGGCCGAAGGAGACAGTTGAGCATTTGGATACATTTAAGGACATTCTATTGATTCGGCACCAGTTATCGAACACTTGCAGTTCCTGCTGAAGAAAGTGGGCGTCTTCCTGACATTTTATAACGTAGTACAGCTTTAGGTCATCCGCGTAGGATAATTTAAAACCGTGTTGGTCCTGGAGAAATAGTCTGTGAATAGTCATTGACCAGCCTTTGGAGAACAATTAGTTCAAATAGCTTGGATACAGAGCTTAGTACAGCAATCCCGATAGTCATCTTGGCACTATTAGACAACAATCAGAAAAAAAGCCCGGTTTCGGACGGCCGCCGACCCTGAGCGACAAGAAGCTCCAAGGGATGCTGAAGAGGAAGACCGAGGGAAAAGGGGCTACATCGCTGCGTGCGCTTGGCCGGTAGGTCGGTTCAATAGCCCAAGCAGTGAAAAAGTACCTGGCGGACATGAACATTCATGTCAGGAAGCGGAAGTCGCGTCCACTGGTTTCGGCACTGCATGCAATGACGCAGCGGCAGCGGCTAAATAAGATGGTCAACTCGATTTTCCCGGCGAATCGCGACGTGGCGGTGGTGATGGACGACGAGACCTATCTCACCCTGGATGGCAACGACTGGCAGGGCACTTCGTATTTTACTTCCCCCACGAAGGAAGTGAGCTCCGAGGTGAAGTTCATTTCGCACTCCAAGTTCCCCAAGAAGGTGCTGCTGTGGCTGACAATCAGCGAGAAGGGGATGTCAAAGCCGCTCTTCTTTCGTTCCGGACTGGCCGTGAACAGGGAAATTTATAGTACGAAATGTCTGCAGGAAGTTGCGTTGTTCATCACGTAATACCATAAGGGCGTAGACGCGGTGTTCTGGCCGGATCTGGCGTCGGCCCACTACTCGAAGCGATCGTTGGAGGAGATGGAGCGGCTGAATATCGATGTGGTACCCAAGTCGGCGAACCCGCCCAACGTCCCCCAGCTGCATCCCATCGAGAATTTCTGGGCCAACCTGAAGCGTAAGATCTACTCCAACAATTTAGTCGCGATAACTGAGGAGGAATTGATAAATAAAACGAAGAAAGAACTCAAAAACATGCCTACACGCATGTTTTCGTCCCCCATGGCGAATGTTCCGGTTAACTGCCGGAAGGCCGCTAGCAAGGACGTAGAATTATTTTGGCAAGTAAGCTTAAATAATTACCTTCCATGGGAGATTTATCAAAAGAAATTATCTGTCTTAGCGTTTTTTTCTCACCATCCGAAAAAGTCCATTTTTTTTTCAATGCAAACGTTATATCTACATTAGAAACAGTTGATTAAGATGTAATTCCTTCTTTCTGTAAAATTCTCGAACTTTTTGTGGTACACCCGTCACCAGGTTCCGTGCGGTATCTTCAGATACGCCCGCCGTGACGATTCTCCATCTTCTCTTGAAATCATCGGTACCATTTGCTTTCTTCTTAGTTTCGAAGAGTTTCCGCTTAGCTAAAGCCCAGTACTTCTCTATTGGGCGAAGCTCTGGACAGTTTGGTGGATTGGCTGTTTTTACCTATATCATTCCAGAACGGATTTTGACAAGAGGCCAAATCACCGCTTTAGTAGACCTTCACTTTTTGTACGTATGATTTTTACTGCCCAACTTTGCGAGCCACATTTTGCACAGAAAGATTGGGATTTTTCTCAATAATGGCTACCACCTTCTTGTCCATTTGTCGGGAGCATACTTTTCCGATTTGTTCCACTTCCAACCTTTCAATCACAGTCAAGCGTTGGTCAAATGATGTGCAAACACAAAATACGGTAGTTTTCGGTAGTTTTAGTATCTTGGAAAGATCGCGTACCGATAGATTCAAATTTTGCTGCCGTTCGTACAAAATGCGTTAGCGCACTTCCACTTGATTCGACGCCATTTTACTGAATGTAACAAGAATGTAATTTATCGTCGTTTTAAACAGTACGTTTGCTGTAGACGTTTTAGTTCATTTGAGACGGCAAAGTGGAGAGTTTCAACAGTCATATAAGTGAAACGATACAGCGATCCGTGAAATAATTCAAAATCTACACTGAAAGAAAAGTGTCCAACATTTAACGTGGATAGGCTTTATTAGGCTTAGGCTACTCTGGATTGGTTGTCCACCCATATCAAACCGTTTGTACGTAAGGAAGACCAATCGAGTCGTATTAGAACATTTATTGTCCCAGTCGGTGTACGAAAATGGTTGAGAAGCCACCACAGCTCAACAATTCAAATCCCCTATCATCAGATGTGCTTAAATAGCGGACCTCAAGGTGGTTCCGGGAATCTGTAGGAAGATTGAAGATCAAGTGCCAGAGGTTGTGTTGACAACCTAAAAGATATTAGACGGATTATATCAAGAACGATCGAGTCTAAGAAGTTTCAAGGATTCTTATTTGAGTGTTAACCTACACAATAAAGTTAAAATAGTGGCAAAAAATGCAATTGCAGTATTTCCAACCATATCTTGAAAAATCCGCATGATTCAGAAAAGGCAATTTTGCTCATCATGATCAAAGCGTTTTATGGTAAAAACGAAGCCATGCAAGTGTGTGCAAATGGTTGGCAGCACACAGAAGTGTGATCACTAAAGAAACCAGTGTTCCTTGTTCTGGGACGTATAGTTCCGAAAAAATGAAGATTGTTGGGAGCCCGCTATTCTTGCCGCGATGCCAAGAAAACGTTCAAGATTCAGAAGTGGCTACTCTTGATGAGATACGACGACGAGTTTTACGTCTGCTACTTCGTAAGTCATTGATGTCCCAGGTCCGGAAAACGAGGCAAGGAGAGAAACAAGAAAAAGAGAGAAACAAGAAAAGTAATGTACAGAAGAGTTATACACAGACGAATATTTTCGCGTTCCACTAGATTGCGATATTAGATGAGCATATTTTTCATAGAGATTCTACCTGCCATTCAGTGCCCGGAGAAAAACAACGCATATTGCTAGAATAGTCTCGCCTATAGGTCGATCATTATTATCTATCTGCGTGTCTGCCTGTAAGTCAATATAGTAATCGTTGAAGAGGAAGAGTGAGAAGGAAGCAAAATAGAGTACAACCTATGAAACTGTGTTGAGGAAAATTATCTAACTATATACACACAAGGCACGGTGCATACATAATAAGCAATTCATAAGCATTCACACAATCAAAACCGATCGAACGCAACACACCACCGATGAATACGACGCTTGACGATAGCAGTACAGAATGGTCCACTCTGCACTGCAGCAAGGATGCACTGACCGACTTTTTCGGTTGGTTCCTGCAGGGCATCCTGGCCACGTTGGCCTTCACGTGTCTGATCGGAAAGAGGTTTTGCGAGCCACTCTACAATAGACGATCATGGGAAACGTGGTGGTACGATCAAAGCAAGGCATCGGTGCCTTGGTGATTCACATGACCAATGTCTATCTAGTCCCACTTTTCCAGGGGGATCCATGTACCTGGTATATTATTAATTTCCTACTGGATTCTACGATCGGCTTATTTATCATTTACATCGGAATTAAAACCTGTCAGTATTTGGCGCGAAAGAAGAAATGGGATGCAATCAACTTTGGCGAGTATGACGCTCCGAAATCGTGGCTTTATCAAACGTGGATCTACGTAGGGCTGATGGCTATCGTTAAACTTATAACGACTCTGTTTATTCAGCTCGACATCTGGGACAATGTGAAAAACTTTGTCCTTTCACCCTTTAAGGATACTCGAATCAAACTGGCCGTGGTGATGCTGGTGATTCCGTTCTTGTTAATATTCTTATTTTCTGGGTTACGGATAATTTCCTCATGAGGCACACCAGGAAAAAGCGCAATACAGGTACTTCACATCACCACGGAAGGGAACATAGCCTGTTGCAAAAATTAAACTACAAAACGATACAAAAAACCAAACCTAATGACTCAGAATCTGATACTCTTAAATCAGGAGATGAAGAAATTTTAAGTTTTAAAGCATCGAACAGTGCTAAGTCGTCGTCGCTAATGCAGGTGTCAGCAAGCTGTTCCTCGACGGCGGTGGCAGTGGACGATAAAGCAATCATTCTCATCTCATCGGCGGCATCACCTAGCAGTAAGCAAATGGTCCAGCAGAGAACTAGTGTGATTAATGTTTAACGAAGATTTTGTTTTTGCTTTTTTCAACCATTTTTATATCTTATCTGTATAAGTCATGTATAGTCTGAGTAACGCGTTCCCAAGCGGACGATACGAACCACTTTTTCATTGTTGAAACAAAGGGAAATCCAAGATTCCTCGAAACAAATTTCAAGACAGTCAAGGCAACTGAAGGGCCCTTCTTGATCTCCACGCGTTTTATGAAATAAACGAAGCCATGTAAGTGTGTGCGACATTTGCTTTATAGCTGTACCGCTGAGTGCCTCGACAATCAAAGCAACTGTAGGGCTTTTATTCCACTATTTTCAACTTAATGGGTGGCAGAATGGTTATCATCTAAAGCTGTCACGCTGGCAGCCACGGGTTGAATCACCGTACAAATCGAGAGCATTTTTTTTTGAGCCATTGAACTTCCCACTTTCATTGGATTCTCAAGGATACTCAACAACTAATACATTGCAAACATTTAATTTTTCAAAGCGATTTGATGTGGTGCTTTTTTCCCACGACCAATGTTGCATTTTTTCTCCAAGTTGCGATGCATTACGAGAAATGAAACAAAATCATACGAAATTGCATTAAAATCTTGCTTTTGGGTGCAGAGACAGCTTTCGACAAGGTGAGTCACAACTAGTTATGGAATGTCTTGGAAATAAAATATGCATAAAAGAGCAACATCACGAATCCTCTTCAAATGATTTCTATCATCGGAGTTTTCTATAGGTTCATCGGTGAGACAGAGATGCCAACTTAGCATGCTCTTGTTCGCACTGTATGTGGAGTCAGAATAAATAAATAGTGTGTTCATGGCATAACATTTAGTGAACGATATTATTACAAACAATCTAAAACTAAAGGAATCTAACATTGGAAATTTATCCTATGTTTTTTGTTAATCTTGCGGTTTGTCTGATATTAATTTGCATAGAGCTTGTGAATGCCTTAATTTCAGGTGAAAAGAATGGTAGTTTTAAGAAGTCAATTAGAGAACAGAAACATTTTTGAAAAATGGTTTGGACATTTTTTAAACTGTGGCTAGACGGTACAAATCTGTAGGTATGATATCTGTGAGAAAATGACTGAGTGAGTGAGTGAATGAGGTGAGTGAACTAAATTAACCCCAAGTCAACCGCGGGTAAACGGTTTTCTTAACGTAAGAAGGTAAGCAAGGTTAAGTTAGGTTATGTTAGAATAAGTGAAGAAAGAAAAAAAATGGATACTGGGATATGTAAATCAACTACTTTGATAATGAGAAACTAACAATGGTCAACAGAAAGGAAGTTTGAAAATGAGTTGAAACAACACTTTGTTTTAAACAAACAAATACTCTGTAATTAAATTAATCTAGAAGGAAAACTTTGACATAGTCAGATGACCGTATACAGACGACACTCTAGATTGTTTGCGGCATTTCTAGCGCAGAGGTTGGAGTTTCGCTTAAAACTGCAGACCACTCGTCTTGTCGTTGCACTGGTTTTCTTCTTTCGATTTTTCCCCGATCCACTGACAAAAGACTTTCCTAAAACACGTTTTTATGTTAGCGAAAGATGGTTTGTCCACTTGTAACAAACAATCGAAGTACGAGTAGTTCAGATTTTTGCAAAGCGCGAGCAAAAGTTTGATACGTTGTTCGGTTGCTCCTCTTGCTTGGCCGCCATTTCATAACTGAAAAGCAAGGTCAACATAGAGGCATCTTTAAAGGTTATTTAAATGCACGATTGAATTAAATGATTCGAGTTTAAGTCGACCACAGTTGATCGTAATATCTTTCACACATTCAAATTAATTTCCTCCCTTGATTAAGAAATTTATCATTCAGAGACTTTGTTCGTTAGGTACTTATCAAATACTGTTTTGATTTACATAATTTTACTAGATGAAACGTTAAATAAATATAAAAATATACGAGAGAATAAGAAGAAATATTAGTTATTTCTATTTAATTGACCTTGATTTTTTATCCCCCTGCTTTGCCTAATATAAAGGGTGTCCACGATGAAATTGCAACACTATGAAATTGCTCTAACTTTTTAACCGTTGGGTAAAATTTAATGAAAATTTGGGTGGATTTAGTTCATAGTGCATTATTTATATCCTGCAAGTTTTAAAGTCCTGTGATCAAAACTCGCGGAAATGGAGTCGAAAGAACAGCTCGTGCGTGATAAAATCTTGCGCATTCATCACGAGAACAAGGATCTCTCGCATCGTTCCATCGCTAAAACGTTGGGAATCTCGAATTCCACGGTGTCGCGAGTGATTAAGCGGTTCGAGGAACGGTTGACCACCGATCGGAAGCCCAGAAGTGAAGGAAAAAGTATTCCGTACAACACCAAAAATCACAACCGCGTAGTTGGGGCCTTCAACCGAAATCCGAACGCCTCCGTTCGGGATGTGGCTAAGAAGCTGCACCTATGCCGAAGTTTTGTCCAGAAGGCCAAAACTAAGGCTGGGCTTCGAACGTTCAAGGTACAAAAGGCCCCTAATCGCAACGAGAAGCAGAACAAGTCCGCCAAAACCCGTGCCAGGAAGTTGTACCTCAACATGCTGACGAAAGTTGAATGCTGCATCATGGACGACGAAACATATGTGAAGGCCGACTTCAAACAGATCCCCGGCAACCTGTTTTTCACGGCCAAGGATAAGTTCAGCGTTCCGGAGCATGTCCGCACTCAGAAGATGTCCAAATTTGCGAAGAAATTCCTGGTTTGGCAAGCCATCTGCACGTGCGGGAAGCGGAGTGCACCTTTCGTGACCCAGGACACGATGAACGGACAGGTGTACATAAAAGAGTGCCTCCAGAAGCGGCTGCTTCCTCTCCTGAAGGCTCACAACGTCCCAACAATCTTCTGGCCGGATTTGGCCTCATGCCACTACTCCAAGGACGTGCTGAAGTGGTATGCGGACAATAAGGTCAATTTCGTGCCGAAAATGTTCAACCCTCCCAACACTCCGGAGCTCCGCCCCATCGAGAAGTACTGGGCGATTATGAAGCAGCACCTTCTTAAACGACCTAAGGTAGTGAAGACAGTCGAGGAACTGAAGAAAGTATGGGTTTACATGCAAAAAACGGTTGATTCACAGGTTGTGCAGAATCTTATGGCCGGGGTTAAGGCCAAGGTGCGGGCATTTGCGTATGGACTGTAAATAAAATACGAGTAAAATGGTAAAATGAAGTTTAATAGTTATTTCTCAATCCCTGAAAATTTGATGGCAATCGGATGAAAACTCGAATTTTGCGAATCAATTTTGTGTGTGGCAATTTCATCGTGGACACCCTTTATCTACTGAATCTTTGGTGGAGCCTAACAATGATGTCAATTGATTGTGCCTACTTGAGAAAACTAAGTTCAACCCAAATTCCCAAATAAGTTGTGGTTTCTGCTTTTCCGTAATGTCTTTATCGAAGGGGACGGTTACACGTTTCAGGGGTTCGGGTGAATCGGAGAGGGTTGTTTGCAATTTCCTATGAAGATGTTTTTCCTTTTTGTTGATGACAGCTTGAATTATCCTCTTTTCGTAGCCATTGAGTCTGGCAGTTTCCAAGGTGTCCCACATCAATTTGCATCACGGAAAAAACGCTGGAGAAAATTACCTGGTTGACAGATCCTTTTCCAACGTTCAGACAATTATAAATAACCCAGTAGATCGCTTGCCAAATAATGTATTTCTTGGCAAACTTTGAAAGTTTCTGCTTCTTTACTTCCTCGGAAACATCAAACTTGTGCTGGAAGGTGAAAAACAGTAGCCCCGGAAGCTGCCGGAAGTCCGCCTTGACGTAAGTCTCATCATCCATGATGAGACAATGAGGCTTCGTCAGCATCTGGGTGTACAATTTCCGGGCCCGTAGCTTTCCTACCGTATTTTGCCGTTTGTCATGATTTGGAACCCTTGTACTTATGCAGTCCTTCCCGGTCCTTGGCTCGAAAGACTCGGACAGATTCAACTTTTTGGCGACATCCCTGACCGAAGCATTGGGATTCCGCTTAAACGCGTTCACGACACGCTTGTGATCCTGATTACTAATAAAACATCCATTCTGACCGCATTTATCCTCCCGTTCGATGCTCAGAGTAACGTTTAATCACACGACTCACTGTTGACTGCACGATTCCGAGTTGTTTTCCGTTGTCCTGATGAGAGATTTGAGGATTTTCCAAATCCTTGCTTGCGCAAAATCAATTCGCGACGTTGCTTTTTGGGTGACGCCATTTTTCCAATTTTCGAAAAACTGACAGCTTTGAAAATAAAACAAAACAAAAAAACACTCTTAACTACTTCTACCCAAATTTTCAAGAGGAAATACCCAATGGGTAATTTTCACCAGCGTTTTTTGCCGTGATGCAATTTGATGTGGGACACCCTTTATATGCTAATTCTTTGGCTTTATCGGTTTCATTGAGAGGAAGGTTAAACATCCGGTGGATCATGGTGGAAGGTGGCCATTTTATGCTGAAAAGAGTGGTTTGAAGTGTAAGGAATGACTCTCTGGGTATTTGTGGGTTTTCTGAAGATTTCAAATTCTAAGGAGGATGATGACAACGGTTCTCTCACAACTAAAAGGTCGAGGAATGCAAGTTTTCCGTCCTTTTCTACTTCATGAGTGAACTTAATGTCTTTGTGGAGATTTTTGATTTCTTGAAGAATTAAGGGGAGATCCTCTTGTTTAACTACGGCGAAGATGTCGTCGACGTATCTCCACCAACGGTTTGATATTTAGTAATCCTTTCACTTTTAGGATTGTTTCAAGATTCCCCATAAATAGTATACAGAGGAAAGGGGATAGAAGGGTTTCCCATGGGGCTCCTTTTAGTTGTTTATAGAATCTCTGAAGTAGTTCTCTTCCAAGCAAAGTTGAGTCAATTTAAGGTACATCCGCACCTTTTGCTTGCATGCCGTATCGTCTCCGTGTTTTGAAAGGCAGTCTTCTAGAAGGTAAATCGCGTCCTTGATCGGTACACTGGGGGAAAGGGCCGTGACGTCGAAAGATACCATTACTTCATTACCATGTATATCACCTGATGACTGTAGATGTTGCACAAATTCCTGAGAGTTACGAACTGAGCTTGTTGGGAATTGCTCGGGGATACCTTGAAATTATTTTACTAGCCATTTTCAAATACTATCCAATTAAAAATGTAGCTCACTTCCCCATTTCGTCCCGGGCACACACGAGCGCCGCGGTGGCAAAAAGGTACACTACTACACTACAAACTTTGCGCTACCCAAATGGCAGTTCTCGTTCTTCAGCCTTCTTCGCTCTCTGCATGGAACGGTTAGTTCTAATTGAAGAACAGTTATATTAAATTATTATTAAAGACTGGACTCGGAAAAAATGAGACACACAAAAATGATCACCAAAAATTCATTTTTAATCGGATACTTCTCAAATTTTCAGGAATTAAATAACTATATATTAGCTATGTTTTGGCATAATTTATTTATTGAATTTCCTCCCCCAAGCTGAATGCTCGTACATTTCTCTTAACACTGCTCATGAGATCTTGGGCGAGGCTTTGTCCATCTTCCTTACACAATTTCTCCCAGTTTTTCTTCAAAGCTTCATCGGTTTTGAATGTTTTTCCGCTTTTCTTCAACTTCTTCTTCATTATCGCCCAAAACTTTTCGATCGGACGAAGTTCTGGTGTATTTGGCAGGTTCGCCTCCTTCGGGACCACATTAACGCCCTTCGCTTCGTACCAATCCATTACAGGCTTGGCGTAATGGCACGAAGCGAGATCCGGCCAGAACAACGTGGGACCACGGTGAGAGCGGAGGAAGGGCAGCAAGCGCTTCTGCAAGCATTCCTCTCGATAAATCTGCCCGTTTATGGTGCCGGTTGTAACGAACGGCTCGCTGTGCCGTCCGCACTCGCAGATCGCCTGCCACAACAGGTACTTCTACGTGAATTTGTCCATCTTTCTCTTCCGGAACTTTTCCGGAACCTCCATGCGGGACGTACCGACAAAAAACTCGAGGCCGTGGATTTGTTTGGTGTCCGCCTTGATATATTTCTCGTCGTCCATGACGAGACAGCCTGGCTTGACCAGCCACTCACGGTACAGCTTCCGCGCACGCAATTTGGCCACCGTGTTTTGCTTGTCAGTCCGGTTTGGCGCCTTCCTGACCTTAAAAACACGTAGCCCAGCCCGTTTCATGGTCTGCTGGACGAACCACTTCGACGAATTGACCTTTTTGGCCACGTCTCGGGTGGAAAGGTTCGGGTTATTCTTAAAGTACTGCCTTATCTTCCGCGCCTTCTCTGGGTATTCCGTTTTCGGTTTTCGGCCGCTTCCAGCGCGCCGCTCGATGGTCTTCGTCTCCTGGAACATCTTCACAACGCGGGACACGGTGGAATGGTGGATTCCAAGCCTTTTGCCGATCCATCTGTGCGACTGACCAGGATTATCGATCACCGCGCCCAAGATTTGCTGGCGTAGCTCTTCTTGTTTCGAATGCATCTTGAAAACTACTTGACAGATCGCAATAAAATTTTGCACACATAAACATAACACTATAAACTAGTATTACTATAAATTTCATTAATTTTTACTTACGCGATAAAAAGTTACACCCAAAACAAAGTGTCGCATTTTTTCCGAGTCCAATCTTTAATCCTTATTTACCTTTTCAACTAGAGATGGCGTTACAGTTGTGTCCGTTGAGATTCGTACAGGAATTATTAAATTGCGCTATATTGTTAATATATAATATGTGCCATTTTGCTAGCTTATGGGCTGGAGATCCCACAGAAGAAACAATCTCCCTCATTTCGTTTCCGGGTTTGTGGACTTTTGGGAGGCCTTTTATTCTGGGAAGCATGGGGTTTGGTTCACGAAGACGGACTGCTGCATCCCCTACCCAACAAACATTAATGCTGAATAACTGTTTATTCAAACAAATTTGGAGAAGTTGTTCAGCTTCTTGTTCTAGAAAGCTTAATAACTTCTCCAAATTTGTTTGAGCAAGCGGTTATTCGACACTGATCTTTGTTGGGTAGTACTGATTGACACTCCTTTAGTGTTTTATTCACGTGTTTCACCATGTTTGGTAGAGGGTCTACTCGAAGCTGTCTGCAAGGTCCATTACTGATCTTTGAAGCTATCTGCCTGTCGTAGTCTTCTTTATCCATGATGACGACTCTGTTGCCTTTGTCTGTTTTTCGGTAGAAAACTGGCTTAGAATTCAGTTCCCTAATGATTCGAATTTTCAGAGAAACATGTTTCTAATCGGATGTTTTGTCTTGCAATTCTCTTTATTAAATATACACAACGTGTTTAGTTTTTCCCATGCAGACGAAATACAATACAGAAGAAGAAAAAGAAGAAGAAGAAGAAGCGAAGAAGCAAACTTATTTTAATTTTAGAAACCAGCAATATGAAAAATATTAATCGACCAGACGGTTTGATCTTCGTACATTAATCATTTTGGCTCCTTCCTTCATACACCATAGAGAATATGAAAATCAACAGAGATTCAAACGTAAATTTCTCAAAACTCTCAGCACCTCCACGGAAGCTAGCATCACCATCATTGTTAGGGAAATGTTATTCCTTGTGTTGAAATTTTCATTTAATTCGAACTGCTCGAATGAAGTGGTAGATCACGAAGCTCTCTAATTTGTTTTTGAAAGTAGCACAATATTTAACACCATCGGAATCAATCACATAACCTCACAGACGCCTGTCTGGCGAAGTCCGGTTCTCAGCAGGGAAGATTTAAAATTTTCAAACAACTTTCTGGTCGAACCAGATAGACAAACTTGTGCTTGGCACTTTGAACGCATGCGCTCCACAACGGTTTATCCTCGAAAAAATATGCCCCGTGGAGAGAGGATCAAGGAGAGGGTTTAGACTCGAACTTTTAATCCCCTACCACACTACAAGAGTGTGGGTAAGAATCAGTGTGCCAGAGAGCTTTTGCCGTTTGTTTCGGAAATGAACCAAACAGAGTGGCCGTTGAATAGTGGCAGGGGGGTGGCGGGTTTTGTTTTTCTTCTCCAAGCTAGAACTTAATTTTTCGTCATGATTCCTGTTTCGCTTCCGGGCCCTGGTAGAATATTTAGGAAACTAGGAAAATCGTTCCTAGTTCCGACAGTATTTTTTTTTTCATGGCGGAATGAGCTATCTTCTCGTTTCCGTAGTGGTGCATTTTTTTTTTCAGGAAGCTCAATAGATATAGGGAATTCTTGAGACTGGCAGAACGAAATAATGACATTGTGGAGGATGACGTTGTTGTTTGGGAGGGGCGGCTACAACTGTAGTGCAATGTTCTTCCCGGTACTATAGTTGCTCAGAGCGAGTGAGAGAGTGAGTCGAAGGAAAATCGATAAATATATGTGCAACTTCATTTCAGCACTGGTGTTGCAGTTGACGATGACGATGGAAAATATCAAAATTAGGTCATCGAAGCAATAACGGAGCACATAAGGAAGGGAGGCAAAAGCGTAAACAGCCATTTTCAGATTGGGTATGATTCACATAAATGCAATCTAGGCTAGCAAAACGGTGCCCGGAAATCACATGTGCTGAAAACGGACTTAATGTTTAAATCGTTCGAATGCTAGTACTCTACTCTATAGCCACTAAACAACTTCGAACTCATGTCGATAAAAATCAAGCAAAAAGCTAATGATCTTATCCGAAGACAAACATACAATCACCAGAGTGAAGAAGCATTGCCCCGAGACGAACTGCTCTACAATAACAACATCAACAATTCCAACGCCGACGTCAACAACTACGAAAAAAAAGCTCGCGATAACCCATGTCGTGACTAGAAGACATAACATCACAAAACGAAGCGCTCGTATTTTCTTCCTTCCTCTAGCTCGTGCACGGGAATCAACTAGGCACCCTCTAGAAGGTAGACAGTGTTCTCCTCCAAACGATCGGATGGATGGAAAAAAACAACGCTTGTCAAAATGTCAGCCATTTTGGGTTTCTTTGGTTTGGTTGCGGCACGGACCGCCAATGTCTACCTACTGGCAGGCGCGGCTCTGTCCAAAGCTGAAAGCAAGGCACATCGCGAGGGATTCGATTTCTTCGCTCTACGCTTGCCTCCGCGACGTCGAACCGAACTTATCGGGAATTTCAATGGAAGGATTGAAACAAAACCGTTAAGATGGAGTGGAGGCGTGCGGCGGCGGTGGTGGTGGTAGAATGGATGGAAGACATCATCGCGCTGGTCCGGGTCCGATCCAATCAAGTCGTGTTCTATTTTAGCGTCACGATTCATGCTCTTCGATCGGTGTTTTTGTTGCTCTAGTGTCAGGAAAAAGTGCCTGGTTTTCTTGTAATAAAGTGGATTACAAGTGCACTTCGGAACAATATTTATGTTCTCGGTGATAGCCGGGTAGACAGGGTTCGGCTGGGGAATTTATTATGTCGGAGTGTGTTACTTGTTTCTAGGAATCTGAAATTAGTAAATTAGTTATTTAAAAAATATTCTTTAATTTATGTTGAAAATGCCTGGGATTGGCAGGAACTGCAAAAGCATTTCTAATAAGAATAATATAACTTCGTGTAAGATGAACAGGGATAAAAGGATTTTTTTTAAATAAAATGTGAAATGCAACTAAACTCCATTTTCAATATTAACTTGTTTTTAATGGGTAGAATATAGCAATTATTTTTCCGGAAAATAAGAAGCATTTCCATAAAGTAGATAATTCATCCCGCCCTGGGAAATTATTATCGACATCTGATATTTTCACTGAAATGTTCATGGACTGAAAAGTAAAATGGGAAAATCTCAAGAAATCAGTTCTCAGCTAAATGAAGATCAAAATGGTACAGAACTTTGCTGGGATTCCGAAAAAAACGATGCAGTACTGTAAATTGTAATTTGGGGTCAATGAGATTGATTCGCTGATAACTCGTTCCAGAAGCTGATAGTCAAACTATCATTTATGATAAAATGTGCTTAATTATTTTCATAAATTTGTCGCAAAATGTATTGTTCTAACTTCAACGTCTAAGGCGTGAGAGTGGGATATCGAAATATGTATGAAGCATATTTGAATGTTAGATTGAATATAACACTTTTAATATTACAGTTAGGGGATTTCACTTCAAGTTCAAGAAAAAAATTGTAAAATTGGTCAGGAGCTTCAATTTTACCCCAAACTTTATTGAGAAATCTGAAACAAGGTTTCGGTAATTCAATCCAACTGAGTCGAAATGACTATTTACAGCACTGCTTTCCATAAACTGACACAAATTTACACACATATTGGTAGACATTACCTGCACTTAGTTTAAAATTTTACACATCTTCTTCTCAGCATTTCAAGCTTATTGCTTTCACGATTAACTTATTGCTTGCTCTCAACTTAGTGTTCTAGATGGAATCGAACCCAGCCACCTCCAGCAAGGTGTTGCTTTGTAGCTGCTGACCGAGCTAAGGGAGTAACCTGGGTTTATCCGGTTAACGCATATTTTGGCATTCTTTTCCAGTACTGTTAATATATTACATACTTAATTTTTCTTTTCAAAAACAATGTGCAGGCACATATTAGATATATGTTGTACAAACTTACATTATATCCTCTTTTACTTACCTTCCAATCAGATCAAGGGCGTGGTGGCCTCTGCTGTTTACAGTAATTGTGTCCATTCTTTTCAGTCCATGGCTACACTTCGCGAGCAGTCTGCGAAGGGTTCACAAGTCGCCTTCTACTTGATCAATCCACCTTACTCATTGCGTGCCTCTTCCCCTTCTTCGAGTGCCCGTCGGCTGGTTTCTCTTGCGTATAAACTCGTGTAATCGGGTCATGGGAAGGACTATCAGGACACCCGATCAAAGTGTACTGGATAGAGAGAGTGCCAACTCCCCGTTCCTTACAGTTTGTGGATAAATGTTGGACTCTTCTCCACACTTATTGAGATATCATTTTGATACATAATAGGGGAGGATGGTACAAAATGCACCGTTTAAGCAACATCGTGAATTACTAGTGAATGGAAGCTGAAATTTAGGAACAAGTTATTGAGTATGGCGCATTACTATGTTTTCGTTGTAGATCAAATGTAATTTAAATTCAAAACGATGATTTTTTGTGATTTTTTAAACCTTTTCCAATTTGATACCAAGACGACACCGGGGTAAAACGCCTGTTTCATTGCTCAACATGCACCCCAAAATTGGGGAAAGACGCACCACAGCACTGGTATATGATGCACCACAATATTGGGATAGCATGCACAGCTTACACACACGGCTATAATAAGTTACTCAGAGTTGTAAAGTGAGGAGGTTGCAACATCTCGTCACATCTTTTTAGCTCAAGCAACCAATGGGTATAGAATAAAGATAGCAAAACGTTGCGATATGTTGCCAACTCCTCATTAACTACACGCTTAAAAAAAGTACCCAATAGAGCATTTAAGTGTGGGAAGCCAACTTTGGGTATAATTATGTTTACCTACCATTGGGTTCAAATAACATACGTTTGGGTAGAATTTTACCATAAGTAAATTCTTTATACTCAGCGGTAGATTAACATGATTATACCCAAAGTTGGTTTCCTACACTCAACTGCTCCACTGGGTACTTTTTTTCTAAGCGTGTAGACGTATTTAACGCCACGGTGCGTTCTGCTCAAGATTTAGTCTTGCATTGTTTTGTCTTTTTTTTTTTTTCCAAACTATAAATTTTTTTTCCAAACTATAATAAAATTTTCTAAAACATTCGGAAAAAATATAATCTTATAAAACTTTCCTACAACAACTTTCCTTGAGGGTGCACAAAGTAATTACTTTGAATAGAATAGTGATAGTTTTCTGCGAAATTTATATGACACATAATTTCATTTTTGGCTAAATTCTGCTTTTAAATTCTTATGAATTTAGTTTTCTGTTCAACTATGAATTGGTGAACAACAAACTTCTCTGTATAAGCTTGCAAGTTTCCCAACAAAAAAATCATTAACATTGTCTTGTTTTGAATTACTTTACATCAAAGAGAAACCATCCAAAACAGTGTTAATTATATCAATGCTATGTTTATCCAAATGTTCAGAAACCAAATCAATCATAAAAAGAAAATGTGAAGAAGGATTAGTGATTTCCATTTAATTCCAACTACTTTTATTGCTTATTTTGACAGATACAGATTCATTTTCTTGTGGCAGGTTCCACTAAAAAGCTCACACTCACTAGGATTCAAAATCGGTCATGTTTTTCGAGTTGCATTTTTTGCAAGATTTTAAAAAACAAGCCTCCTTACTATTTTCACATAAAACTTTATTAATCAAAAAACTGTTGAGACATCCTCATGTAAATTTAAAAAGCAATTAGTTATAATCAAAACATCAAACAAGAATTTCATATTTCCATGTATCATGCAAACACAAACATTCATTGCTAAAAACAGATTGTTTAGCCCTAAGTTTCCAAAATGATTTAAATGTAACAGATTCATGTTCATTTTTGCATAATTCTAAATATAGTTTACATATTTTATCCAACGGTGCAAGCAAAGGCCGCTATCGAAAGTTTTGACGAACTCCATTTGGTAATTTTATAGAAATTGTATCTTTCAACTCAGGAAATGGTCGACTGATGTCGTTTCTGAGCTAAAAACTATTAACCTTTTCTTAAACATCTGAACTATGTAACAGTCGCCCAGTTTTGGAAAAAGGTTGAATTCCCAAATCGTATCTTGAGTAGCTTCTTCTAAGTAAGATTTTATTCTAACATATGACATTGACCTTGACAACAGTCCTAGAACTTCAACTTTTTTCTCAGTTGTGTCGGCTTTCAAATGTAATAACAGTTTATCGAAATCCTCCGACCCGTCAGAAACTTCATTTGGAAAACTTGTTCTTATCGTATTAAAAATTAGTGAAAGTTGCTGTAGCGATAATTCCTACTAGAAACATCTTATCGTGATAACTTGCCTTCGATGGATATGAGCATGAGCATGAGCATGAGCATGATTGACCGCCCACGGATGCAATTCCGTTATTGCCAGATCAGCTGTATTTGCACAAAGAACCAACAGATGATGTTTGGGACTAACATACATCTTCAATGTGTAAAAACTGGTGACCCATTCTAAAGCAATACCGGCGCCGGCCGTGCCCGAATGCTGGTCAAGTAGGGAATGGAAAGGAACGTGTTGACATGATACTCGCTTTGGAGGAAGCCGAGAAATCCTCTGCACTTCCACGAGAAATCACTGGGATTTTGGATAGTTGGGGAAGGGTTAGCAGCAGGGTTCGTTTTGGTTAACGATACGCTGAAAGTACATACCTACACCATCCGCCAAAAGCAATAGACCGCTCAAATGTGACTGAAAATAGAAAAACATAACGAAAAACAAAACAAAACAAAATAGACAAAATAAAATAAAATAAAACAGGATGTTACATATTGTCTTCAAAATATGGTAGAAATAAATAATTTGTCGCTTTGCAAACCGGCTCTCCTCGATGTCCTAGATGGCCACGTCCTGCTGGACCCGCAGCTGCTGCCGTCGGCACTCGTCCACATCAACCCGGCCGTCACCGACGTGTCGGAAACCTTCCGGTAGTAACAAGATATCTGTGTCTAATACACTCTTCTTGCACCGATTGATTTACAAACTAAGCCTGCACACCGAATCAAAATTCACTTTGGCACGGTTGTGGTATTTTTCTTTAAAATCTAGTTCTAGATATTTGCACTTGGTTGCAGGAAACAGAATCAATAAGAATAATAAACTCGCTTATGACCTCTAACTTTACACGGTTGCTAAACAATACACACTATCTTCCCCCACAATACCCGCGAACGACGACACTTTGGACCTGAGCTCGCTTGAGGAAAAATCACCAACACACCACAGCGCAATTGATTGTATGCAGTTTTTTAAAAGAATCGCGAGCACGGCGCGATCCCGCTACACGCAACACTCTTCTAACTTCAGCTCACCGGAACCAATTGCACACGCACACGAGTAATCCGCGACGCAGAACAACGCGACGCGCGATGAGGCGCTTCTGCCGCAGTCGTCGTGCTCATAACTTGCCTTGGGTGTATATTTTTAAAAAGGGGGCAAGTGTTTTTTTTTTTTTTAATTTTTTTTTTATAGGCCGTGAAAGCTGTTTCCTTAGATGAAACCGACGAAGTTGGAGGTGAAGTCTGTACCTCAATTTTTGCTTCTGCAGAAACTGTTAATGTTCTCCTCACAAGTATTTGTAAACCTTAAGCGACATTTCTTACATAATTTCATTCTATTCGTTACCCAATCTATGCATCTGGAACATAGCTTATCTAAATAACTTTGAGTAATTGAACGCAAATAAAAGCGTTAAGCTTCGTAGTATTTTTTTTTGTTGGGGCGTAGAACCGCTGCGTCCACTGAATTGAACTTTTGTGGTATTTTACCTTCTGCATGATCGATGGTGATGTAGTGTCCTTGGAAAGCTTTTCGATGTAGCAATGCACTGCACTCTTGAAGTATGATGAAGCCTATTCTTCGAAATCGTTTCACGCATGTGAACTAATGATTGGTTTGTTCGCAAACGTCCTTATATAGGAATTTGGTTTGTATCTATACATTAATAAACACTCTGCCTAGCAGCTACCTTGAACAAAATTAACAAACCACATACTTACCTTTAAACCATACGTTAGGTACCTATAAGCACATTGGAAGGCGACATTTTTCGGATTTTTATTATTTTGATATGAAAACGAGTGACGGGCCCATAATTTTTCAAGCATAACTAAAAAACAAAACAAAAAACCGTCGCCAAAATTTCACAAATGAAAGTTTATGAATTGAAGAACAAGAAAATATTTTTTTTCAAAATTGTCCATGACTCAGAAAATGTTTTTTCGGCTTTTCCAAGCAATTTTTCTTCATTGTGGAAAATTTTGTGGGAATTTTTTTTTAAGATTATATTTTTTCTAAATTTTTGAGAAAATTTCATTATAGTTTACTAAACAAAAAAGTTCTACAATGAATCGTTCTTGAGCTATGATTTTTTTAAGTTGGTGATGTTCAAGAAAATCGGAAAACTTCATTTGTCACATGCCAGGAATACTGGCAACCCTGAATTTTTTAAAATTGTTTTTTTTTCATATATTCATGAACCCTACGCGTGTACAAAATTTCGTAACAATCTGCGAAAAAAATCCTCATAAGAATAATGTGATTTCGTGTTCAACTTGAACTGGAATAAAAGATTAAGTATTAATACATTGTAAAATGCTACTAAACGCCATAATTCTGAATTTCCATTTTAAAACAATTCACCACACTTTTGATACCTGTTAGTTTCACTCAAGTATTTATGGACTGGAATGTAAAATAAGTTAATCTCAGTAAATTAGTTCGCAGCTAAATGTTGAAGTCCATTTCGCTTGAAACCAAAAGATTAAAAACAGGTCAAAATTAAACAGAATTTTGTTGAGATTTTGAACAAACAATAAAGCGTGGTTGATCTCACTAGGCCATGGCGACTTGTGAGAAGAGGCGTGATTAATGAGTATGATGTTATAACTCTCGACAGCGCTTTAATTTTTATTTTGGGATAAATAAATTATTCCCGTCCATCCCAGCAATAAAACCAGCATGCATGGAGTATTATAATAGAGAAGCAGCGATTGGCTGGTCTTCACGAAATCCCTTTCGTGCATTATACAAAAACGTGTAATAATAGCATTTCACCAGACAACAAGCAATATGAATGTTTCATACTATATGCGAGACATTAGTTCTATGTACAAAGCTATTTTACGAAAATAAATTTTCAGTGCGTACAGGCAAATTAACTACAGTTAATGCTTAAATCTCAACCGTTTGGAGAAAAAATGGAGCATCACTTAACCTTCTTAGACTCGATGCACCCAACGACCATATAAAGATTTTTTTTGTCTTGTACACCAAACATGGCATTCTGTTTAACTATTCTCTCCGACTATTCAGTTCCCTTTTTTGTATATCTACTGAAGGCTACGTGAGTTTCCCGTGTCTTCTTAAGGTAGATACCAAATCTTCCCTATCTCCAACGGTTGCATGGACGTGGCCAGGTGAGCGATCGAGGAGTGTATTTGTGGAGATTATTGCGTGAAGAAACGTATCAGTAACTGGTTCCGCTTCATGGTGACATGCAATATCTTCAACGAATTATTCCTTACATAGCTCCATCCACGAGGTGTGCAAACGTCAACGCTAATGCTGATGCTAATGATAATGATTAGAAAGTCGGAAAAATGCAACTGAGAATTCTCTAATAGTATGCAATTAACTAACATCACTATTGGAATAAACAAAAGCTAGTCATGGAGGATTAGACATGAGGCTTATACTGTCGATTGAAAGTATTTTGAAAACATAAATGAATAGATTATCGAGAAATTTTCTATCTCACTAAAAATATATCAAATATGCATCAAAATCATTTACCGAAATAAACAACAGCTTAAGATATTTTTGTTGGACAATATAATCACATTTTCAACTAGCACTGTTATTTAGTCCAGAGTTATGGCAGGAAGTTGAAATTAAGTCCAAAAAACAATTTTAGTGCAGTCTAACACTATAGTTTGATGATGACAGTTCATTTCAAATTATTTTAGTAGGTTATTATGGCATCATAATTACCAAATAAGAGCTACTTCTCAGTGAAATGTCATTTGGCTCTAGAAATTTAAAAAAGAATTTCGTGTCTTGTGGACTGTTATACTAAATGCTATTGTTTTTTAATGTCATTAGACTAACAGATTGTTTCTTAAGAAACCAACGTAAAACCAAAAATCTATTTTTGATCGTAAATCTACAACATTCAATTAAAATTAAAGTGAAAGAACTGTCTATACTGTAAGTCATAACATTGACATTGCGATAAATATATTTTGTTTAAAGTAAATCAAACAATTATCAATTCGTAAACTTTGCACGCGTTTCCTGGGTTATCCTAACGTCCTAACGCGAACAAGGACACAGCTGTCAAAAAGGTGCATCGAGCAGAAATTTTATGATAATTTCTAGTTTCATTCATGTCGGATTGTCGGTGCCCAAATCCCACCATATGGTTCAGGAAAAATCAAATCCATTAGTTCGTGTGTTAAACCTTGTGCAAATACCATCGACGCAAAAGGTGAACAAAGCAAACAAACCGGTCTAATGAAGGGTTGAAATCACTCACCGATGCAATCATCATCACTGACTAATTTGCACGTCAAAGGTCTATCTATCCGCCCCAACCGATCGCAGCTAATGCAGTGTGAAAGTGTTATATCGACTATATCATTCATAGGCTGTTTCCGTCATTGATAGGTCGTGCTGTATATAACCGCTGGCTCGTTCATTCGTTTGTTTGTCGTACCTTTAAAAGCGGAGAATGGAGTAAAACGGACATTAGAAGTTTTATCGAAACCATTAATTTTATATTCATAAAATTTTCGTTTTCTCAAAAGATGATGCCTTATTCCAGCAACGCAAAGGAAAAAAATCTTACGACGAAGTGTTGGCTACTCCTTTGGACCACATTAAATATAAAATGCAGTATGAAAAAAAAAAATTAACCCTAGAAATTTTACACCAGTTTTCGGTATTTTGAACGTGCACTGTAAAATAATCAAGTGACAAATAAACTAGGTATTGGAACAGTGTTTTGTATTGATAATAATTGATATAATGACAGATTGTTATACACTTAATTTCAATTTGGGAAATTTCAAATATTTTTCCGATACACCACACAATAATGTGAACTTCAACCTGGTATCCGACAAACATGGATATCGCTAACGTAAAACTAATTACGGAAGAATGAAATAAGCCAAACAATTAGACTAAAACTTGATAATATGGGGTAGATAAACGTTTTTTTTACATACTGCAATTCGGCCCCTTAGGCTACTTCTCTCTACCCAAGTAGCACACTACGATCATAATTAGTTGTAGTAACTTAATTATGACTAGGCAAGTCATATTTATGTTATCTAAACCAAATGGCAACAAATGTGCAACTAGGGTACTTCTACGGCCCCATTGAATGTTTGATAATTCTGCACCTTAAAAACACTATTATTTTCAATAATGATCAACTCTGAGAGCAGATTTTTTTGGAAACGCAATTTCAGAGTTATATACAACTATTTAAAATTGACTCTATCGTTTATAACATTTAACGTCACCATAGCGTCACGTGATTGCAGGTGGTAAGGTCATGGAATATTGTATGGTAAAAAAAATTCATGACATTTGGGACATATTTATAGTAGAAATGTACATTATCCACTCCTGTGAATTTCCAATTTTCTACTCACACGTTCTCAAGACTTTCATCACACACATTACACACATTGCCAGAACTATAATCTTTGTAGGTCATTGTTTCACTACACACTACCAAAAAGTCGTGTAAATTTCGGTGCCCTGACTCACACATGCAAGTGTCCTATAGAACGTAAGCATGAGTTGAAATAGACAAGAATGTAAATTCAATCAAATACACCTTTTGTCGACATGCGTTTCGGTTTCGGGAGACATAATTTTATATGAAACCTCTGTTTACGTTTCTCAAATTATATCAAATGCGAATTTTTTTTTTTTTTTTTGAAAAAATAACTTTAACCAGGATCAAAATGTGAACCAAATGAATAACATGTGGCTTTCACCTAACCGTAGTCAGGTTCCTATCGTCATTTCAATTAAGTTTCTGACTCATTTGATAGTTCTAGGCGAATCCACCAGCGAGGAGGATGTAATGCTTCCGTATTTCTTTGATCAAGCATTAAAGGTAACAGCCGATGCATATTTGAAGGTTCGGCCGGAAATTGTACTATCGTGGATGGAAAAGGTTGCTGCTGGTCGTCATTTCATCTCCCAATAAGCTCCGTCTTGCTAATCATAATGCTAAGAAAACACAGAAATGGCTTGCGAAAAATGTTCCGGAGTTTAGGGGGACAGAAATTTGGCTCCCTAGCAGTCCCTATATCAATCCTTTGGATTATTTTGTGGGGGGCATCGTCGATCGGGATTTAAATAGAACCCCTCACACCACACTTAAGTCGCTCAAAGCTAAAATCAAAAAGGTGATGACATCTAAGGATCGAAACATGGTAACACGTACATGCGGCAGTTTTCAGAAGTGTCTAACTACAGTCGTCGAAAGGGAAGATGATTATTTTGAATGAAATAATTCACGATTCCCATACGTAACTAAAGTAAATAAACCATTAAAAACTCATTGCAAATATCCTTGACTTCCCAGGTAACCAATAAGCAGTTCCAAAGCATCTTTACGGCAGCCTATGAAGCAATTAAGTCACCTTAAATGAAACATAATTGCCGCTCTTAGACCAATATACGGCTGCTTTACTGCAATGCTATGATAATGCTTCATTAATGCTATTTGGCATTCGAAATACTTATTACAGGCTACAAGCATTTAAATAGCATTTGGAATCCAACTTTACAACAGATAGCATTAAAGATGCTGATGTAATGCTAATTTAGGGTTGATTTACTGCATATGCTATTGCTTATTGGTTACCTGGGTGGTGTAATTTTTTTTTCTGAAACATGTTATTTTTATCCATTTGAATAAGCTTTGCTACTTATATCCCATCGAAGTGGCTATTTTATTCCAATACATTATGTTTTGATCTGTGAGTATATTTGTGTTTTCTTAAAATGTATCAAATCATTTTCAGAATAAATGTTAGAAAAACATCAAAGATTTTTTTGAATAAGATTTTTTTTTGTTCAAAATCAGCAAACCCAACTCCAAAAGGATGACCATCATGCCCCGCTGTTCCAACAACTAACAAAAGCCGTCGACCATTAAAAAAAAGAGCACACCAGTCGGTTGTCGCGTCGCCGGCGTGGAGATCAAAGAGAAGCGCACATGCAGTCGGCAGTCGAGACGCCTCTACCGACTCATTATCACTGGAGACTTGAAGCTTTCTACATAGAGCTAGTTGCATAGAAGTCCCACGTGGATCAAAAATCTACTTGCCATAGGAGTTTTATGCGGATAACGGAAAGCACACTGGATGCATATTCGTTTGTACATACGGAGCCCCTCAATCGAATGCAGTATATATTGTTGAAAACTTATCCCAGATCGATGATGGCGATGCTAGTGGTGTGGTGATATGAGTGCGAACGCGAAAAACTATTAAACTATGGATGCATATCCAGGACATGGAAATAGTCGCGTTGCATTTGCAAATTTTATGAAGATGAGATATATAATACGATGTTCGGTGCATAAAGTGAATCGAATGAGTGCTGCACAATATCAACATACAACGGGAAATGAACAGAACAACGATATGTCCTTCGTTCGAGATGAATGATGTGCGGCCTTATTTTTTCTTTATTTTATTTGTCGTTAATCATTTCGTAGACCTTGTTACATTTTTGCTTAACATCTACGAGTTTTTAATTTACTATTGTCTAGTTAGCCTAACAAAAAAAGCTACACATTGATTGTTGTTTTTTGTATTCTCCCATGCGCGGAAGTAACTGACAAACTTCATCAAAAAAATGCTTTTTAAGTGTATTTTTATTCATTGTGATACCAATCGTTTCGCTATATGTGTTGAAACAGGACATCATTCTATTTAAAATAATAAATCTCTATTTCTTAGAGAGCGAGTAGGAGCATACAAATTTAAGTTTTCTAATACTTCTGGACTGTTTATTCGTTGCTCAATAACATCAGCTATGATAGCAATCATAGCGAACTCTCTTCGCTTTTGAAGTCCTACTAAATTAATCAACAAACATAGCGACTCATATGATGGTAATGGCAGACGTGTCCAACCTAATTTTCTGAGAGCAAACAATTAAAACACTCTCTGAATCGATCCTATACAGTGTACATATGTTCCTTGATATGGAGCCCAAACAACGCTACAGTATGGGCCTCACATATATAGTTCTTTTTTAAAGGGCTTCAAATAGTGAGTTGTAAACTTCGAAGGAGGGTGCGGCCGACCTCTCGTCCTCACAAGTTCCTAGTTCACGCCTCCACGAGTCATATGATCACAAAAAACTGCCAGCTGAAACATGGAGACGCTGGTTTGTGTGTCAATCTGACAATAGCGAAGTGAGGGTGTGCGACTGAAGATCGTGTACCTTTAAATCATATTGTATATTTCCCATTCTCATTTCATCAACAATTTCAGCACGCTTTGCATTCCAAAACCATGTAAGAGCCGGAAGCAACACGAAAGGCATCAAAGGCTCAATTTGTTGTCAGCATTTCAGCATTACATTTAATTTAAAATTTCACTTCTGAATTTCAATTGATATATTCATAAAAGACTGGCATGTGCAAGGTAAGATTATATTTTAATACTGTGTTTAGTGGCATTATGGTAAGATAAGCCATTTATTTCAGGAATCATCAAACCGGACTCTTCGTTCACTCCAATTACTATATTTGAAATGTTACTAGAACAGTATAAAGAAAAAATATTACAACATGTCTTATAAAACAATATCTTTTATTGAAATTTTATATTTGATATTTGGAATGATCTATTCTGTTTTCAGCTTTTCCAGGACAAGAAGGATATTAATACATATCTAATTTTTATTTATTTTTCAGTAACAATCCATTGGTAGTATCATTCAAGTTTGAAATTTGAATAAATTGGCATGTTTGTCTATAATGATATCCTAATATTTTGTGTACAAAATATACTAAATATTAAATAACATATAACGGGGAAAGGGAGGGACCATCAGGGCACCCAAGTAAAACGATTTGGATAGGGAGCATGGGACTGCCTCCTCCCTATTGTTAACATTTCGCGGAACGAGGGCGGGCTCTTCGACCCCATCTATTGGGTTTATTCTGTCATTCTCGTGGGCTCGATTCTAGTGCTGTCTGTGTGAACTTGCTTTTGGAAGGAGATTCTCTTCCCTATATTCGCGGGTTTCGCGTAAGTGTCTCTGCTTACGGGCCCGCACAAACGTTTTTGGCCCTTCATACAGGAGCTTGATGATCACAGACAACTATAGAATCCTGATCAAATCGTTTTTCAGATTATTCCACTGCTATGGAAAGTTAAGAACAACTTCAATAGATGGTAGTATAACATCATCATCATAATCACATATATAGTTTTTTTTAATGTGCAAGGGTCGTTGAAATGCAAACTATATCTTTTAATAAACCCAAGCATGTTATTTGATTTATAGATGATATTATTGTAGTGATCAGCAAAGGATAACATAGAGTCAAGTATAACTCCTAGGTCTATTATTTGATGACATCTTTCAATTACTATCTGACCTAGAGAAACTGTTTTTTGTGTTATGGAATGCTTTCTCGTGAACGATATAGAGGTGCATTTTTTAACGTTAAGTTCTAATTAGCATTTTTTACACCAGGTGTAAAAGTTATTGATTTCGTGTTAAAAAATATCAAGGTCATGTGGTTTTTGTATCTCCATAAACAGTTTCATGTCGTCTGCATATACTGAGACTTGGAGGACTTTCAAAATAACATCGTTAACAAATAAAACAAATAATAAGGGACCAAGATATGAACCTTGTGGCACTCTAGATGTGAAATTTACTATTTTAGAGAGATTTCCGTCAAGTCTTACTCTTTGCGTTCTTGTTGTGAATTATGACTCGATTCATTTCAGTAATCTAGGATTAAATCCTAACTTTGATAACTTAAATGCAGCAAAGGTATGTCTACTCTTTCAAATGCTTTACTAAAATCGGTATGTAATGCTTCTACATAATAACCTTTATCCATTACGTTTAACGAAAATGTTAAGAAATGTATCAAGTTAGTAGATGTTGATCTCCCTTTTACAAAACCATGATGCTTCTTAGTAATCAATATTTTGGCTTGAGAGAAAATTTTGTCTTTTATAATGGATTCAAATAGTTCAGGGATGCAAGATAGAATAGCAACCCCACGGTAATTTTTTTTATCAGATTTTATAATACTTTTAAAAATCTGGACTAAAAATGATTTCTTCTAAATGGCAGGAAGAATACTTGACTTCAGTGATAATTTAAAAAGCAAAAATAAAGGCTTAACTAATTCTTTCGAAAACGATTTGAGAAACGTAGGAGGTAAACCATCTGGTCCAGCACATTTTGATGATCACGCTCATTATCATCGTGAGATGTATACACGTCTTGAAAGAAATCAGCAAATAAGTCACATATTTCCTTAGAAGTACTATCATTTTTGTCATTTAGATGTATTTTTGATGGAAAACTCTGAGATTTTCGTTTCTCTTTAACATGTTTGAAGAAGTATTTAGAATCTGATTTTATATTGTTTTCTATTTTTGTGTTGTGTTCTTTGTATGCTATTTTCATTTCAAGATTTAGCTGATCACATATGGTCAGGTAGATTGATAGGTTTTCATCACTTTTATATCTTTTATATGCTTTATGTGCTTTCTGTTTCCTATTTGTTATTGATTTTCTTTGATATTGATTTTCTTCCTTCGCTTTTTGGGGACTGTTTGTTCTAGAATATCATACATCATTTTTTCGTAGAATGCATCCACCGATATTTCTATGCCATGATTACGCGTTAAAATTTGCCAGTCAACACAATTTAATTTATTTTTGATAACTGCATAGTTTGCTTTGCTGAAATCATAGAATGATTCGGTAAAATTGTTATCCATCGTTGGATTTTCTTCGTGTATAAATACGGAGTACTCAATAGCAGTGTGAAATACTTCATTTTTTCAAAGGGGCGAATATGACTCGGATACGCAAAAATCGTCCGACATATTTGTGAATAACGAATCAAAGTTGCAGTTGTTTTTATTTTTCACGGTATTTACTTGATGTAGCCCTAATTCAGCACTTTTATCAAACAGAGTATGAAGCGTTTCGTTGTCCCCTACAATTGGTATCAAGAAAGATTCATTTTCATCATCAACAATAAAATTGGCTGTTCTTTGGTTAAAATCTCCGTATATGTGAACATTTGCTTCAGAATCAAATTTCGAAACAATATCACCAGCAATACTAAAAAAATTTTTTTATTTTTTTTTTCCCTGTTCTGGGGGGAAATACACTGACGCAAAAATGTGAATTTAGCCTCCAATGAAAAATTTTACCCATACATGGTCAAACTCCTTACACTTCTATGATGAAATTTGTTCCGATTCATAGTTAACACTAACACCTCCACCGCATTTTTTTTTTTGGGAAAACAATTTATCATCTCTAAAAACGTTAAACAGATTGCCAAAAACTTCTTCGTTATACATTCTAGCATCCCAACTCGTCTCAGTTCCTACAATTACTGAATAATTGCACGCAGCAACTTGTTTATAAATTTCGTTCACCTTAATTGCACTTTTCATTATGTTAAAATTTTTGACAATAAATTATAAATTATTTGCTTTCTTCTTTTTTTTTCTTTTTTCTTTTTTCCAAAAACTATTGGAATTAATTACCTTTTCATCATACTCAAAATGAATGTTAGTCGACCGACTAAAGTTACTTAAACTATTTACCTCTCCTTGATTAAGAGAAGACGTCAAATTCAGCATAGCTTCTTCGGGTGCATCAATGTTGTTGTCCTCCTCCTCCTTGCATGTTAGCTATAATTTATATCATAGTAGGCTGCGAGTGAAAGAAGCCGATTTTTCTTAGTTTGACAGTTGCACCATAACGAAGTGGCGGCGAATTCGTGATTTGTTCCACCCGCAAATGTCGCAGAAAGACATTTTGAACGCCGTGGGAGGGAGTGTCCCGGTGTACCGTGAAAAGAGGCGTAGACCGAAAAAAGAAAAGACAACTATTGGTGGCCACAGGTTGTCCGAGGTTACCACGGATTCCAAGGGTTGTCGCTGCCATCAAAAGGAAGATTCGGGCGAATTCTCTGCGTTCAATGAGGAAAATGGCGAAGGAACACAGGATCAGTGACTTTACGGCACGGAAGATCGTAAAGGAAGATTGTGGAGCAAAGTCGAGGGCACAGAAAAAGCCTCACATGATTACCAACCCCATTCGGGAGTTACGAATCGAGCGATGTAAGAAAATCTTGAACTTCCTCAAGCGAAAAAAAATCCGATAATCCGGTTCACTGATGAGAGCATGTGTACAGTCGATACCGTATCAAATTCCAAAATCGATTGCTATATTAGTTCTCTCCTGGTTAAAAAAAACGTGGCCAACGTGCATAAAAACATGTTTCTGACCAAGCACCTGGCTAGCGTTATGATGGTTGGATTGGAGGCTTCCGATGGCAAAAAATGAACCCGGTGTTCATTTCAGAAGGCAACTAAGTAAACACGGAGGTCTACATCGGAATTTGAAGTAATTTAATTTTGATTTTAATGTTCTTCCGTGGATCAAAGAACAGTACAGCCCGAAGCCAAATATTGTATTTAAACAGGTTGAAGCACCGTGCCACACCTCGAACCGCACTCAAATCTGCCGTTCTGGCCGCCATCCAGCCCCGATCTTAATCCGGTGAATTACTCAGTATGGCGCATCATGTCTTAAGCGCCACCCGAGTACAGCTAGCCTCAGACAAACATTGACCTGTACCTGGGGAGAAATGGATCCAGGCTACATTATAAGGACCTGTCGTGCGTTCCGGCCATTATTGTAGCAAGTGGAAACTCGATCGATGATTAGCATAGTTGAAGACTCTCAGAAACATCTCCCTTGCGAATAAACAAATAAATCAAAACCGATATTTTTGAGATTTGTTTTGCCCCCGAGGTTAACATCCATACCTCTCACGCCAAAGTCGCGAGTTCGAATCTCACCCCCGGACTAAAGGGTGATACGGTCAAAATTTGGTCAAGGGAAAACGCGTGTAAATCGGTGAAATCGTTTATTTAAAAAATCAAATTAAATTTCTTTTTCAAGTTCAATTAGTATAAAATTCAGGAAAATTTTTCGGTTGGCCTTCGGTTTTTCAAATCGGATGGCGGGGCTTCGGTTGGCCCCCGGCTCAGGTTTTTTTCAGCCCCCTTTTCCCCCCTTTTCCGCGGAGAAAGCCAGTTTGCCTTGAACTGCTGCTCGTCCTTAGCAGTTTTTTTGGTCTTCTTTAGGTTCCGCTTGACAATAGCCCAGTATTTCTCAATTGGGCGGAGCTCTGGCGTGTTGGGAGGGTTCTTGTCCTTGGGAACCACCTGCACGTTGTTGGCGGCGTACCACTCCATGGCCTTTTTACCGTAATGGCAAGATGCCAAATCCGGCCAAAACAGTACGGAACAACCGTGTTTCTTCAGGAAAGGCAGCAGACGTTTATTCAAACACTCTTTCACGTAATTTTCTTGGTTGACAGTCCCGGAAGCTATGAAAATGCTGCTTTTCAAGCCACAGGTACAGATGACTTGCCAAACCAGATATTTCTTTGCGAACTTTGACAGTTTCGTGTGCTTGAAAATATCTGCTACCTTTCCCCTTCCTTTTGCCGTATAAAACTCCTGTCCCGGAAGCTGCTTGTAGTCGGCTTTGACGTAGGTTTCGTCGTCCATTACCACGCAGTCAAACTTCGTCAGCATCACTACCTTCTTGTAAGTCGATAGTCCGGCTCGTTTTTTGGCTCGATGCACGGTTGTAGACGATACACCCAGCTTATTTGCGGCATCTCGGAGAGATAGGTTAGGGTTTCGCTTGAAACTACCGGCAACTCTCTTTGTCGTCTCAGCGGCTTCCGGTTTTCGATTTCCCCCCGATCCAGACTTCCTGGCTGTCGACAAACGTTCCCCAAACACTTTAATTACATTTGTTACGGTTGATTTGGCAACTTTTAGCGATTTTGCCAACTTTGCGTGCGAGTAGCTCGGATTTTCGCGATGCGCGAGCAAAATTTTGATACGCTGCTCTTCTTGCTTGGACGGCATTTTGACAACTGAAGAGTGAATTCCAAAATCAAAATAGGAGCAACATTCTACACACACACACCTTCAAAATGAGGGGTGTTCAGGTTTTTTAAATGCAAAATTGAAAGAAATACGTCAAGTTGATATGGACCAAATTTTGACCGTATCGCCCTTCAGTTACGAAAATACCCAAAAAGGTATTTAATTGACTACGACGGGAGATGAACCAGCCCAGGGCTGAAAATCTCAATAATCAAGGAACTAAAGAAAAAGATTTTTTTACAATTTTGACATTGTTCAATGGTGCAAACATTATCACGCATACGATAGCGGTCAAACTTTAACTGTACACAATTAACCATTAAGACGAGCTTCTACCAGCACTCACCACTAGGGGACGAGCATCTTCTGTTCATATGAGACTGGTAGTATACTAATAGAAAATGTATTGGATTTTCAGATCTAAATTCTATATTTCCGAAACGAACAGAACTACACCGTGATCTATAAATTCGGATACATTTTTTCATGTGCGTGTAAAAGACATGCTATGCGTATATTTTGAACATGTGATGGATACATGCCGTGATATTAATTTTCGGTCAGTTGTTGTTTGCTTGTTAATTAATTAATAGTTTATTTGTTATGTAGAGCACGTTTACGGCTATGTGCATCTAGAGTAATAATAAAACAATGCTTAAGTACATTTTATGGAAGAAAAACCTTAAACCTAAATCCTACTTAAGTGAAATACATGTTCAAATTTCATTATAAATGTTAGATTCTTTAAAAAAAAACTTAAGTACATCATTAATCTTGATAGAATCATCGTTCAAACTTTGACTTTTAATTTTATTTGGGACAATAGTTAATTATATGATCTACAGTAAGTTGTATTTCACAATCCGTGCACTCTGAAGGATCCACACTCCTAAACATAAATTCATGGGTCATTTTTGTATGCCTAATTCTGAGTCTCCTAATGACGACAGAATCTTTCCTCTGTAGGCAGTTGGAAGTATTTCATTGTGATATGATTGGTTTTATCGACCGTAATTTATTGTTTTCTATGTTTCTCCAGAACTGTTGTCATTTACATCTAACGGCATATTTAGACGCGATTATTTGATAGTTAAGTGTAGTTTTTGGGTCCATTAAGGGAATGTTTGTCGCCTCCTTAGCCAGTTAAGCGACAGTTTCATTCCCAGGTATCCCCATGTGGCTTGGAATCCAAAGAAGTTAAATAATTTTATGTTTTTGTTTGATGTGCAGCAATTTATAATGAGCTTCTTGAACCAATGCATTTTCCGAGAAAGGATCTTGTATCGCTTTAAGCGCGCTGATAGAATCTGATATGATTAGGAATTTATAGAGTAGATCATCTTCGATAGCATATTCCATTGCATTTATGATAGCGAGTAGTTCAGCAGAGAAAATTGATGTTTGGTTCGACAGTCGTGTCTGTTTTTGATGTTGTGTACTAAATACAGCACATCCGACGTTATTGATCAGCTTTGAACCATCTGTACAGATAAAATAAAAATCATCATATTCAAAAGAGCGAGTTAAGAATTCCTTTTGATGCAGGACAGAGATGGCAGTAGTTTTGGATGTTTGCTTGTTACGGGCGATGAAGCAATTTAGGAACATTATAGTGAAACGATTTTTAAATGGCGAATACCCTGGCGCGATTTTCAAAAGCCTGAAATCTTTCAATATCAGGAGACGTCCTCTTTGGAGAACAGGAAAGTGGTCCGGTCGTCCATGTTCGGTACGGCCACAGCGAAACATCAAAATCGTAAGGGGGTGATTCTGACGCAAAGGAGAACGGAAAATGGCGTCAGACCTGGACATTTCCTTGGATCGGCTCACAATATTGGACGGCGTGATCTTGGATTCAAGACTTTTAAAAAAACATAAAAGTTCATAGCATTTCCAAATCATCCAAGAAGAAGAGGCTGGATAGAGCAAAGGTGACACTAACGCGGCACGCTGGTCCTGAGTTCATTTTTTCTGATGAGAAACTGTTTGTCCTAGAGCAGCCTCACAACGCACAAAATGATCGGGTCTGGGCAGCAGCTAAGGAAAATATTCCTGCGCCCCAGATAAACGTACCTCTATTTCAAAGCTTTGCTTCTGTGATGGTTTGGGCGCAATTTGGAAGGCAGGGATAATTTGACGGATTTCCTGGCGAAGAATGAATGGCCTCCCAGCTCTCCGGATCTGAATCCATTGGATTTTTCGTTTGGTCCTATATTCTATCCAAACTGAAGGACTACAAAATCTCGAATTTGGACCAGTTCAAGGTAGTTATCCCGAAAATTTGGGAGGATATGCCCATGGAATCAGTACGTGCGGTTTGTGACAGTTTCGAAAAACGTTTGATATTGGTAAAGAAAGTTAAAGGAGGAGTCATTCCGAAACATTTGCTGTAGTTATTCTAGATAAAGAGAACTTTCCATAAAATATGTCAAGAAACTCAAAATATAGCGTCTGCGTTACTTCAATGCATTTTGAAAGTGTATAAAAATTTATTAATCACGGTGTAGGTACTGGAACTTGGACGACAATATTCCTTAAACTGTTGCACATGTCCTCATAGCGTTATTAATTACCCGCAATATTGATTGTTGTAATTGTTCGATTATCTTATTCAACACATACAGGAAATAAATATTCACTACCAAACAAGACTTAAACAAAATGATTACCATTTACATAAAATTGTTAAACCATATACATAGGATACAGTTATACCTTGATATAACTGACTCAATTATTTTTTCGTTTCGTTATATATAAGTTACGTCATATCGAGGTATGACTGAATTATGATTAACGATGCAGGACGATTCACCACCAGGTGACAATAAAATTGCATAAAACTTCATCGTTATTTCACGCAAACTATCTATAATTTTATTGCAGACGTTATTGTTTGTTGTACTGATTATAAATATGTTCTTCGTTTCTCTTCTTTACAGACAAAACTTCTACGCAACGAAAATGGACTTCACTCAAACTGGTACGTTTTAAAAAAATTAAACTAAGCTGTTATAAAATTGAAAAAAAAAAAAATCCCTATAACTAAGCAAGAAGTACCTGAGCAAATAAATTGAATTAAGATGCAATTAAAATTTCCACACCACACGCACCAATCTCATTTGCATTCATGCTCGCTGCAGCAGTTCAAATCTTCGTCACCCCAAAAAATAAACCAACAATCTGTAGAAAAATAATAACAAAAAAAAACACACACACATTCAAACAAAACCCGGACTAAAATCCACGATTGGGCTTTGTTTGCCGCACGCTCTGGAGAGATTTCGTATCGCTTTTATTCGCGCTGCCTCCATTCGTTCGATACTTTCATTAGTGGTATAGCATGCATTTGGAGAGCACTGCTCCCCTCTCACATACATACATACCTTGCAACTTGAAATCAGTTTTTTGAACTCTGCTCTGATGCACTCGCCACTCGCGGTTGCTTTGGGTGCGTTTTTTTTTTCGCATCCATGTGGCAGTCGTTGAGATCGGTTATTATATTTTGTTTTATTTCGTAATTGGGGTTTTTGTCTGAGAATTATTGTTTCATGATTGATGGGAGTAACCAAAATAATGACAACTTAAATTGAGTAGAGAAAAGCTTTGTTTGTTGGAATCGGCTTGTTTAATCTATAGATAAACTTTGATTTTTCAAATGAAATTTGCTTTTTATTGGTGCTTCATGATTTATGAATTGGGTGCACAATGCCTAGTGTAACCTGTAATATAATTTGCTAGTGTTTTTACAATATCCCCAAAACGCAAACAGGGTAGATTAGAGCTGTTTGGAAGGAGCATTCCTCAAATATACAGCTATAAACTAAAGCTCAATCTTAAATAATCAACCTAAGATCAACTTTTATGGAAGAATATATGCAATATATGCACAGCTTGTTTCGTACCTGGGCCAAAACCTATTATGCGACACATAAAATCCCATAAGAGTTCAATAACCAGTTAATTTGTGATCAAATCAATTTACCAAGTCCAGTACCCATCATGCGACTCCTCAAACCACTTGAGAATTCAAAGATAAGTACAAACAATGGTGACTACACCAAGTTTACGAGATCACATTGGACATATATGTTTCGGGCGGAACGTGGACAGGGTTTTCTCACATAAACTTTGATTTTGAATGTTTTAATACAAAACCAAATCAGATTCACTTCACCTTTTTCAAAATTACTTTGTAAAACGCTTTAAGGAGCGTATTATTGGAACGATTGTGAACTAGGAACATTTTCATAAAAAATTAATTGTTCACTTCAACCAAAAAATTCCTTTAAATTCCACCAAAAAAGCTAATCGTTTGACAGACAGACCTGTTTCGTATTGAAGTTTATAGTAGGTCTAGTATTTATCCTAGATGTGTTTGTTTGTGTATATCTTTGTTTGTATGTTCTATTTTCTACTAGCTATCAGAAAGGTTCATTTGCATTTTTCTACACTTGCCCAAGGTAACAACAATTAGATTACGTAATGTATGCTTATACAGCATAAGAAACCTCTACCCCAAGTGTCCAAACTACCCCAGATAACCATAGTTGACGAAATTTGTGTATCTGTAAAAAAATAGGCACTTATAACGGAAACAAAAGATAATAATTGAACTTACTCAGAGCTCTTGATAAGAAGATTCCGTTAAAAGCTTGAACGAATTTAACGATGTTTGTCGAAATTGACTGTTACAGATTGCAATCCTTAACTTAATGATGGCTCATAAGGCCGAATGTCATTAGGCCAAACGCCATTAGGTCGAGCGCCATTAGGTTGAATTAAACACTAGAATTCGTTCTCAAGGGGACCTTGAGTTTTTTTTTCGGTCCAAAGATAAACTTTTGAGGTCTAGACATATTTAGAGAAGTGCTGCCTCAGTACCCTGGTGTAAAGGAATGATTCAATAGAAGCGCTAAATTATGAAATAGCAAATGAGATTACTGGGAACAAGCAACAGTGGCATGCGAAGTGTACACTAGGACAGGTGCATTAATTTTCTTGTCTTATCGTGCCAATATTCACCATAAAAATAAATGCGCATTTGCTTTGGAGCATGATACGCTGTAACAAAAACTCAATTTGTTGTGGATATTTTGCTATTCAAAAAAAATTTCGCACCTGGAACTTTTTTTATAGATATTATTTACTGCTAAATGAATCAGAAGAGCAGAAAATCGAACAAAGCAAAACAACCAAAACCAACCACGATATCATAGTGAAGTTCGACAGCTGTGGCCATTTGGCCGTTTGCTGGTTTCCATGGCAGCCAATAGGCTTTATGAAGGTTCTCAAGTGGTCATAACAAGAATCTAGACTGGGATCACAAAACCGGATAACGTCAGACAACTGATTTTCACTATGTGTTTACATTTTGTAGATTGTGCACAAATTGGGTTCTTATTGGGTTATTTACCTAAGTCAACTGGCGAAACTGGAAAATATGAGTATCGGAGCAGTTCGAAATACTATCCGGAAGTTTGGTGAGTATTGTAGCTTTGTTGACGCTCCAAAATGTGATCGAAAACCAAAAACAAGGGACCGAAAGATGGACCGGAAGATCATGATGGCTTTTTCGAAAAAAAAAAACAGATCTGTTCGAGATGTTGCCAAAAAGCTGGGTACTTCAAAGAGTAAAGTCCAACGTGTCAAGGCAGGAATCCCACTGAAAACCTTCAAGAATCAGAAGATGCCAAAACGGTGGGCCACCCAGGCTGCTACCGTTCAACCGCTGGGTCGGAAGCTGTATGACGGTCTACTGTTTGGAAAATCGGCGTGTATTGTTATGAATGATGGAACATATGTAAAATTTTACTATAAGACGCTTCCTAGAAATCAATATTACACCGTGCGTGAAAGTCAGGACGTCAAAGATGCCTACAAGCCCATTTCTACCGGGAAATTCGGTAAAAAGACAACAGGTTGGCAATCCCAAGCAACACACAAGTTTTATAAAGGCTGAAAATACTTTTATATGACTAGATTTGGTTATATAGAAGCTTCCTCAACATGAAAACATGAAGATGTGTTACTCGGGAAGCTACTTGCGAATGCAGAATGTGGTCAGAGCCGGTTGTGACATCACAGACAATGAAGACTGATACTTACATCCGGTAATGCTTGAATCGGTGTTTGCTGCCAATGATCAGGAAGCATTATGGTACAGTATTGTTTTGGCAGGATTTGACATATATGTATTATGAAAAAGACACCATAGCATAGTACGACAACAATAAAGTTCAATACGTGCCGAAACTTATGAATCCTCAGAACTGTTCTCACGCCCGACCAATTGAAACATTTTGGGATCTGAACAAGGCATATCTAAGGAAACATGTTACCATCGAAAAATTTGCGAAGAACTAGAAAAAAGGGTCTTAAACAATTGCGAAGGAGTCAGCCCAAAGAACATTGCCAAAACCATCCAGCTTTATTAAGTTTTATTAAAGTCATATGAAGGCCACAAGAAATCAATTTGGTTTTATTATGGCACTAAGTGATGCCAATAGGTTTCACATATTAGTCATGTTTATGAGAACCTAGACAGCTTGTTTAAAACGACCTTAGAACCTTGTTTTCTCAAATTCCTTTTAATTCTATGAAAGGTTTTAGTTCGAATTTATGAACTCGTAAAATACTGGTTTGAAATGCCGTTTTAGGACTCATCCATATTATCTTAGTACGGTCAGTTGAAACAGCATTTTAAAACCATTTTCACTCCAGTAAATGCACTAAACGGTAAACTGGCATAGAGTCAAGTCATGTGGTTTTTAAACGACAAAAAAAAAATGACCAAATAGTTTTATAGTTGTCATTGCGAAGATAATAGACTGTGATTTTTTCCAATCGCCATTTTGAAATATAAGAAATAATTGAATGTGGAAAAACAAACGCACCAAATTTTTAATGTAATTCAAAAGAACTGTTGATCAGAGACCAATTTCGGCACTCTCTTAAACATTTTTATTGAATTCCATCAATTTTCCGGAAATTCATGATTAATTTCTCGAATATATTTGTTTTAATCTTGGTTTTGTTGTTGTGAACACGCATTATTTCCGCGGCGCATTAATTTTTGGGTCTTATCGAGCCAATATTATCCATAAAATCAAATGCGCACCTGATTTGGAGCATGATACGCTGTGAAAACTCAATTTGTTTTGGATATTTTGCTATTAATAGAAAATTCCTCAACACTAGAAATTTTTTCCTAGACTTTGCTGCTAAATGAATCAACAGAGCAGAGAATCGAACCAAGCAGAACAACAAAAACGAACCACGATATCACAGTGAAGTTTGACAGCTGTGGCCATATAGCCGTTTGCTGGTTTTCATAGGTTTTATGAAGGTTCTCAAGTGGTCATGACATCTTGCACTAGTACATTTTCATATTCTTTATGGTCTTATAGAGGTTTTATTAACTTGTTTTCACAACCGTCTATAGAGTGGGCCACTTTGTACAATTTGCGGCTAAGAAGAAGCATAGAAGAGGTGTTGGTACACAAAACAGTTTTGAATGTAGTTTTATCAACAAAGCCAAAAAGAGTGCTATACGGCTGGAAAAAAACTAAAATTGTTACTTGGGTGTGCAGAAATTGATGAACAGAGTATGGGCACCCTATAGCAGTTTGCAAGTTATGAGATAAGAAAGAACTGTTGATCATTAAAATCTCATATGAAAGATCATCACTTTGATGTAAAGATTACGAGATTTGACGTTAGAAGAAGAAGAGCATTTCTCTGCCAAATGAGCAAATGACTGAACTCGACCCTCTCCGATTTGGATGAAACTTTGCACATGTCTTCGGAATTGGTGACGATGGATTTTCCGCTGGTTAAGGGAATTTTTTGACTCAAGACAAATTTTTCAAAAGGGCGTATGTGTTTTGTCATGCGTATTTTTCAAAAAATCATAACTCGAAAACCGTTGGTTGTATTAAAATTGCTACTGAGAAGAAGTTGTAGGTAATTAATTTGACTTTATGAAAAAAATATGTACACAGTAAAAAAAAAAAGTTTCTTCAAAAAATAGAAAATATCTATTCAGCTTACCACCACAAGAAGAAGTCGAAGAGTTAGCTACATTGAAAACAAAGGTTGTGGAATATGATGAAATTATTTTTAAATTGAAAAAAAAATTCATAGAATCAGATTGTTCGAGAATAGATAAAATACGTATATTAACAGTTTTGCCTAGTTCGTGGACGATTCAGCAGATAACGAGCAAATTTGAAACAAACAAATACCTTGCACTACAAGCAAAATAATTGGCAGCCGAAAATGGAGTATTGGCTACCCCCAACGACAGATCGGGGAATCGTTTGAATCCGGATATAAAGAATCAAGTGATACAATTTTTTGACGAGGACGACATCAGCAGAGCCATGCCGGGACAAATAGATTATGTCTCTGTAAACACTAATGGTAAGCGTCAACAAATTCAAAAACGGTTATTACTTTCATCACTTAGAGAAACTTTCACTCGATTTAAAGAAGTCAGTGAACATAAAATTGGATTTAGTACTTTTGCAGCATTACGACCAAAACATTGTAAATTGCTAAATGCTTCAGGTTCTCACAACGTTTGTGTTTGCGCAATTCACGAAAATATTGATTTAATGCTTCACAGTTTAAAAAAATATTCATTCAACACTGATTGTAATCAACATTTTGAGAAGTTATTGTGTAATTCATCATCAAGATCAAAATATTGTTACCTCCGTGAATGCGAAAATTGTCCCACGCTGTCAGAATTTGAGATAAGATTTTTAAAAGAACTTGAGAAACATAACTTGTCTGAGATATCGTTCGAACAATGGATTACAACTGATAGATGTAATTTAGAAACGCTATTAAGACCTGTCGATGAATTTGTTGAATATTTTAGCGAGAAATTAGAAAAACTATTAACTCATGATTATATAAAAACAAAGCAATCTAAAATTTTAAAAGATACAAAGTCTTCATTAAAAGAAGGAGAAGTAGTTATTATTTGCGATTTTGCAGAGAATTATTCATTTGTACTTCAGGATGCTGTTCAAAGTCATCATTGGAACAATGATCAGGCTACAATTCATCCGTTTGTTATTTATTATATGGAGTCAGGAATGCTTAAAAATCTAAGTTTTGTTGTAATATCAGAAGTTCTAAGACATGATACAATTGCGGTACAAGTATTTATTTCCAAATAACTAACGTATTTAAATCAACTAATGAAAATAAAAAAGGCCATGGGGCAGAATGGGGTGGTAGTTATCAGCAAACAAAAATGATTCCTGGTACACAGAAATATCACTCCATCATTCCAGTTGCAGATAACAAAATCGCTGCGAAAATATTTTCAACTGACGAAATACTGAGTTTTCATAATATTTATAGGAATGTTTGGATATAGTATTTGTAAAAATGTAAACACAATTTTTTTTTAAAATAGTAGAAAAAATAAATAAATCAAGTATGAACAACAAATTTTTTATTTGGTAATTAAGATTCGTTAATTTCGTTAATTAAGAAGATGTTCAATCTTCTTGAAGTCAAAAGGATAGTTGTTGAAAATTGTATGTACAATTTGAAAAAAATACCTTTGAAGATGGACAATCACGACTAACTTTTGAAAAAGGGATATTTTCATGGAAAAAGCCATTTTTTCGACATTACTTTCAAATTATCTCGAAAACGGGTACATATAGAATGTTGCTCAACAAGAGCATTTTTGTTTAAAATCACTAGAAAAATCTTATTAAATTATTAAAATATGGTTATTTATGTAAAAACAACAAATTGGAAAAAACTTGAATTTTTCTTACTTCTAAAAACCTTTTTATCTTAAGTTGCTTTATCGAAGAACGACTTCTATTCTTTTTCTTATGACTTGAAATCTTTTTGGAAAAAAAATTATAAAAATCGTACGTTGGACAGATTTGCTAATTGATTTTTAAGTTTATTTTTGATTTTTTTGAAGAAAAATTTTTTTTTTTTGCAGTTTTCATATTTTTTTCATAATTTCAAATTAATTTACTACAACTTCTTCTCAGTTGCAATTTTATTACAACCAACGGTTTTCGAGTTATGATTTTTTTAAAAATACGCATGACAAAAAACATACGCCCTTTTGAAAAAAATGTCTTGAGTCAAAAAATTCCCTTAACCCGCGGAAAATCCATCATCACCAATTCCGAAGACATGTGCATAGTTTCATCCAAATCGGAGAGGGTCGTGCAAGATTTTGACTTTTTCCCGCTGATTTCATCTGGAAACGCTCAGAAAGAAACGATAAAAAGTTCTCCTGATTGGTTTCATCTCCCAAAGAATTCAGGAATAATAAGTCTAATCTTCGACATGATTGGAACATTTCAAATAAAAAATTAATACTTCTTATTGTTTAACCCCTCAGGCTTGAAGCGTCATATACGTCATTATAGACGTCAAAAGGAAAATAATTTTCGGGGGATCAATTCTTCTTTCTGAGAAAAATAAAATAAAAACATATGAGTTTAAGGCCTAATTGATGCCCTAAAATATCCTGAAAATAAAGAAGTTCAGTAAGAAAAAATAAATGCCGTTAAGTGTTGTTTTAGAATATGGTACAAATGAATATGTATTACTCAATTTTCTTTGATTAAAGTTAAACAATTTTCTATCTTTCTGGGTGTTCTGGGTATCTAATTGATTGGGTTGGAATTGGTTAGGTTGTTCGGGGGTTTTTTGGAGTGGTGTTTTTTAACTTTTTTTTTGGGGGGGGGGGAGGGGGAAATGAAGTAGGGAAGTTGGGGGTTGGGGGTCAACTGGTTTTTATTTTTAAAATTAATATTTTTGATTGTGTAGGTGTGTTTTTGGGTAATGTGGGGAGGTGTTCTTTTGGATTTTTTATATTTTTTTTGGGGTGGTGTGGTCGTTTTTTTTTTTTTTTTTTTTTTTTGTGGGGGGTGTTTTTTTGGGTTTTTTTGGGTTTGGATTTCCGGTGCAAAATACAACCAAGTTGTGGAAATAATAACATTTTCTTTTTTTTTTTTTTTTTTTCTATTTTTTTTTTTAGCTCTTTATTTATTCCAAATTTTACATTATTTTACATTCATATATTAATCTAGGTGCTCCTGCTAAGTAATTAACATTTCAACCTTATATGCTATCATTTACATCTAATTGTGTTAATATTATTTTTACCTTGTCTATTCAGTATTTTTAACAGGGTTTTTTTTTGCCTGCGTGTAAGAATAATTATTGATTTCTTAAAACTAGTTCTTATCTATAGAGAGAATTGATCATTGCAATTGAAGATTGCAATGATTTTTGTCTAAAATTATGAATTATTTTGTTGGAAATTTCTTCTAGAGTCTCAACGTTTGAAATTCTATGTAATTCAGTAGAACTGAACCAGGATGGCAACTTCAAAATCATTTTTAGAACTTTGTTCTGAATCTTTTGAAGTGTTTTTTTTAGGAGTAGCACAACAACTAGACCATATTGGCACAGCATAAAGCATGGCCGGTCTAAAAATTTGTTTGAATATTAGAAGTTTGTTCATCAAACAAAGATTGGATTTTCTGTTTTATATATTTATTACATTTGGCTTGAATGCCCTCTGTGATTTTTAAATGTTAATTTTTGATCAAATATCAGTCCAAGATATTTTACTTGATTTGACCAAGAAATTGGAACTCCGTTCATAGTGACCATATGACTATTACTTGGTTTCAAAAATGCAGCTCTAGACTTGTGTGGGAATATTATAAGTTGAGTTTTGGAAGCATTAGGAGAAATCTTCCATTTTTGAAAATAATCTGTAAAAATGTTCAAGCTTTTTTGTAGCCTCCTGGATATAACACGAAGACTTTTTCCTTTAGCGGAAATGGCTGTGTCATCAGAAAAGCAAGATTTTTGACAGCCCTGAGGTAAATCAGGGAGATCTGAAGTGAAAATGTTATAAAGTATTGGCCCAAGAATGCAACCTTGAGGAACACCAGCTCTAACAGGCAATTGATCAGATTTAGAATTCTGATAATTTACTTGCAAAGTTCTATCAGTTAAGTAGTTTTGAACCAATTTCATGATAAAAAGCGGAAAATTGAACTTTTTCAGTTTTGCAATCAAACCTTCATGCCAAACACTGTCGAATGCTTTTTCTATGTCTAGAAGAGCATCTCCAGTGGAGCAGCCTTTAGCTTTGTTTGAACGAATTAAAATTGTAACTCTCAAAAGTTGATGCGTAGTTGAATGCCCATGGCGAAATCCAAACTGTTCATCAGCAACAATTGAGTTTGTATTGATGTGAAGCATCATTATATTCAAAATTATATTTTCAAACAGCTTACTTATTGAAGAAAGCAAACTGATTGGTCGGTAGCTAGAAGCTTCAGCCGGATTTTTGTCTGGCTTCAAAATAGATACAACTTTTGCATTTTTCCATTTATCTGGAAAGTATGCCAGATGAAAACATCTGTTAACTATTTAGAAGAGAAACACAAAGTACTCTCAGGGAGTTTTTTGATTAGGATATAGAAAATTCCATCATCACCTGGTGCTTTCATGTTTTGAAATTTTTTAGTTATAGTTTTTACTTCATCAAAATCAGTTCCCCAAGAATCATCAAAAATATTTTCTTGGGGACTCCCTGGAAACCTGACCCTCAATTTGATTTGTAAGACCCAAACTGAAATTATGGGAGCTCTCAAACTGCTTAACAAGTTTTTGAGCTTTTTCCGCATTTGTGAGCAAAATTTTATCACCTTCCTTAAGCGCTGGTATTGGCTTTTGAGGTTTTTTCAATATTTTAGAGAGTTTCCAGAAAGGTTTGGAACTCGGATCTAATTTCGACACATTATTTTCAAAATGTTTGTTCCTCAGGGCAGAGAAGCGTTTTTTAATTTGTTTTTTTGTAAATCTCGCCTTATGACTTTCATTGCGGGATCACGTATTCTTTGATAAAGGGCGATACGGTCAAAATTTGGTCAATATAAACTTGACGTATTTCTTTCAATTTTGCATTTAAAAAACCTGAACACCCCTCATTTTGAAGGTGTGTGTGTGTGTAGAATGTTGCTCCTATTTTGATTTTGGAATTCACTCTTCAGTTGTCAAAATGCCGTCCAAGCAAGAAGAGCAGCGTATCAAAATTTTGCTCGCGCATCGCGAAAATCCGAGCTACTCGCACGCAAAGTTGGCAAAATCGCTAAAAGTTGCCAAATCAACCGTTACAAATGTAATTAAAGTGTTTGGGGAACGCTTGTCGACAGCCAGGAAGTCTGGATCGGGGGGAAATCGAAAACCGGAAGCCGCTGAGACGACAAAGAGAGTTACCGGTAGTTTCAAGCGAAACCCTAACCTATCTCTCCGAGATGCCGCAAATAAGCTGGGTGTATCGTCTACAACCGTGCATCGAGCCAAAAAACGAGCCGGACTATCGACTTACAAGAAGGTAGTGACTCCAAATCGCGATGATAAACAAAATACGACGGCCAAAGCGCGATCCCGGAGGCTGTACACGACGATGCTGACGAAGTTTGACTGCGTGGTAATGGACGACGAAACCTACGTCAAAGCCGACTACAAGCAGCTTCCGGGACAGGAGTTTTATACGGCAAAAGGAAGGGGAAAGGTAGCAGATATTTTCAAGCACACGAAACTGTCAAAGTTCGCAAAGAAATATCTGGTTTGGCAAGCCATCTGTACCTGTGGCTTGAAAAGCAGCATTTTCATAGCTTCCGGGACTGTCAACCAAGACATTTACGTGAAAGAGTGTTTGAATAAACGTCTGCTGCCTTTCCTGAAGAAACACGGTTGTTCCGTACTGTTTTGGCCGGATTTGGCATCTTGCCATTATGGTAAAAAGGCCATGGAGTGGTACGCCGCCAACAACGTGCAGGTGGTTCCCAAGGACAAGAACCCTCCCAACACGCCAGAGCTCCGCCCAATTGAGAAATACTGGGCTATTGTCAAGCGGAACCTAAAGAAGACCAAAAAAACTGCTAAGGACGAGCAGCAGTTCAAGGCAAACTGGCTTTCTGCGGCGAAGAAGGTGGACAAGGTGGCTGTACAAAATCTGATGGCAGGGGTCAAGCGTAAGGCCCGGCAATTCGGATTTGGAAAAGCGGAAGCCTAACTGAATATTTTTCCTGAATTTTATACTAATTGAACTTGAAAAAGAAATTTAATTTGATTTTTTAAATAAAGGATTTCACCGATTTACACGCGTTTTCCCTTGACCAAATTTTGACCGTATCACCCTTTATTGACGCCTGCGAACATTTTTCAGGCGAATCAAGAGCTGAAGATCGTCATCAATTATAACTGAATCGAATTGAACCTCGCATTTTGGCACTGAAGCAGCTCTTGCTCTATTTATTGAGAAAGCCAGAGATTCAAGAGCATTAATTATTTCATTTCTTGTTTGCAATGGAACATTAGGATCAAAGTTGTATTCCATAAATGTTCGATATTGATCCCAATTAGCTCTATGGTAGTTGAAAGTAGAACTGATGGAATTAGAAATGATTTCTTGAGATATTTCAAATGTAACAGGAAGGTGATCAGAACCAAAGTCAGCATGGGTAATCAATTGACTACAAAGTTGACGTGAATCAGTTAGGACCAAATCAATAGTTGAGGGATTTCTGGCTGAAGAAAAGCAAGTTGGGCTGTTTGGGTATTGAATAGTGTAGTAGCTTGCGGAACAATGATCAAAAAGTATATTACCATTGGCATTGCTTTGCGAATTATTCCATGAGCGGTGTTTTGCATTGAAATCACCAATAACGAAGAATTTAGACCTATGACGGGTAAGTTTCTGGAGGTCACCCTTGAGCCAGTTCTTTTGCTGGCCAGTGCATTGGAAAGGCAAATAGGCAGCTATAAAAGTAAATTGGCCAAATTTTGTTTCTACTGAAACCCCCAAAGTTTCAAAAACTTTGGTTTCAAATGAAGAAAGAATGTGATGTTTGATACGCCTCTGGACAATGATGGCAACGCCACCACCAGCTCCATTAAGGCGATCATTTCGGTAGACAAAATAATTTGGATCTCTTTTGACCTTATGGGCAGGTTTGAGATAAGTCTCAGTTATAACAGCAATATGCACGTTATGAACTCTTAAAAAATTAAATAGCTCATCCTCGTTAACTCTATTTGTTTAAGATCCCGTTCAGACTACGAGCTATATCACTTGATATAGCGAATCTTGATATGAGTCGTCAAATGCATTATTTCCAGTGAAAACTAGATGAACGAACATTGATATCATGCTACTCTATATCAAGTGATATAGCTCGTAGTCTGGACGGCACATTACATTTCCTTTTATTTTTGACAAAATTATTAAATACCATTCAGCAAATTTACCGATTCGTTACACATGCAGAAAATAGGAAAGTTGGAAGGTAACCTTTGCCCTACAATATTTAATACATTACTTAAGCATAGATAGATAATTGTGTTTTATTCGCCAGTATTCACTAAAATTTTAGTTTAGTTCTCAATTAATGGTAGTCTCCTCGGAATGTTTTTTCCGCTGGATTTTAATCCCAGTGCATGTTAAATGTAGCTGGATTTTTGATTTGCCGTGTCGAAATTCCGTTAAGCTCACTCCTTTAAAATCACATGAGAACAAAATCCTAGGACAAGATTCCCGAGGCGGTAGGCTACCTTAACCATTTTTAATTTCAGGACAATCGCAGTTTTGAATAAGAAAAAAGTATACATAAGCATGCAACCTGACGTGATCATGTTTACCTAAGAAATTCTAAGAAAAAATCTTCAATTTCATTATTAATAAAACTTACTTGCCGAATGTTAACGACCTATCGATTGCAGGATCGTTCTCAATATTTCGATCCCTGTCATCCAGCAAATTAAGACCAGCCTTTTGTTTTGCTTCCATTAGAAATGCATAGCAAAACACTTTGTCAAACTTTCGATTAGAAATTTTCTCGACATTTAAGGTGGAAATTTAATTATATTTAAATTCAAACTCACTCGCGAAATTGCTGAAAGTCGAAACACGAAAATCTACACTGCAGTTGCTAGAACGAAACGACAAAGCTGATCACTGTCTCACACGGACCCCTCTGAAAGGCACATCGCAGCGAGACGTCATAATTTGTAATAAAAGCAGATTTCCAAAGGGCTAATGAACCTAAAACGGTGAAAAATTTCATCGGTTCGCCTCAAATTGCCCGGGGCACGTGCAACAAAATGCAGCGGCGCGCCGGTCGAAAATAGTGGCGGCGGTGGCGCTATAAAATCATCAGCGGCGGCGGCGCGGCGTGGCGGCGCACAGATCTAGTCGGCAGTCATTATTCCATCTTTTTTGACAAGATTTCCAACCCCAGACCACGCAAAGCCATGATATTGCCACCTCCGTGCGTCACTGTTTTTTGAACATTTTTATCTGTAAGTTTTTCTCCAGATTTTGACCAGACTCGAACTTGCTCTCATCACTCCAGAGAACCTGTTTCTAGAAGTGTAGTGGCTTGTCGATTTAATTTTGGGTAAAGTTGAGACGTTAGATCCTACAGGAGTCATAATTTGTCATAAATTAATGCTAACAGCAAAACTAACAATCCTGTTAACTTTGCGAATCAAAGGTTGGCGTTGGGCAAAGCTGTTCTTATAACCTGTTCCATGTAGTCTTCTGCGCACAGTTTGATCGGATATGTTCAAGTTAACGTTTTCCTTGATTACACGGCTGATGATCGGGTTTTTAGCCACTTCGCGGTCAATTCGGCGACCATCATTGATTGTTGTCTTCCGTTTCCTTCCTCTACCTGCTCTGTCCGCCACACTTCCGAGATCCTCGTACTTCTTGCATATTTTTGCACTCCTGCCTCACTTAATTCATGTTTCCGAGCGATTTCTCTGTTTGTAGGCCCTCTTGACAGCTTTTAACGATGATTTTGCGAATATCTAGAGAAATCTGTTTTTTCCCATCTTATAGGTTTGAAACGCACTTGATATGATTCATTAACAACAAACAAGTTTTTTCGACGTTTCCATGCGGCTCGAGGGTAGGATAGCATTTGCACGCTGTACGCCAAGATGCACAGTTGTGGTTGTAGTAGTGCGTACTTTATTTTGTCCAGCTAAAAAGAAACTCATGCTGACATTTTATCAAACTTTTAAAAATATATGCAATATAAAGATGCAATGATGTGGTATATTTTGTAAATTATAAATACTACATTTTATCCATATGAACTCCATTAAAATAGGGAAGATGTACCTATATTAATCTCATCACTTTGCAATTCATCCTACTTGAAATAAAACGATATACACGTGACATGATTAGTAAGTAATGTTTGTTGTAGTTATTTAACGTAAGCAAACATTATTAAAAAAAGAAACCGATCCTTCAACTGCCCAATTGTTTGATTCATCGTAGGATGAATATAGGAACAATGAGATTAATATGGGGGCAGTTTCCCTATCTATTTTTTTTTTTTGTTTTTAGAAAAGACCGTGCGCAATTTCGTAGTTGCAACTCCGTTACTGACAGAACTAGTGTAATTGCACAGAGAACCACATAGATGGAGCTTGAGAGTAGCTTCAATGTACAAGTTCACTAATTTTATTTATAGATCAGTACCGGCACCGGCCACGTCCTCACGGTCTTTTGGGGAGGGGGGAAGAAGGATGATTAGTTTGACAATTGTTATTAATATAGACCGTGATCACCAATGAATCTCTACAATTGCCAAAGGAAGGATAGTTGAGTTAGTGAAGCAGGTTATTTTTATTTTTAGATCACCAATCTCCAACGCACTCTGTTTGGTACCACCCACTTTTTGTTTCCGTCTACGATTCTCATCAATCGATTTTGCACTAATTGATAGTTTTGTTTCACTTGTCTATCTTCGTCCGTGATCGGATCTTGTTCCAAAGTGTCAATTAACTGCACCAGCTTCGGGTCTTGCCTCTGCAGCGTCGCAAGAAAATCCTCATTACCAACGTCAGTCTGCAACATCTCTGCTAATACCGGCAAAGTTTCACTTCCAGGTTCCACAGGATTCCGACTGAGAGCATCAACATGTCTCATCGAAGTGCCGGCGCGATGTTCTATCTTGAAGTCGTACTCTTGCAGCTTTAAAAACCACCTGGCAATACGTGCGTTCATATCTCTCTTCTCATAAGTGTCACGCACTGCACTGCAGTCTGTACGAAGCATGAAAAACTTCCCAATGAGATAGTGGCTAAATCTTTCCACACTTGTCACGACCGCCAAAACTTCTAGCACGTAGCTGTGATAATTGCGCTGAGCTTCCGTAGTCTTTTTGCTGAAATAACTAACTGGTCGCAGGCCATCATCCATCTGCATCAGCAGGATTCCAGCTAAACCGTCCTTCGAAGCATCGGTTTGCAGCTCTAGTTCTCGTAGAGGATCGAACAACACTAGGTCGCGAACTCAACACTTTCTTCAGCGTACTAAACGCCTCCTCTTGTTCTTTCCTCCACTCAAACTTGGCTTCTTTCTTCAACAATTCAAACATTGGAGATGCCACCAGACTAAACCGTGCGACAAATCTCCGGAAAAATCCAGCTAGACCCAAAAACTGATTCGGGCACTGGAAACTCTTCTACCGCACTTGTTTTAGCTGATCCCGGTCGCACGCCACGGTTGCGTATTCCATACGATGTGGTTTCACATAAACAGGATCGTTGTCACACAGCTCTATTTCCACCCCAGTGCCTCTTGCGACCCCCAATTCCTTCATATTCTTGGCAAAGCCGAAATTCATTCACCAGCTTTAAAATTTCTTCTTTCGGGCCATCGGCATTCAAGTCACTTCCACTGATTTCTTCGAACTCGGTACGGCCATCGATCTGTACATGGTATCAAATTGTCGCTTTTGAAGTTCAACGACCATTTGACTTTCCGATTGTCTTGCAGACGAACGCACACCACCGTCGTATTGAAACTTCACATCACCCCCTTTGTTCATCATGACAATACCATCTTGATTTAACAAATCACGTCCCAAAATCAATGCCGTACTTTGAGTCCAGTTAGGAACAACATTCAATTTCACTGGTGCCTCGATTTTATCGAGCTTCACCGTGGCCCTCACCATTTTATCCATTTTCACTTTCTTGCCACCGAAACCCACTAAAGTGGTGTTTGTTTCTTCCAATCTTCCAGCATTGCCAGAAAACCGCCACTGAATTGTGGACACCTTGCCTCCCGAATCTATCAACGCATTCAAGCGCATGCCTCCAATTCCAACCATTTTGATGAAATTGTTCTCTTCGTTCACCATCTGTACTCGTGACGGCCCTGTCCGAGGCTGCTTAGGAAAATTATTCGCCAAATGGCCACTATCACCACAACTGAAAGAACTTCGATCCGGTGCCATTTTACACGCTACCGCTTTATGTCCTGGTTTGTTACACCGATAGCACCCATTGATCTTCTCCCTTTTCTTCTCACCAGTTTTCACCCCATCTCTATCCGTAGGTACGTCCATCAACCCTTCCATCCATTTCAGCTGCTCCATCAACTTTTCCACTTTGTCTATTTTTCCGCCCAAAGTCACTTTGGAGTTCGCGGTGAAATCACCCAACCCGTTGATCACGTTCTTCACAATCACTGGTTCATCAAACCCTGCACGCTTTCCCATAGCCACTTGGGTATAAACATATTCGTCCAAAGTTTCTTCTTTTAACTTTCTTCGTTGGGACATCTGGGTGTGGTAGAAAATCGGGTCACGAGCCGACGAATACGCATTTTCCAACTTTCGCGAGAAGATGGCCCATGTGGTCGCCTCATTCCGAACACTTGCCCACCACAACTTAGCTGAACCCTCCAAACTTAACCGAGCACAATGAAGTTTAGTCTCATCCTTCCACTTATAATGAGTTGCAGTGGTGTTAACTTCATCGATCCACTCCTGAGCAGACAAGCACGTCGGGTCCTTGGGATTGAACTTGCTCACTAACGACTGTTCTAGAAAGTATAAGCACACCTTATTTTAACGGTCACTTTGAATATAATGAAATATTTCAACATGTTTTGGCTGCGTCCTTTTGTTTGCACATTTCTGAATGACATAGCATCAAAAAAGTGCTCAGTTTTGTGTTACCTATCGAAATGCGCGGTCTTACTCCGGAACAACGAAAAAGTATCGTGCACAAATGGTGCACTGTGAGCGGACTCTCCTTGAGAAAATTGGCCAAGGAAGAGGGTGTAAGCGTCGGAGCGGTACGATCTGCGATTCGAAAATATAGAGAACAGTGTACGTTTGAAGATGCGCCGAAGAGTGGTCGGAAATCCGGTCCTGTTTGTCCGGATATCGATAAAAAGATCAGAGATGCCTACAAACGAAAACCAGCGACTTCCGTTCGGGATGTTGTGAAAAAACTAGGGACCTCGTCGAATAACGTCATGCGTGCCAAAGAAAGACTTGGGCTAAAAACATACCGGAAGCAGAAAAACCCCAAAAGGAACCCAAAACAGGCCGCGTCCGTGAAACCACGGGCCCGCAAACTCTACGATTTGTTCTTGTGTAGAAATTTTGGGTGTATAATAATGGACGGTGAAACGTATGTGAAACTAGATTACAAAACGCTTACGGATCACAATTCTATACTGTAAGCGAAGACAAAGACATCCCCGAAACGGAGAAGGCAATTTTTACCGAAAAATTCGGTTAGAAGGTTATGGTTTGGCAGGCAATATGCGAGTGTGGTAAAACATCTAGTCCGTACATCACAACGGAGACGATGAACACTCAGAAATACGTTAAGGAATGTCTCCAGAAGCGATTATTGCCGATGATCAGGCAGCACGGAGGTCAAGTAGTGTTTTGGCCTGATTTGGCGTCATGTCATTACGCAAAGGACACTTTCGAATGGTACAAAAGTCAAAATGTATGTTTCGTGCCGAAAGACATGAATCCGCCGAACTGCCCGAAGGCACGGAAAATCGAGACTTTTTGGGCTTTAACCAAAGCAAAGCTTCGAAAATTCATAAAACCAGCGGACGAAATCCAAAAATTTAAAAAAGATTGTGGTCTAAACGGTGGGAAGTACCACTGTGCAGAAGCTAATGTTCGAGGAAATGTTAGGAGTCTTGGCTATGATTAAATATTTTGATTAAACGAGAGTAAAATATCATATAAATCACAAATACAAATATGACTTGCCAAATAAAATTATTAAAACTAAAAAACACATGACTTTTTTGTTATTTTGAAAGTGTGCTTATACTTTCTAGAACAGCCTATAATTCCTTCAGTTCTCGGAAATCTGGCCGACGATCTATATTGGCATTTGACCCACTATTCGAACCAGTTCCTATTTGCTGTAACTGCAACTTCAGCTTCTGAATGTCTTGCTACTTAGCCTCCAATTCGGCCGTCAATTTCGCCTCCATTTCTTTTCGTACCCGTGTCTTTAGCTTGGCTTTTCGATCGGTCACAAAACTGACCGGCGTTCTAAACTCACTGTCTCTATCTCTTGCCGTCTCAACGTCCGACCTTTCCTCGTCGTCCGTGTTCATCCACGGCTTCACTAGACACGTGAATTATCGATCGCGCACTTTATGGTTACGCTAAACCACACCACCGAGAGCTTTGCGAAACAATCAAAAATTCTGCCTCCACTTTACCAAATTTCACACTCGGATAATGGATCAGTAGATCTATTGTTCCATCACTGACCTGTACCACGCAAGGCTGTTATCCTGTCTACAGCTTGTAAAGGGTAAACTTTTGAAAACCATCCGTTGACGCGGCGGACATCGACCCTCGAGTATACAATGCGGACAACCCGTAATCGGGACGTTTCGGAGGAGATTACACAGATCTGTCTACTGTTGTGGTATCATTTGAGCTGACTAGAAGGGTATATATTGATCGTTTTATAAGTACAAAATTGGTAAAGCAGTGTTAGTACTTGAAATGAAATTGGTAGCTCTTCTCTCTTCACCGATAGACCCAGCTATTTTTCATCCGTTTACACAAGGAAGAGAACGGGCCTAGGATTGAACTCAGTAAGCAGAACGGGTAACCACTGAGCTTCCCAGCCGCGTCTATGAACTGTATTAAAATATCTAATGCTGAAAAAGTTATAGCGATTTTAATTTAATTATATCAGGTGCGTACTTTATTTGGTCCATTACTGTACATGTGAGGTACAGCCATGACAATTTCTTCAATTTTGATCATATTTTGGTGTATTTAGTTCCTTATTGTACTACAAAATTTTGAGTTATGCTGTTTTATGTTAAATTGATAAAGTATCATTCCAGTAAAGCTATAGTTTTGAAGATTTGAGCATATTTTTTGAGTGGGTCATAATACCCCACCAGTGAATTTTGTACTGTTCTTCTCTAGTAAAGAGTATAAGGTATAACTGTTCAGTTTACACTTACATTAAGTAAGGAAGTCACCAAATCAGTAGTTGTTAACACTGTTGGGAGAAAGTTGTCAACGTGGAAGATTGGCAAAATTCTTAAATCATTTTTCTGAAGCAAGCGCAAGAAAAAGAAAATCTCTAAAAAGACCACAAATAATCCGTCGATCTACTTCACTAACTTCCATATCGCGTCCGTCGGTTATCGCTCGCTGCAATTCCACGAGGCTCGTCCATTCCCATCAAGCTCAGAACAACACCCAGGAAGAACAACAATAGGAACCATTCCAGTGCGGGTGGCTGACGGTGAAATTACGTGCCATGTTCCGTTTGTGAGGCCATCAGCTCCATCCAACCCTCATCCCCATCGCCAGCTTGTCCTCCTCCTCGTCGTCGTCGTCTTCGTCGTCCATCACACGGTGTTGTCTGTTACTGACCTATGGCAATAGTTCCACACGTTCGTTCGTTAGCTCGTTCGACCGAATCGGTTGAGTTGAGCTGAAACGGAACACGAGCCATGAATGAAAATTTAACACCGGCAATATAGAATGCTACGTACCTAAGTAGGTACATGGCACTCGTCCGTCGTCGGTTTTGCTGACACGATGGGAGTACAGAGCGGGTGGCAATGATGATCGTGGTGACGAAGCGTCAAGAGTTGCATGCAATCGAAGCTCCCCTTCGCTGCTGACAAACTCACATACACACATGGAGGGACGTCCGAGCAGAAATATCTCCAGTTAGCTTGTTATTTTTGGTCTCGCTTATGCTTGATTCATTGCAAAATTCACAGACGAAATTTTATCAAATTTCATCCTCGACGACGACGACGACGACGACGATGAACATAACAAAATATTCCCAATGGATCGAATTTATTTTTTTGTCGATTCCGTTGACTGGGATTTGTGTGATGGTACGTGTGGCCATAATTCCGAACCACACCGCGTTGTGCAATCGTAGTTGTGGAGCCGCATACAAGGAGAATGCATGTATGAAGTGCACCGTACCTTGCGCATTGAAAACTCGCAGCTCGCAACAATTTCGCGAGTATGTGTTCTGCAACTCACGGCTGTTGCCATCGTTCCGGGATCCATAAAATTGAATTTGAGGTGGATTCAAAATATGAAATTCTGGCATCGTTCCCGTGCACCTTCGCAACCTCCTTCATCAACAGTGTCAATGTTTGATTACTCCCAGATTGCTCGTCTCGCTCTTTGTTTTCATGTTTATATTATTTATTTACACAACAGTAGCGTTCGATTTTGCTGCTGGATTTTTCGAAACAACCGATTCGCATTTTCTTCCGGTTCTCTGTGCCGGATTGAACTCATTGCCATCCCATACAAGTTTGATTTTATATGGCTTCGGTGCTGTTGTTTTGCATATGAAAACGTTGTAGCACTCGCCGAACGGCTCTTGGTTATTCTCGTGCACTCGTCTGCTACTGGAATATCGGTACCGGGTGCAGGTGCCTTTGGATCGATTCTGCGATTGGAACGGCACGGCTGCACTCGACCTGGCAAACACTGGGTGTCGGTGGATAAAAAGTCAACAATTTTCCGTCGCTCTGTATAGCTTTGATTACGTTTGTGGCGACGGCGACGACGATGATGATTTTGCTACGGGGAATACCGATTTGGGGTTAGTAGTTCAGGACATTGTGGCGACGTTAGCGTCGTCGACGACGACGGTGTAGAATGATAAAAATAACTTTCATAGAATTCCTGGCTGATTGTGTCTCGGTGTCATTGGCCTCTGGATTGGTTGGGAATGGGAACTTTTCAACGGGTACTTATATGGAGGTGTATCAGCTTTATGTATTGAAAAGGAATGTTTTTGTATCTAGTTCATTTGTTTGGTAGGCTCAATCGCGGTAGCTTTACGGAGCCGCGATTTCATTGTTTTTTGATAACAAGAATGACTTGATACTAAGATTTGTAGGATTTGTACCGTTTACTCATGGTATACCCGAGGTTAAAAGGAACGACATCTTTCGAGGATGATTTGGATAAAGGAACATGGAAATGGAATTTTGTAGTTTCACCAGAGAGTTGTCGCCAACACTAGAACGTTGAGCGGCCTGACCTTTTTGTGTTTGGCTGGTTATAGTGACCATTGGGTGACGATGAGACTGCATAAGATGTCGAAACAAAAGAAACCCAAACTAATAAATAAACGGAAAAAGACCACAACTAGATTAAATTTATATATACCGTGAATTCGGGTGAAATTGATCACTTTTGCTGATTTTTTTTGGTGGAATACCGTTCAGTTGAAGAATATTTTAGTAGGCAATTTAATTTTTAAATAAGTAAGTATATACTAGACGTCGATAATCGTTCTACCATGTATGAAAGATTTTTTTTTGAAGCACAACTAATTTGTTTCATTATAAAACAAATATTCTATTCGGGGTGAAATTGATCACTTAAAAATCAAGACGACATTATTGATAAACTTTGTTCTTTGGGATCAAGCTAAAGTACAAAGTTTATTTTCCGTCGGACTGTTTTCGGTCCGAGTCCAAACACCAACGCTAGGGAGATGACTTCACCTGGATCCTACAGATTGAACCCATCCACACATGGGCCGGGACTAATGGCTTCACACGTGATCAGAGATTTTTCGAGCTCAGAAAATCCCAACGGCGTCGACTTGAATTGATTCAAGACTCTGGGGTGGGAAGCACTTGCGCTTACCACTGCGATATCGGTGAAATTTTGTCAATTTTCAAATTACAATTTGAAACTATATTAATTGAAGACGTTTTCCTCAACAATTTGAAAATTATAAGATATAAGACATAACTGACATGTCAAGCAATTGAGACGATATATTCAAGAATAAACAAAAGATTTGTTACAATCAATTTAAAGAAATTGAAGCAAACTTTGCTTGAATACTGCTCCGATAGATGGGTTTAATTTTCTTTACTAGCAGTTGAATGGCATTCTTCGTCGTCGTTCGTGGGAACCCCCATTCTCCAGCAATCTGAGTAGTCTCAGTCAGATCCTTCTCCATAGCTTCACTAGTCTGGCCACCGTTTTTCAATGTGTGTAATCCATTTTTCTTGTTGAATATAGTTCCGTAGAAAACGCCAGACTGTGTCGATACTTGTCGAATGGAAAGCCTACCAGTTTTCACAGCTTCGACGGCTTTTTGTGCATTTTCGGACGAGTAGTTGTGATACGTTCTTTTTTATTCTTGTTATGGCAATTTTTTGGTCCTTGTTACTGGCCATGTGTAGTCAGATATAAGTAGAATAATACTACTTATGTCAAATATTCTCTTAATACTGCCATTTGCGTTTTTGAAAAGAAGTTTTATTCAAAAATAAAAAGTGTAAAATGAAAATTTGCAAAATTAAAAAAAAAATTATTCAACGAAAGCATGGCAGTTAAAAGACAATAAACTGCAATCATTGACTCAATTGCTATGCCCGACATAGCAGATTTAGTTTTGTTAGGCCTTATTTAAATAGAAAAATGCGCTTCTTTTTATTGGTCATCAATTTCACCCGTAATCACGGTACGGCATTTTAAGACACATATAAATCGATTGCATATAACTTAGATTGCAAGATCCCAGTACATCTCCAATAGAAACACAAGGTTCTCCGCATTAAGCCTCTATGGTATTAAAAAAAATTGTTTTGACGGCGAGGCAATCTAGCAGTGTGGGGACTCTGCGTGTTCAAATCTATGAAGATATTTCCTGAAGCATCCATGGCCTGACAGGAACTCCGAACAAAGGATTATACCAAGTTGATAACATGTTCTAATACCTGGTTTCACAGAATGAATAACAAAAAATATACTCGTTGAAATATCATAATAATAGTTTATGGTGTTATCGGTGAGACCATATTAATAACAAATCCTCTATTTCAAGCAAATTTATTGAAATAGTTTCAAATTATGTTATCAATTTGGAATCAAACTTTCACGCTAATATCTGAAACTTTTTTTTTTTTAAATGAAAAGCAAAATTTCTTGTTCAAATATGTTGGTAACATTTATAGTTTTTCATTCAATTAGTAACGTTCGTCAAAAAAATTGTGTTAAAAATGATAACGCATGATAACAAAACTGGGGGCAGTTTTTTTTCCGCAGGGAGCTTCGTCAAGGTGATGATCTCTCTTTCCTCCTGTTCAACATTGCTCTTGAAGGTGTTATGTGACGAGCGGCGTTTGAGTTGCGAGGCACGATTTTCAACAGATCCCGTCAATTTATCTGCTTTGCCGATGACGTGGATATTGTCGGCAGAACATTTGAGGCGGTGGCAGAGCAGTACACCAGACTAAAGCGCAAAGAGAAGAAGATTGGGGTGAAGATAAATACGTCCAAACCCAAGTAACATTGCTAACACCACCCTGCTTTATTAAATTTTATTAAAGTTTTATGAAAGCCACTTGAAATCAATTTGGTTTCAATATGGCACCAAGAAGTTCAAATAGGTTTCATATTTTAGTCAGCTTTATGAGAACCTACACAACTTGTTCACAACGATCTTAAAACCTTGGTTCTCAAATTCCTTTAACTCCTATCAAAGGTTTTATTTCGACTTAAAAATACAACTCGTAAAATGCTGTATTGAAATGCCGTGAAATGATACTATCTTATTATGGTCAGTTGAAAAAGCATTTGAAAACCATTTTGCCACCAGTAAATGCATTAAACGGTAAATTGGCATTGAACGAAGTCATCACAAGACCAAATAGTTTTATAATAGTCATTGTGAAGAAAAATAGGCTTTATGGCAAAACTGTGATTTTTTTTCAATCGCAATATTGAAATATAAGATGTAATTGAAATGTGGAAAATAAATGCATCGAATTTTCAAAGGTATGCAAACAATCTGTAGATCGGAGACTAATTTCGATATTCTTTTAGATAATCTCATCCAATTCCAAGCACTTTCAGGAAATTCATGATTAGTTTATCGAATATATTTGGTTTAATTTGATTTATGTTGCTGTAAATTCGCATAATTTCCGAGGCGCATTAATTTTCGGCTCTTAGTGTGCCAATATTCACCATAAAAATAAATGCGCATATAATTTGGAGCATAATACGCTATAGAAAAAACAATTTATTTTGGATATTTTGCTATCAAACATCAAACAAAGCAGAACAACAAAAAACAAGCTCGATTTCACAGTGAAGTTTGACAGCTGTGGCCATTTGGCCACATTCTGGTTTTCATGGCAGCTAATAGGTTTTATGAAGGTTCTCAAGTGGTGATAACATCTTTCACTAGAACATTTTCAAAATCATGATGTTCTTATAAAGGTTTTATTAACTTGTTTTCACAACCGTCTTTAGAGTGGGCCATTTTTTACAAATTTCGGCTTTAAAGAAGCATAGAGGAGACGGAGACAAAACAGTTTTGAATGTAGTTTTATCAACAAAGCCGGGAGGAGTGCTATACGGCTGGAATAAAACTAAAATTGTTACTTGGGGAACGAAGTATATGCTGGCAGGCGGAACCGAGCACGACAGGACCCGACTGGGTAGCAGGATAACGATCGACGGCGATGAGTTCGAGGTAGTCGATGAATTTGTCTATCTCGGCTCACTGGTTACTGCGGACAACGATACCAGCCATGAGATCCGGAAGCGGATTATCAGTGGAAGTCGTGCCTACTAAGGGCTCCACAAGCAACTACGGTCAAACAGACTTAGCTCCCGTACGAAGTGGAACCTGTACAAAACGCTAATAAGACCGGTTGTTTTCTACGAGCATGAGACATGGACAATGCCTGAAGAGGACCTGCGAGCACCCGGAGTTTTTGAGCGCCGGTTGTTAAGAACCATCTTTGGTGGACTATGGAGGCGAAGGATGAACCATGAGCTCGAGCAACTCGCTGGCGAACCCAGTATTCATAAGGTGGCAAAAGCTGGAAGGATACGCTGGGCAGGACATGTTGTGAGAATGCCGGGCAACTATCCTGCAAAAATGGTATTCGACGGGAATTCGGTTGGTACAAGACGACGTGGGGCGCAACGAGCAAGATGGTCAGACCAGGTGGAGCAAGACCTAGGAGGCACAAGGTGCCCAAGGTATTGGAGAGGAGTAGCCACAAATCGGGCATTATGGAGGGATATTGTGTATCAGGCTATGTTATAGTATTGTGACGTTATGCCATGTAAATAAAATAAATAATGATAACAAAACTAGCCAACGGTGATAACTAAATGTGTTATGTGATAACAGTGGAAATCAAAACGATATCTGGGATAACAGAACTTGTTACTTATATGATACCAGCTTGTAATTTTCCTTTGCTAGGGACTGCGTGAGGTGGAAATTCACCTTTCCATCCATGCTGTCTAAACCCTCGTTGACAGGTTTGGAATGAGTGGGGATCATCCCGACGATAACATCTACTACCTCAGATGATATTGTTCTGTAGCGCGCTAGCAAGCCATCCGCCGGCAAGTTCTGCTCAGATTTTCACGGTTTCGTATGATTTCTAGCGCCAAACCCCACTCAGGAACCACACACAAGACACTAACTAGTAGTCACCTCGCACTGCTTATCGGACCACCGGATTTTTGCATAATCCTCGCTATTCCGTTTATTTCCTTCGCTGATCCGTCACAGGCGTAGTCAACAGGGCTGTTGAAGTTCAGCCGATCATCGATCATGATTTCCAGGTGTTTCAGTGCACACTTCAATTAATAACAATTGATAACAACTGAATCCCATAAATTCATGCCAAATCTAACATTTCATATAACTGCATTATGCTCCTCTGTCAGATGACGAGTCTGACTTTAATTTGGCTGAATAGGGAACATCAGTCAGTTTTCCGGAAGGTGCCCCACGGAAGCAAAGACGCGTCCGCCCACGGAAAATTGCTGAACTGGAGCCCAAAATCAGCCTGCCCATTTCAAGGAAAGGTGGAAAAAAGGAAAATCCAATTCCTCCTGGTTTCCGTATTACTAACTACACCCAGGTCTTTCCATCCCTTCCGGGGACATCCAAAACCCCTGATGCCCCAGTTTTAAAAACAGAAGCCTCCTCTTCATCTGGGCTGGTCTCATTCGATGATATTGTGGAAGGTATTTTCAGGTACCTCGAAATTTCTGACCCTCTCAAAAGCTTTGTTTTGGCAATGCTTCCAACAATGAAGACTTTTTATTAAGCAATTGACAATTAAGTGGCACCTCCTTGCAAATAAGGTCGGAAATTTGAACACTAAATTTGAATGATTCCTAAATTTGAATCATTCATTTTTTTTACTCACAATACCGGTTGTGATGCATTCGCTCTTTGTGAAACATGGCTCTATTCCGAAATCGTTCTTTCGTTTCATGATTTCAATACTATTCGTCTTGATCGTGAGGATTCACGTAGAGGAAGAGTGCTTTCGGGGATCAAAAAGTGCTACTCCTTCTATAGAGTGAATTTTCCTCCTATTTCAGGTATTGAAATTGTCGCATGTCAGGCTGTTATTAAAAATAAAAGCCTTTGCATTGTTTCCGTTTATATTCCTCTTCGAGCCTCAATAAACCAAAAACAACTCTCAGATATTTGTTCGGTTCTTCCTGCTCCACGGTTGATCATGGGAGATTTTAACTCTCACGGTACTGACTGGGGAGAACTGTACGACGACAACCGGTCTTCCTTGCTATTTGACCTCTGTGACAACTTCAATATGACAGTTCTTAACAATGGAAAAGTAAGCCGTTTGGCTGGTCCATCCTCAATTGGCAGAAGATTAGACCTCACACTTTGTTCGAATTCATTATCGTTGGATTGCACATGAAATGCGATTCAAGATCCCCCCGGTAGTCATCACTTGCCCATACAAATTTCGATTGCCACCGGATTCAATCCATCGGAATCCATCAACGTCACGTATGATCTTACCCTTTACATCGATTGGACAAAGTTCAGGACAGCAGTAGATGAAGCCGTAACGACGGTAGAAGAGCTTCCACCGCTGGAGGAATATAACTTCCTCTCCAACCTGATCATAGACAGCGCGTTTCAAGCTCAAACCCGACCAGTTCCAGGAACGTCATTTCACAAGAAACCTCCTTCTCCATGGTGGGATCAGCAATGCACCGAGGTTTAACGTAAAAAGTCCGACGCGTTTAAAGTTTTCCGTAGACGTGGAACACCTGAGCATTTCGAAGTATACACGGCTCTCAAACGCGAACTTAAGAGCCTCATCAAGGCCAAGAAACGCGGTTACTGGCGAAGATTCGTGGACGAGCTATAGCGCGAGACGTCGATGAGTACTCTTTGGAATACGGCGCGAAGATTGCGTAACCGAACTACGTACAATGAGTACTCGGACCAATGGATCCTCAAGTTCGCGCGAAAAGTTTATCCAGATTCGGTGCCGGCACGGATGATTCCTCGCGAAACCGAAAATTCGAGAGATCAGCCAACCCTTTTCAATGGTAGAGTTCTCTCTCGCACTCCTTTCGTGTGGCAATACGGCTCTAGGAGCTGATAGAATCAAGTTCAACTTGCTTAAGAACCTTCCAGACGTCGCGAAGAGGCGCATGTTGAACTTGTTTAATCAGTTTTTGGAACTCAACATTGTACCGGATGATTGGAGGCGGGTGAGAGTTATCGCCATTCAAAAACCTGGCAAACCCACGTCCGACCACAACTCCTATCGACCCATCGCGATGTTATCCTGCATTCGAAAATTGTTGGAGAAAATGATCCTCTTCCGTCTGGACAAATGGGTTGAGACGAACAACCTGCTTTCAGATACTCAATATGGTTTCCGTAGGGGTAAGGGAACGAACGACTGTCTCGCGTTACTTTCCACGGATATTCAGTTAGCTTTTGCTAAAAAAGAGCAAATGGCTTCTGTATTCTTGGATATCAAGGGGGCTTTTGATTCAGAATCTGTTGAAGTTCTTTCAGACAAACTCCACGCTTGTGGCTTTTCACCATTAATGAATAATTTTTTGTACAATTTGCTGTCAGAGAAACATATTCTCTCATGGAACCTCTACAGCTTCTCGATTAAGCTACATGGGTCTCCCCCAGGGCTCATGTTTAAGCCCTCTTTTGTATAATGTTTATGCCAAAGACATTGACGGTTGTCTAAGGGACAACTGTACGTTGAGACAACTTGCAGATGACGGCGTAGTGTCTGTCACGGGATCCAATGGGGTCGATCTGCAAGGACCCTTACAGGATACCTTAGACAATTTGTCTACTTGGGCTCTCGAGCTAGTTATCGAATTCTCTACGGAGAAAACTGAGTTGGTAGTTTTTTCTAGGAAGCATAACCCAGCACAACCAAAGCTTCAAATTTGGGGTAAGCCGATAACTCATCCTATGTTATTTAAATATCTTGGGGTTTGGTTCGATTCAAAGTGCACCTGGAGATCCCACATTGAGTATCTGAAGCGAAAATGCCAGCAAAGGGTCAACTTTCTCTGCACAATTACCGGGACCTGGAGGGGAGCTCATCCACAAGATCTTCTAACGTTGTACCGGACAACGATTTTGTCGGTTATGGAATACGGTAGTTTTTGTTTTCAGTCAGCGGCTCGGTCGCACTTCATTAAACTGGAACGTATTCAGTATCGGTGTCTTCGTATTGCGTTAGGTTGCATGCACTCGACTCACATCATGGGTTTTGGAGGGCTGGGTGGCATGTTGCCACTCTCGGATTGGTTTTCAGAATTATCTCTCCGGCTCCTCACCACCCAGTAAACACAAGATCGCATATAATAACGGATATGAGTATAACGTGGAGGCGATATGCGTACATTCAACATGGAGTTAAATGAACGAATGAACGTGTATCGCCTCCACGTTGTACTCATATGCGCTATCATATGCGATTTTGTGTTGACTGGGCAGGTGTGAAGTTATGAACCACAAGGTAATCGAAAACTTTAAGGAGCTTCTCGAGTTGAATCCTCAAACTCGCTTCATGACTTTGTTCCATTTGTATATAACACAGGGTGTGCCCCCCTCCCCAAAAATTTTCCCGGGGGTTTTTCTCCCCGGTCTGGGGGAGTGCGTTTTTTTTTTTTTTTTTCATTAATTTGTTTTGTGGGGTCCCGGGGCTCCTTTGTCCTACAATTGCTGGGGTAATTTTTTGCAAAGTTTGGCCAAGTTGATTCCACTAAATCGTTCTTCACTGACGGGTCATTTATTGAGGAGTCCGCCGGCTTTGGTATATACAATGAAATGTTTAGCTCCAATCGTAAACTTCAAGCTCCTTGTTCCGTATATGTCGCTGAATTTGCGGCAATACACTTTGCGCTAGAAATTGTTGCCTCACTTACACCGGATCAGTATTTCATTTTCACGAATAGTTTCAGTTCTAGGCTATTCGCTCCTTGAGGCCGGTAAAGCACTCCTCGTATTTTCTCATGAAAATACAGGAGCTTCTAAGTGCTTTATCTTCGCGTTATTTTATCATCACCTTTGTATGGGTCCCATCTCATTGTTCAATTCTGGTCAATGAGAGAGCGGACTCGCTTGCAAAGGTGGGCGCTATGGAAGGCGATATTTGTGATCGACAAATCGCCTTCAACGATTTTTTTCCTATTTTTCGTCAACAGTCACTCGTCAGCTGGCAGTGCAAATGGAGTAAAGGAGATTTGGAGCGATGGCAACATTCTATCATCCCAAAGGTGTTGAAGAAATCTTGGTTTGGGGGGATGGATGTGGTTCGAGGCTTCATTCGTGTCATTTCTCGCCTCATTTCCAATCATTATTCTTTGAACGCTGATTTATACCGGGTTGGGATGAGTGACAGCAATTTCTGTGAGTGTAAACAAGGCTATCAGGACGCAGATCACGTTATTTGGTCTTATGCTGAGCATCGTGGAGGCAGATCGGAGCTTTATGATTCCCTTCGGGCTCGAGGTAGACAACCCAATGTGCCAATTCGAGATATTTTGGCTTTGCGTGATTTGGAGTACATGAAACTCATTTATGTGTTTTTGACTAACATTAGCCTTAGATTGTAGTTAGTTTAACCTGTATGTTTACTATAAGTTTTTTTTATCGCTGTGTGTGTTTTCTTTTTCTTTTTCAAAAAATGTTCAAGTTAAAAGAAATCTATACATTGTATAGTTATAAGTGTTTAGAAAATTTAGAATTTAAAATTAATGTGTTATGTAAACCACACTTTAAATTCCCACCCATCTTCCCATCCGTAATTTGTAATTCTTATTAACCTCGAGACGGCCGCGAGTAATCGGTTCTATCCCCCTAACTTTAGTTTTAAGATAAATAATGTATAAAAATATGAAATCTTGATTCTGTAAAGTTGATTCGATTGAGCCTGTAAAAATAAATGATTAATAAAAAAAATATACCTGCATTAGATAACGCAGAAAAGTTCATGATTCTTTCCAACGGCGTTCATAATACATTTTTTTGTATTCAGTTAATGCAAACGAGTCTAATTGAGGTTTAATGAGTGGCAGTAATCCTGGTTTTCTAGCCAATTTCACAATTGAGCGTTCAAAAAAGGTTCTTTTAGTTTCAAGTATATCTGAAACTTGAAGTGCAACCGCTAAAAGCTTTCATGGTCAGATTGCCCACAATACTGTCTCGGTTAAGCGCTATGAACAAAAAAATTCGGGCTTCTTTATCCGAAACTCGATGAACGACTTGAAGCATTAAATGATATATTAACAAGTTATTTCGTGGATACAAACATTACACGAGATTGAGTGTCAACAGTAAGACGTTCCATACATTTCAAATGGAAAACTACCCAGCACAAAACACACTCTCCCGCTCTAGCAATCAATCTATGTCAACAACGACAGCATCATCTCTATATCTTCCTCGCAAAACATGAGAAACCAGAACCCATCACTAATTCGGTCATGATGGATAATACACTGATGCACTGCCGTTAGGGAACGTCAACTTTACGGGTTACTGACCAGATGCAAACGGTGCTAATAATGAGCTCGTCCTCGACCGATTATTCTCGAGCCGTATTCCCCCTTGCTATCAGTGAAGAATTGATATGCACACCGTGCAACGTACATGATCCAACGCAATTAAGTTGTGGCAGAAAATGCACTCGTCTTCTTGCATTTTTACATGTTCCCGGCAAATTTTCCCTTCGGTGTTACATATCGAATAAAATTTAATGGGTTAAATATATGATGGATAATTTACGCTTAATTTCATTGCGCTTACATGCGGGACACGCGCTTCCCTCTCTGAAGCGTAAACAACAACAACAGCTAATTGAAAGGCACATGCATACAGAGTGACACAGCAGTTTCCCGCCTATCAAAAACGTTCAACTTTGCTTCCCAGAAGATGGCAACCTTTTCCGTGTTGAGTTCAGGGAACTTGCTCAGCCACGGTCAATAACAATGCATGTAACAATGCAGACGTTGCTGCTATCAGTTTTCATATCGCTAATTATCTTATTAACAAGCGAAAACCCAGTAGCCGATTCGGATGGCTATCATGAGTGCAGCGTCAATGTAGAACATGCAAGTTGAATTCTATCACGCGATACAAATTCTCAAAAGTTTAATTACCATCGGCAACATTTCGGTTGTCCATTGATTTTTAGAAACGTTCGACAGACGTGCCGCATCGTCATGACAAACTTGCCGGCTACGTACTTCAATCAAAGGGAGAATCCCCTTTCAGGACTCAATAATAACTGCTCATAAGATAGACGATTCAACATCCGAGAATGATGCTCGCACCCTCCTCCGGTCTGACTTTAAACGAAAAACTTGCCCGCAGTCCAGACAAATTGATTTTCCTTGCAACTTTCTCTATCCCCGTCTGTGGAAAAGCACCACGCTGCTCCATCGCTAACTGTCTGGCAGTTTCAGATCGACCGGGACCAGCTTTCCTCTGGCCAGTAAATGCTGTAATTTGTCATATGTAAAAGCTTCGCAGTGATAGTTTTAAATTACTGCTCCTCTTGGGATTGCTCATCCAACCACCCCCACTCGCGACAACGCTTATATACCGACCGAAGGCAATCATCGACAGGAACAGGAATTTCAGGAATCAAACTGGAACGGGAGTCGCTTGTCAATGCCCGCTATGTAGAACATAGCATGGGAGCGCTCCAAGGAGCGATCGTGGCGAAGGTGAAAGCAAGAACTGGTACATATGTATGTACCTGCGGTGGGAGGAAAACTTGCGCTTATGTATTTATTTGTTTCAACTGCATACATTCGCACACAAGGACGCCTCTCATGGTACAGTGTGGCTACATTTATGGGAACGCATGGACCATAAACCGGTCTTCAGTTCTAGAGTCATTTGATTTTCCTCTTCATTATATATCAATGGGTGAGACAAATCTAAGTTTTCACTACTTGGGCTGTGTTCCGATTGAACAAGTTTAATTGAAGTTTACGAAAAGTAGACAGTTGATTTTCTTTTTGAAATAACACTGCTTCTCTAGCAGACTTATTTCTGACAGAAGAGCAATAAGTTTAGACAATAACTGAGTAACCTACGAACATTTTAATTTGTTTTCGAAATGTCAAGTGAAAGTTTACCAGATCCGTTACTTTCACAGTACGATGCTGAGAGTTTGAGTTGAGAGTATGCGTAAAGGTTTCTTTGCATGGCTTCACGCACACAATACAAATGGGGTTGCGCATTGGCGACGAGATTTTTCACACCAAGAAAGTACGCAGAGAGGTTCATCTCTGGCTGACCATCACTGAGAAATAAATGTGTTCTTTTGAGACTGGCTGTGAATGGGAAGATTAACAGTGCTAAATTCCTGTCGTCCGGAAGCAACATTCGTTGAATGAAATGGACCGCTTGAACATCAGTGTGGCAATGAAGAACTTGATTTCTCCTACCGTTTCCCCGCGGTGGCCAATCGAGAATTTCTGAGCCAATCTCAACGCAGGATCCATTCTATCAATTTTGTGGCCAAATCCGAGAAGCAGCTGGTCTAAAAAACGAAGAAAGAGCTAAGAATATCTCAACATCTTTTTTGCTACGGTTATGGCCAAGGTCGTCGAGGTGTGGCAGCATTTTTGTAAAATGATCAGTATATGTAAGATTTAAGGAAACATTGTTACACTCTCCAGGATTCATAGTTTTATGGATTAATTTTTCCAATTTTCAATTGTGTTTTCATCTTCTTCCAGTAACTATCTATTCTTTATTTGCATTTAGTACACTCAGCGAAAAAAAAACCTCCGATATTCATAAGATTGCATTAACGCTTGCATTAAAACAATTAGACAATTTTCGAATGGAAAAAAAAAACGATTATAGATATCGAAACAAAACTAATTTTCATAACGGCAGTTGGTGGCAACTTTGGCCATAGCCGTGAAAAAGAAAGGTGTTGGCATATTCTTCAACTCCTCGTCGCCTTATTGATCAGTTCCTTTTCGGTTTTCGCCACGAAATAGTTCCACTAGATCCTCCGCTTCAGGATCGCCCAGACATTTTTCAATTAAGCGTAGCTGTGGCGGGGGGAGGGGTTCTTGGCACTCTTGTGAACGACTGGGATCTTCAAACCATCCATCTCCTCCAGCGACCGCTTTGCCTAATGTGCCTAGGTCAAATCTGACTCGGACACGACATCGTCTTTCGGGCGGTGTTTCTTTATGAAGGCCTCAACTTCCGGTAATTACTTCATGCTTTACACCTCCCCATTGTGGACGGTGCCGGTGGTGTATTGGCAAGCATGATTACCTCTCACCCCAGTCTGTCTGGTATTAATTCCAGTCAGCGCCGTTGGGATTTTCTGAGAAGAGAAACCTCTGATCACGCTTTCCTTCGGAAGGGAAGTAACGCTATTGGTCCCAGTCTATGGGTTGATGGGTTCGATACGTAAAGTTAAGCCAATCCTTTGCACTTCTCAGCAGTTACATGAATTGGTCAGAACGTATATAAGCTTCTAAAAACTGAACAAACTCTTTAAAAATTATTGTCTTAATTCTGTGAACTTCGGAATATCTATGAAAATTGAGTGGAAATATAATAAACTTGACTGAAGTTTACTAAGCTTCTTAGAAGTTAAATACACTTATTGATAAATTTAAGATTATCATGAAATTGAGTTGCTTCAGAGAAGTCCAACGAATTGCCGAAAAATTCCTTCCCAAAATTTGCTGATCATCCATGGAATAGAAACAACTTTTTGTTAATAACCGATACTTTGAGAATCAGATTGAGCATCCCAGAAGTATTTGACTTTCCAGTTAGTACAGTTTTAATGATTAAAAGCAAAATATCACAAATATTTTAATAATTTACGAGAAATTTTAAAAAAATCTGGAATGTTGTTCGATTTGTAAAACTTCAATAAGTTGGTGGAATTTCTGTTGAATAAATAGCATTTCCAAGGTGTCGTTAAGCAGAACAAGAACTTTTTAGAATCTCCAAGATTGTGATTTGGTGGAAACTCCGCAAATTTGATGGAACATTAAAAAATTGATTGATTTTTTATTCTCGTTTTGGTTCGGAACGAAATATTATCGAAAAGTAAGTTTTAAGTCTTCTTCAGGGAAGCTCGCTAAACTCATGAAAAAAAAACCTTTTACGAGTGCTCGAAAAATCCACAGATATTTCCTCAATTTCTGGGACTTTTTTGATATTCTGGAAAGTACTTCAATCTATGGGGAAGTTCACTGAAATTCTTGAAAGATCTCAGGACTTCTGAAAAAAATTCAGCATTTGAGAAGTTCTTTGAGATTTGGGGATGTTTTCTGAACTTCAGGGAAGTTCTCCGAAGTTTTGGGACGTTCTCTGAATATCTGAGATGTTCGCTGAGCTTCTGGAAAAAGTCCTTATCTTTGAAGAAGCTCCCTGATCTTTGCGAGCGTTTTTTTTCCTCTGTTCGTGACAAAAACCACTGTGACCAGTAATTTGATCTAAAGGGTGTTTCGATCAAAATTTGGTCGACTTAAACTTGACGCATTTCCTTTCATCGTGCATTTAAAAAATTTGCACACCGCTCATTTTGAAGATGTGTGCGTGTAGCATCATGCCTCTATTTTGATTTTAAGATTAGCACTTCAGTTATCAAAATGTCGTCCAAGGAAGAGGAACAACGCATCAAAATGTTGCACGTGCATGGCGAAAATCCAAACTACTCTCACGCCAAGTTGGCGAAATTGTTGAATGTGGCTAAATCAACTGATACCAACGTATTGAAAGTGTTTGGTGAATGTTTGCGAATCGAAAGCCGGAGGCCACAGCAACAAAAAAAAATAGTTGCCGCTGTTTCGAGCGAAACCCCAACCTCTCCGTCCGAGATGTCGCAAAGAAGCTGGGAGTGGCGCCTTCAACCGTGGATAGAGCTAAAAACGAGCTGGACTGTCGACTTACAAGAAATTAGGGACTCCAAATCGCGACAATAAACAAAACACGTCGGCTAAAGTACGATCGTGAAAGTTGTACACTACAATATTGACGACGTTTGATTGCGTGGTACAGGGCGATGAAACTTACGTCAAGGCAGACTTTAAACAGCTTCCTGGACAGGAATTTTATACGGCAACCGGACGGGGAAAGGTGGCAGATATTTTCAAGCACATTAAACTGTCAAATTTCGCGAAGAAATATCTGGTGTGGCAGGCCATCTGTACCTGTGGCTTGAAGAGCAACGTTTACATTGCGACCGGAACCGTCAACCAGGAAATTTATCTGAGCGAGTGCCTACAAAAACGTCTACTGCCTTTCCTGAAGCGACACAATTGTTCCGTTCTATTTTGGCCGGATTTGGCATCTTGCCATTACGGAAAAAAGGCCATGGAGTGGTATGCTGCCAACAACGTTCAAGTGGTGCCCAAGGACAAGAACCCTCCCAACACGCCAGAGCTCCACCCAGTCGAATAATATTGGGCCATCTTCAAGCGGAACCTTAAGAAGACTTAAAAAGCTGTTGTGAACAAGAAACAGTTTAAGGCAAACTGGCGTTCTTGCGGCGAATAAAGTGCACAACGAGACTGTACAAAATCTTACGGCAGGTGTTAAACGAAAGACCCGGCAATTCGCATTCGGTAATAAGGAAGCTTAGCTGAATATTTTTCCTGTATTCTGTAATAACTGAACTTGAAAAAGAAAAAGAATTTGACTTATTAATAAAAACTTTGATCGACTCACACACATTACCGTTTGACCAAATTTTGATCGGAACACCCTTTATTGTAGTATATCCCGTATCCTTTGTTTAGTGCATGTCGAGTTACTTCATCGCTTTTTAGAAATGATGAAGTATTCGGTGTTTATTACAGTTGTCTTTGTTTGTTTTGTTGGCTTGGAATCGAGTTTTTTTTTAATGTTTCCGCTATTCAAACCCTTTGTGAGTGACAGCACTCTTCAAAGGCGCGCCCTTTATCTGTCAAAACCGGATTCATTGCAAACAAAACAAACAATGACTCCGATACTAACCATGCATCAGAATCCTAGTCCTAACCACTTCAAATTATAGAACATCAAATAGAAAATGAGAATTCGCATTAATGAAGACTAATCATGTTTTCCTTATTCCAAGCTCATCCTTGGTGGGTTAATTCGAGTTTTGTCGCTTTTCACAAGACATAAAATTTAATAAGGACTAATATACGTTCCTTTGACTACGAAAACAAATATGTTCCCTAGTTTGAATTAATTCGGACTAGAGTTCGGTGGTCGATCTGATACTCCGTAACTCACCACGAAAAGGTGATCTACCAGCGTTATGGGTCGTTTTTAAAGTTCTGGGATGTTTTCTGAATTTTTGAGAAGTACCATGAACTTCAAGATAGTTTCTTGAACTCCTACAAGTTCCTTGATCTTCTGAGAAGTTCCTTATACTTCTGGGGAGTTTCATGAACTTCTGAGAAGTTTTCTGAACCTCTAGGAAGATCCGCAACTTTTGAAAAACTTCATGAATTTCTGGAAAGTTCTCTGAACTTATGGGTTGTTCTAATTTTCTGGAAAGTTCCCTGAACTTTTTGAATGTTCTTTAAAATTCTGTGAAGTTCCCTGGCATATTGGGTAGTTCTGTAAACTTCTGAAGAAAACCCAACAAATGAGTTTTCTGAGTTTCCCAACAAATGAGTTTTCTGAATTACTGGGAAGCTGGATAGTTGTATAAACGTTTGGGAAAGACCCTTAACTTTTGGGAAGTTCCCTGAACTCATGTGAAGCTGCCTGAATTTATGGAAAATTCACTGAATTTCTGGGAAATACCCTGAATTTCAAAAAAGTTGCCTGAACTTCTGGGAAGATCCCTTCACTTCTGGGAAGTTTTCTTATTTTTTGGTCAGTTCCCTGTTTTTCTGGACATTTCTCTGATTTCTGGATGTTTCTTTAACATCAAGGAGAATAGCAAAACTTCTGGGAAGTTTTCTGAGTTTCTGGAAAACTCACAGAATTTACGCGATTTTTTTCGAACTTTTGGGAAGCATTTTCGTAAATCAGTTCCGGTGTTGGGGGATGCATATACTGCGGACCGGAAGTTTTGCAAAAAAAATCCCCAGGGTCAGCAGGGTGGTTGACTCCCCAATCTTCACATTTTCATCGAGAGAACTAGCTGAGGAACCGTATACCAACAACCATAATGCTGCAATGCACTTTAATAACGGTCTAAGGCTGACTCTTCCAGCTACATCGTAGCTTAGCTGGAAAAAGTGGCACTTAATAGGGAACGAATCTTACGTGAAACTCAGAAACCTTGCGACGAACGACTCGTCAAACCGAGGAATGGAAAATCGCCGGTGTATTGGTGGACGGAGTCGATCGCTGACCTCCGAAGAAAATGCCTCCACGCAAGACGGAGGATGCAAAGAGCGCGGTCAGACGCCGATCGAGCGTAGAAGGGCGCTAGTCACCACGAAGGCTGCGCTAAAGAGGGATATAAAAGCCAGCAAGCGAGCCTGCTTTGAGGGCCTGTGTCAGAAGGCCAATACAAATCCGTGGGTTGATGCCTATCGGGTAGTAATGGCCAAAACCAGAGGAACGGCGGCGGCAAGACGGTTATCTTGCTGGCTACCGAAATGTTCTGGGTTGGTGATGCAAAGGTGTCTGAACGAGGGCGTCTTTCCGGACTCCTGGAAAAATCAGACCCTAGTGTTGCTACCAAAGACAGGGAAGCCACCAGGGGATCCATCGGCATATAGACCTATATGTCTGCTGGATACAGCGGGTAATCCTCAACAGACTGAAAAAATACACGGAGGGTATAGGCGGTCTGTCTGACAACCAGTTTGGTTTTCGTTAAGGGAGGTCGACGGTGGATGCCATTCTGTCCGTCACCAAGACGGCTGAAGTGGTAATCCAGCGCAAGAGGCGAGAAGTCCGCTACTCTGCAGTGGTCACCGTTGACGTGGGAAATAGCGTGGAAAATAGCGTTCAATAGCGCCAGTTGGGTGGCTATCGCCGACTCTCTCCAATGCCTTCAGGTTCCTGGGTACCTGTACAAGATTCTGGGAAGTTATTTCCAGAATCGCGAACTGGTGTACTATACTGATGTAGGCCAGAAACGTGTTCAGATCACCGCAGGCGTCTCACTAGGTTCGATCCTGGGTCCGGTGCTATGGAACACGATGTACGATGAGGTATTACGGCTTGAGTTCCCGAATGGGGTGAAGATAGTCGGGTTCGCGGACGAAATCACCCTGGAGATATGTGGTGAATCCATTGAAGACGTGGAGCTAACGGCCTCGCACTCCATTGGCATTGTGGAGAGATAGATGAGTTCCAGGAAACTGGAGCTAGCCCATCATAAGAAAGCAAGAAACCCTTTCCATACTTAGGTACGGCGGGCCGGCATGGATCGCCGCCTTGAGTACCAAGAGCTACGCAAGTAAGCTAGAGAGTACGCACAGGCTTATGTGCCTAAGAGTGGTTAGTACATACTGAACGGTATCACGCGACGTGGTCTGCGTCCTACCGGGGATGATGCCAATAGGCATTGTCATAAAAGAGGATGTAGAGTGCTTCGAACAACGCGGAACAAGAGGTATCCGAAAGACCACCAGAGCCGCATCTATGATTAAGTGGCAAAGGGAATGAAACAACTCCACCAAAGGTCGGTGGACCCACCGACTAATCCCGGAACTATCCGGGTGGATTGTTAGGCGACACGGTGAAGTGAACTTCCATTTAACGCAGATTTTGTCAGGCCACGGCTGTTTCCGACAATTTCTGCAAAAAAATGGGGGTGCGCAGTTCTCCGCGTGTGGGGGGGGGGGGGGGGGGGAAAAAACTGCGGGGGATGTTTTCTTCTCCTTTGTTCGTTTGGCGGGGGGGGGGGCGGGGGGGTTGGCGGTGGGGGGCGGGCGCGCCCCGGTAGATTGTGGTGTGGGGGGGGGGGAGAGGGGGGATTTGGGGGAGGTGTGGTGTGTAGTGTCCTCTCCTTTCCTCTCTTTCCACCATAAAAAGAAAAAGGGAAAAGGGAAGGGCGAGGGGACGGGGGGGGGGCGTAACAAAAACTATAACCCCCCCCCCGCAGCACAAAAAAGAGTGGGGGGGGGGGGGGGGGGGAGGACGGGGGGGGGTGGGGGGTTTTGGGGGGAGTGTGTTGTTAAATTCACCAAATGCCTTTGATGAGTGAATTTGATGAGTTGCGCTGTCAGTTTTTGTAGCGTACCGTTCAGCCGTGACATTTGATTCACGAGCTTGCTACACAGTTCTTGTTGCACATATTTTTCAGTGTGTGCGTGCATTGGAAAAGATTCATTACTTTCCTGCACACTCCCACATGTAAGTGGGGATTCAAAACAAAATCAAAACAAACAAAGTTAAAAGTGAGGTTGTGCCGTTTCTTATGTTGACTTGTATCAATGGTAAATTTTCCATTTATTTTAAAACTTTGTGACTAGTTCCATAAGTTCTACAAATACTATTTTGTAAATTGGTTCGTTTATTTCAGAATACAACACTAATAAATCTCGTCTCCGGAAGGTGTACGAAAACGCATAGGAAGCAGCCGAGCGAGAGCGAAATAACTTGGCTTCGAGGAATCCGCGTTTCAAGGGGAAAAAATCCCAACCAATCATCAATTTGCATTAAGAGTTGGATCGAAACTCTTGTATGCCATGGATAATTGGTTGGTACAGGTAATATTCGAACTGGAAACTGTTTATCTCGACATCGGATAAACAACCGAGCGCCTGCTCGAACAACGCCGGCAGTGTGGATTTTCGCAAAGTCAAGTAGATAAGATGTACACCGTGGAGCCGTGCTTTTAAAGTTTAGTTTGTGAGTGATTGAACCTTTGACCAGGCTTAAATAAACCAGTGTAGATTGCATTTCAGCATGTAATTTTTTTACATCAGTGCTAAGACAATAGTGAATATTTTGAAATAATTATTTATTCAGGCCGAATAATTGTGCAATATCAATTTAATTTATTGTTAACTTTTAATACAGAGAAACAAAAATGAAAACGTCAGACAAACATTGGGCGCCAAACACCAATTACGAAAAGGTTTATACCCTATCTAGAGTTTTTTTTCATGTACCATGCATTATTTTAGATTTTATGCTTAAACCTTATTAAAAACATTAAGAAAATAATGAAAACTTTAAAAATTTATTACATAATAAGTGTATTATTTCTTGTTTCACAAGTTACTTCATATCTCATTCTCATTCTCATTCTCACCGTAACCGCATATTTTTTCCATCATTTTAAAATAGCAATAACGAGCGTCGTAGTCCACGTCGTACCAAAAGTTAACAGCAATACATTTATGGCTTTGCCGTACATGGTGATACCATAGGCTGGGAGAGTAGAGTATATCAGGGGATACTTGTCCAGATGTGGGTCTAACGGATCGATACTTACCCATTCGATCAATCGAGGTTTTCCTATTTCTGAAATTGAAAAAAAAAAAGGACTATAAATGATAATTTAACATTTCTAGTACATCTAGCGATTACGATGACTGGGTATGTAAAGTTGCGGTATGTCTCGAACGGTATTAAAAAAGTCACCTTATAAAATTGGAAAGATTTCAATATCGTTATCTGAGTATTGCTCTTGGATGTATGCACTTAACGCATAATATTTATATCAATGTGGTCAGGATTATCAATAGTTAATTTTAGTATGCTTTGGAATAATCTTTGCGCTCCAAAACCATTTATCTCAAGAGCCTGCAGCAACATGACATAGATGGAGACTCAATTGGTTTTTCAGCATTCAGCATAACATTTACTGGCATGCGCTCATAAGCAGTATAGGATAATATTTAAATATTTTGTTTAGTGGTGTTATGATTAGATAAGCCATTTATCTCAGAAATCATCAAACTGGGTTCTTCGATCACTCCAATTGCATTTTAACAACATGTCTTATGAAATAATATCTTTCATTGACATTATATCTTTGATATTAGGAATGATCTATTCTGTTTTCAGCTTTTCCAGGAATAACTAGTAGGATATTAATACATATTTAATTTTATTTTTTGTCAGTAACAATCCGGTGGATGTCAGAGGGGGAGGTAGCTCATCAGCTCTTCCAGTCCACCGCTATGAGGTTACACACCGATTACCTGTCGATCATCCAAGTTTGGAAGACGTCTGTATTGAATTATCTCAAGTTATAATATTCCGTCCACTATATCACATAACATTGCAATTAGTTGAGTGGATTGGAGATATTGAAATCATTGTCTCCCCCGGTTGGTACTCAACAGATGAGCTTGGAAATCAATAGAAGAATAAAGTTAATAGAAGGTACAAAATGCTTCTAGGGACGCTTATTTCGCAAAATCCTTCAATCGTAATTCAAAGTGTAGATTGCTCTTTAGGACATTCAACTTTCTTGTTGCATATACTTCACATGATAAGAAAGCATATTATACTAATCACTAAATCATTATTCCGTTTTCGTTTCAGCAATCAAACGCCGCTCTCTCTCTCTCTCACTCTTGCTTCACTTTCTGCCTCCTACTATCCTCTATGTTGTGAATATAACATTTGTTGGGACTGGATAGTTAATAACCGGCACCTGCTTGTGAAAGATAATAATAAATAATAAATAATAATGTAGTAATTCAAGAAAACCATTGAATTTAAATAAAACTTCATGCTTTATAGAATTAAACTTCATGTTTTAATGTTCAAAACAAAATGTTTCCTTAAATCAACTAAACGCATTTGTTGAAATAATAAACATTTAAGAACTAATACAACAAAACTATTTAAATGAAATAAAACTTCATTCTTTATAGAACTAAAAGTCGTGTTTTATTGTTTTTAAACAATTACCGCACCATATTTCCCCAGCATATCGGCGTTTTGGAACGCAAGAATCGGATTTTGCAGGAGTTTTCATCGTGCATGTGGTTGGACTCGGGAAGAAGTATTGGGGAGATGCAGTCATAATGGCAGCTTATTTGCACAATCGTCTTCTGTCGGAAGTTGTGCTGTTTTTCCAGTTATCTGAAAAGAGAATAACTCGTTGATAATCTGTTTTACAAGTTATAATTGATTATCTTTAAACATACATTAGAAAAGCAGTGGCAGCAATATGGCTGCTATCAAATATTTTACTAAAACAATAAATTAACCATTTTAGATTAAAACGAAGTTTGAAATAAATGTGATTTTTATAAATTGAATATTATTTAAATTAATATCACACTGCAGTGATAACTTTAAATGATTTTATTTGTCTGATTTGAATTAAATTTTGAATTGATTCGGAACTTTTTTTATGAATTGAAACAAATAGAAACCTTTAGTCGCTTACTACCTTTAGTAGTTTAGTCGCCAGTCCCTTGTCATGTGAAAACACGCAATTCTGACCGTGGTCTTCCGAAGGTCCTCATTGAGATCGACTGGCCCTGCTACAACTAGCCATCATGTAGGTTATTCTCTCGGGGCAACCTGCTGAGGATAGTCCTACAGAAATAGGTAATCCTTCCATTGATGGCGGATTCTCATCACATCATATCAGAACATCTCATTTGGTTTTTGGTTTGATTGGAATAAGTGCTGAAATATAAAAAAATAACTGATCTAATTAAGTTGAAACATTTGATTTGGGGTTGTTTGAAGATACAAAGTAGGTGGCCATCTTCTGGTGGGATCAGCTGAATTGGCATCCATTTGTCTCGTCAATATTATTCGGATCAGGATTCAAAATCGCTTAATAACAAAAGATATTAGAAAAATTGTCATGAGAGATGGTATTTAGATTTCGTTTAATGATATTCTTGCTAACTGATTGATAATCAAAACATCAGGGGCAGAAGATTTTTTACTCGCACTTAGAGCTGATTTAATTCATTGCAGAAATTTTGGGTGTGAGCTGCATCCTTCTCTACCCAATCTTTCGTACGAGACTTCTCTTGCTTCCTATTCAGGAAGTTATCGAAGCCGTGCTGCAACTTGAACATCCCATTACTTTGAAGAACTCTTGAATTCAGTGGGTGGCATCGGTTTTTTGTTATGGAATCACGCTACGCCTTGCTGTCTATATCCACGTTTCCACATGAACTAAACATTCACTAAACGTGACAGATTTCATCGCTTTTCCTTCTTCTACTGGATGTGCACATCTTTCTCTTAGTTTGTATATGCTAGTATCAACCTGTAAGATATGATAGTTGTGATGCTCAAAACGACACAAACAGTGAATATATCAACAAAAACAACTAACCTCAAAGGTTTCAAGAATAAACTTTGGATCACATAAAGAATAACAACATATTATTGAACGAAACATGATATTAGCTGAGGGCAGCACTCCACTCCTTTTCACCGGTATTCTGCTATCCACCGTCCAACTCCGAAAAACTTTATCGGTTGCCGTACTCTTCACTTTCTTCTCTACAAAAATTTTTAATCATCAACCATTCATAGCGTAATATAATAAATATTAATTACTTACAATTTTAAAAACGCACAGTTTCAGACACAACATTTTCTTCTCATCCGTTTATTTTTCTTCTAATCAGAACTGTCAAAACAGTTGCCTTCTTCCTTTTGCTCACTGCACAACTCAACAGCTCACCGTAATCCACCTTACGGTGGATTGATGAGCTGCATGGTGGTTGCGGATGAACTTTTATCGTGTAGCGCGACATCGCTGTGACATTGTCAGGCAAACTCATCAAAAAACGATAGGTGAGAAAAACAACAGCACTATGGACAGAGAGAAAGCGAAGGTTTTGGCATTCAACGATAATGTTGTGCAACGAGCAAACAGGACAAACTTCTGCACCGGCTTATTCCTTCGCTCCACTAGTGCACGGTTGCATTGATGGACGAACATAAATGTGTCGTACTTTGAGTTCTGTGTGGCTTCCGCAGTGAGAAACTGCACTTATAGGGTTGATCAAGTTAATGGCATGGAATTTGGGTTTCGGCGTGATGATGGATTAATAGATAGGGTAACGGGATGTAATGTTAGGCCTGCTCCTCAACTCGGCCTATGAATCAATTATGTCATTAATCCAGTGATAATCGGCAAATTTATGTTTGCATCATAATTATCGATATATTTTGAAGCAGCTGAGACATTATTTATCAATTTAAAGTTGTACACTTGAGTGATATTGTCAATTTTATTGACTTTTTAGCTACCATGGAATCACTGGTTAAGCTGAACAAATAAACTTCATGATCTTCAAATTAGCCAAATTTGGCTAAATGGAACCTATATGAAAAGTGATGCATCCTAGATATACAGAAATAAGTTACACGTTATACATTAATGATTCGCTGAGAAAAACTAACAATGATTTCTCAAGAAAACTGTAGACCCAATTTTAGGGACACATTTTCAACTACGCTCCCAACTATGGCCTAATGAATTTATTACATAGTAAACAGTTAATATTTATAAAGTTTCCAATGGAAATGTATGAACACATGATTGTACATATTCCTAAGGGCTTACTCAAACCAAAATCTGAAAAACAAATTTCATAATGTAGGAGTTGTAATGCTTTGAAATGAAATGTCCAATCGATCGCGGGTGAAAATTATATAGGTGTAATAAAGTAGCTTTATCTTAATTTAATTTGTGAAATTTTGTGCTGAGTATAGCAAAAATAACGTTAAAAGGAATGCCTAGTAAGATAATAAAAATAAACTTTACGACGATTCTTTTGAACAAAAATTCTGAATGATGAGACGAAATTGCAACCACGAATAGACCCAATATGGCGCCTACAGACCGACATTGCATCCATATTCGTCGAAAGTTTTCGGCTTAATAAAGTTAGTCGGTTAACTTTCCATGGTTCAGAACTGTAAACGTCTAATTAGGCATGTCTTAGCAACCGTATACCAAGTTGAATTTCGTTTCCAGCTCAGTTACATTATGAGTTATGATTAAAATTGCAAACGACCGCTGCATAATAGGCTGAGTTAAGGGACATGTACCCTATCAGTCGAATTTGATTATTTATTGTATTTAGAAATTAGTAAAATAGTGACGTTAGGCGATATTTTTTTTGAATTCGTTGTTTTATCCATTTTTAATCATCATGTCTTGCATATATATTCTAAAACCAGCAAGGGTGCGGAGTATGTTATTATGTTTGGTGAGACCTTTTTTTAAAACTGTCAATTAAGTTTGTGTTAACCAGATGTTGGTGTTTTGATTTTTTCTTCATGAAGATAATTTTTGAACTTCTGGATTTGTTCAATAGAGGAACTCATACAGGAATTATGTTAACGTCATAATGCGCTACTGAATTATTGAAAAACAATCAAAGTTTTGTTATTTTAAGCGATTAAGAAACGGCTTGGCTCAAAAAAAAAACAAGTGGGAAACCCCCCCCCGACCAACCAAGTAATAAAAAAACAAAAAAAAAAAAAAAAAAGAAAGAGAAAAAAAAAAAAAAAAAAAAAAATTTTAAAAATAATAAAAAATATTTTTATTTTTGTTATTTTTTTTTTTTTTTTTGAAATTATATTAAAGACTGTATTCGATGAAATTTGGACACACAAAATAGGTCACCATAAATTTTCCTTGAGCCCGATTCTTTTCAAACTTTCTGGAAATAAAGTACTACTAAATGGTTAAGTTTTGACATTATCTCCCAACCCAAATGCCCGCACCTTTGCCTTGACCCCTTTCATCAAATTTTGGGCAATGATAGGACCGACTTGCTTACTTACTTTTAACCACACTTTCTTTAGTTAAAGTTCATTTGCTATCAGTTTTGGAGTTTTAACGAGCTTTTCCTTCATGATTGCCCGAATTTTTTCAATTGGGCGATGTTCCGGAGTGTTTGGAGGGTTGATGTCTTTTGGTACAAAAACTACATTATTATCTGTGTACCAGTCTAAGACGGGCCGGGCATAGTGACAAGATGCCAAATCCGGCCAAAATAGTATCGGACCATCGTGAGATCTCAAGAAGGGCAGAAGTCGTTTTTTAAGGCATTCGTCCTTGTAGATTTGTCCGTTGACGGTCCCAGAGGTGATGAAGGGCTGACTCATCTTGCCACATCCGCAGATCGCTTGCCAGACAAGGAATTTTTTTAGCGAATTTCGACAGTTTCTTCTTCCGTACACTCTCCGGAACGGCCAACTTAGAGGTGGCGACGTAGTGTTCCTGTCCTGGCATTTGTTTGGTGTCGGCTTTAATGTAGGTCTCATCGTCCATCACAATGCAGAACGGTTTTGTGAGCCACTCCCTGTACAGTTTTCTTGCACGAGTTTTGGCCACCGAGTTCTGTTTATCGCTCCGGTTTGGTGCCTTCTGGACCTTGTACACATATAATCCAGAACTTTTCATTGTTTTCTGCACAAAACAAACTGAAACATTCGCCTTTTTCGCAGCATCCCTGATCGAAATGTTGGGATAACGCTTAAATTGGTTCAATACCATCCTGGCCTTCTCCGGATTTGATGTGCCACGTTTTTTGCCACTACCATTTTTCCGCTTGGTGGTCTTACGGTCCTTGAACGTTTTGATCACTTGAAATACGGTTGAATGTGCGATTCCGAGCTGTTTGCCGATCCATCGATGAGAAGCGTTTGGGTTTTCGAAGTGAGTGCCCAAAATTTGTTGGCGCACTATTTCTTCATCCGAAGCCATCACTGAAATCACTCGACCGATGTTCACGAAGTTCATTACATAATTGACACAACACAATGAAATACATTCAGTTAAAATTTCAATAATTTTTACCCACACGCTAAAGAGTTACGAACAATTGTGTGTGTCCAAATTTCATCGAATGCAGTCTTTATAATATATTTGGGTGAATTTAAGTAGAGTTTCAATTTGGGGGGAGTTTGGAATTAAAATTTAATCTCTGGGGAAAATTTTGTATAATCTTCTGGGTTTTTTTTTTTTTTGGGGTTGCTAGCTTAAAAAAAAAAAAAAAATTTGGGGGGGGAGAAAAAAAAAAAGGGGAAAAAAAAAAAAAATGAGAGGAAGAGTGTGTGGGGGTGGTGTTTTTTTTTTTGAAATTTATTAGGAACAATTTATTATATTATTTTATTTTTTTTTTTGTTGTGGGTGGTTTGGGTTGTTTATTTTTTTTTGTTGGTGTTGTGGAGTGGAGGGGGGGCGGGCCCCCCCACAAAAGGAATATTTTATTAGTTGGTATTTTTTTTTTTTTTTATGTTTTTGGGGGGGGGGGGGGCAAAAAATATACTTTTTTCAAAAATTCCTTTTTTTTTTTGTATATAATAACTTTTGAACCACATAGCCGATTATATCAATTCAAAACGCAAATCGAAGATAATTGAACGTTCTTTTAAGAAGAAATAGAAAAATACCTCTTTTACTGCAACTATGATTATGAAAACATGGATTCTTTTTGTTTTTTACTTCTATACAAATCTCCGTATGAACAGGTTGAAAATATGTGTTTCCCTATCAAGGTCCTCAAAAACAGGTAGCAAATGCTTCATATTGTCTTGGTCTTTTTATTTCATTTAGTTTCATTGCATGATGCATACAGAACTAGCCACACCCCTCAGCGGCAAACTTGTTCTGCCGATGACTGTTTTTATAACTGAGGCCCGTCCCATCTTTAGAAATTTGCGTTGTACTGTATTTTCATGCCTCTCTCCATTCAGAGCTATGCTAACAACGCTAGTATATAGCACGCGAGGTGAACAGAAATTATGCCAGTCTTTGTCACGAAATCTTAGCTGGTGGTTCGGACTTAGTCCATCCGCCACAGTCCACCCGGTTATGGTATGAAAGACAGAGTCATGCAAGACCGGCAAATCGGACAGTTACCGGCAGTGTTGCCACATACACAGATTTATCTATAATGTAACCGATTTTTCATCCTAATTTTTATACAGATAGCTGCATATGAAGATTAAAAATTTTCTAAAAATAATACAGATTTATACAGATTTTTGTGTGTCTCATTATAATTACAAATCCCTAAAATAAATGTAAGCACATTTGTTAGTACACATTAACCGTTTTTGTTTCAGTCACATTTTTGAACAACAGCCCCAAAGGAAGTGAACAACGATTTGACAAGATCGACTTTCTCGACCACATTTTTTTCAGTGTTGATGTGACAAGACAAATTCCGCCTCCCGTCCCGCCGCGCTGGCTGTGTTGACGTTTGCTTTTTTCTCGAATAAAACAATTTACTTTTGACCGTGGATTTTTATCAATAATAAGTCTTGGAAAATAGTTAAAAATAGCATCAAAAACAATTTCACCATAGGTGGTTCAGCTGTAAACAGCCGCAGCACAAGTAAGGTATTGTAATTTGCAGCTTAAAGCCTTTGTTGATCACGGAATTTCATAGTTCTAAGGACGCAAGCCAAAGATCAGCTACTGCATAAAGCTGCTTACGTTTCTACAGCGGCTAGTGCCACTACCGCTAGCACTGGTGATTCTGAACCTGATCAACCATCGGGATCAGGTAAAAAACGGAAGCAACACCGCTAGCACTGGTGATTCTGAACCTGATCAACCATCGGGATCACTGAAAAATACGGAAGCAACACGAAAAGAAAAGAAATCGGTGTAGATCGTGAGTCAAAAGTTTAAGCCTGGTGGACTCGCTCGGAAAGGGATAGTTGTTTTGAACGATTTAAATTTCCGATGCTACAATCGACCTCCGATAAAGTGTCCTAAGCGGAGTTGAAATTGTGCGGATGAGCAGTTGAAAACAATATTTCGTTTGCGGCAACAGAAAAATTAGCCGATGTTCTGAAAACCGTTGATTCAGATTCTAAAATACTCCTTACGATCAAATTGGGCAGGACGAAAGCTGCTGCAGTTGTGAGTAGAGTAATCGCAGGTGAGCAGCACGATTCTCTCGTGCAACGAATGAGAAGTTCATACTTTTCATTGATTATTGATGAATTGACGGACGTTGGTGCAGCTAAAACGTCGGCAATGGTTGTTCGAATGAGGGTAGGTGACGGAGAAGCACTGTTTAAGGTTTGATTTCCATTTATTTTTATTTATTATTTATACTAACAGCTGACTGGTTCATTGACAGGTCAGAGACTAGATCTACTTTGCAGTTGAGCTGCAGGCAGCAAATCATCAATCCATGTACAAAGCCATAATTCAACAGTTTGAGACTGATGAAGTAGACTACAAGGTGAGACTAAAAAGATTCGGTCCTTCGGATCCTGCAGTGATGATGGGACGAGAAAGATCCGTAATGAGACTTCTGAGGAAAGATTGTCCTGATTTGATTGTAATAAAATATTTTTGCCATTCGCTAGCGATTTGTGCAAGCTACGCGTGCGAAAAGATGCCCTCCTACTTGGAGCATTTAATGAGAGATATTTACAATTATCTCTCTTGCAGTCCGATGCGGACAAAGGAATTTGAAATGATCTAGAGTTTTCTGGAACTGAAAGCTTTAAAAGTCCTCCACCCTTCAGCCACAAGGTGGCTGTCGCTTGGGGCCGTGGTGAAACATATTCTTGATTGTTTTGCGGAACTGAAAATTTTCCTCTCGTTTCAAAATCAGACGGCACTGCGAATTCTGTGCCATTTGTACGACCACATGACACTACCGCTTCTACTTTATTTGAATTAACGACTGTTGCAGAAAGTATAAGCACACCTTATTTTAACGGTCACTTTGAATATAATGAAACATTTCAACATGTTTTAGCTGCGTCCTTTTGTTTGCACATTTCTGAATGACATAGCATCAAAAAAGTGCTCAGTTTTGTGTTACCTATCAAAATGCGCGGTCTTACTCCGGAACAACGAAAAAGTATCGTGCACAAATGGTGCACAGTGAGCAGACTCACCTTGAGCAAATTGGCCAAGGAAGAGGGTGTAAGCGTCGGAGCGGTACGACCTACGATTCGAAAATATAGAGAACAGTGTATGTTTGAAGATGCGCCGAAGAGTGGTCGGAAATCCGGTCCTGTTAGTCCGGATATCGATAAAAAGATCAGGGATGCCTACAAGCGAGAACCAGCGGCTTCCGTTCGGGATGTTGCGAGAAAACTAGGGACCTCGTCGAGTAACGTCATGCGTGCCAAAGAAAGACTTGGGCTTAAAACATACCGGAAGCAGAAAAAAACCCAAAACAAGCCGCGTCCGTGAAACCACGGGCCCGCAAACTCTACGATTCGTTTTTGTGTAGAAATTCTGGGTGTATAATAATGGACGATGAAATGTATGTGTAACTAGATTACAAAACGCTTCCCGGACCACAATTCTATATTGTAGGCGAGGACAAAGACATCCCCGAAACGGAGAAGGCAATTTTTACCGAAAAATTCGGTAAGAAGCTTATGGTTTGGCAGGCAATATGCGAGTGTGGTAAAACATCTAGTCCGTACATCACAACGGAGACGATGAACACTCAGAAATACGTTAAGGAATGTCTCCAGAAGCGATTATTGCCAATGATCAGGCAGCACGAAGGTCAAGTAGTGTTTTGGCCTGATTTGGTCTCATGTCATTACGCAAAGGACACTTTAGAATGGTACAAAAGTCAAAATGTATGTTTCGTGCCGAAAGACACGAATCCGCCAAACTGCCCGGAGGCACGGCCAATCGAGACTTTTTGGGTTTTAACCAAAGCAAAGCTTCGCAAATTCATAAAACCCATAAAATTATTAAAACTAAAAAAACATAACTTTTCTGTTATTTTGAAAGTGTGCTTATACTTTCTGGAACAGTCTATATGTTCTGCCATTGATTAACCGACTGAATCGGATTTTTTATCCGAGTGTTCGGAATTTCCTAACATGTATAGAGGAATCAAATCCTTTTTCATGGTTCTTCTCAACATTTGCCGTGAGAGTTACGTGAAAACAATTTTGAGTGGAAATGCACGGCGGGACAATTTAACTCAATTTTGTATTGTTTTTGACTCACTTTCGTCAAAAGTGGAGTCACTCATATATGAGTAAATGTGACTGGGATTGACAAGTCGACATATATAGAACATCGATATGATTTAAGTCGGTGTCTTAGATATGTCGACGTTTCAATTCCAGTCAAATTTACTCAAATATGAGTGACTCCACTTTTGACGAAAGTGAGTCAAAAACGATTCAAAATTGAATTAAAGTGTCCGCCGTGTGGTGCTGATTTTGAGTAATTTCTCAAAAAGAGAGAGGAGATTTATATTGGTTTGGCTGCTGAAGATGCTCTGAAAAATGGATCGCTTGATGAAGGTAAAAAAGAAACTTTTTTATCATCTGCTTAAACTTCTACGTTGAATTAATCATACAAGTCATGAGGCGTTTTGACCTCGATAATCCTGTCCTGAAGATGTCTTCGTTGATGGATCCAAAAACAATAGACAAACTTACGGATCATTAGCAGATTAGGAAGCAGTTTCGGAGCTTTCAAGATGACAATAATGATCAGGAGCTCGAAAACGAATTCAGAGAGTTACGTGTGCTATTTCTGCTGGAGGAGATTTCTTTTGACGATAAGGAAGACATTGAAACATGCTGGAAAAAACTACTGACTATAAGAAGAGCCGGTGGTGAGCTTGCGTTTCCTCTGATGAGAAAATTTGTAGCAAATTTTTTGATCATACCTCACTCTTCCGCATCGGTTGAACGTGTTTTTTCCTAGTTTAATATAAACAAAACGAAAATTAGAAACCGACTTAATACTGACAATATGAATGGGATTCTACGATCGAAATGTATAATGTAAACTACAGGTGGGGCAGAAAATTTGGAATTTTCAAACGACTTCAAGAAGGGACAAAAATTAGATAAGCAAAATCATAGAACTATTTTATTTACATTTTAACCAACCATATGTGTAATGATACGTATAAATAAGATGATCCCATTGATACTGTAAGCCAACGCGGTCCTACGTGAACCTTGTGGTTATATCCCTGACCTACCACTAATTTATTTTTCTTGAAAGATTGGTAATTTTTACATAACACGTAAGATTTTTTATCTCTTGAACGTATGAAGGTTGTTTGGGTTCCCAGCACTTTCGGCAATAGATGTCAAGACAATTATCAATTTTTCAAACAGTTGTAAGGACGTGGCCAGGTGCGCAGAGAGAAGCGGGTCTACGACACTTTACATTTTTGGCGAAATGTTGAGTGGAAGTGGATAGGCTCATCTCGGTGACTCCCCCCACGCTTTGTGCAAATGTTCTATGCTATGCTATGCTATGCTAACACGTAAGAAAAATTGGCGATGAATGTATTTTAGTTTTTGAGATAAGTTTATTTTTCTAAAATGCAATGTTTTTAGGTTTTGCTGACTATCCTCCCAAGCAACCAAAAGTACTGATAAAAAGGTGTTTTTGGCTTAACCAGCTAATCGAAGGATTATGATGAGAATTCTATTCAGCTTACCATTAAGTAATTGAACGAACATTCTAGTTCGCATTCAATGATTAAGCTGCTAGCAGCATTCTTATCAACTTCTAAAGAAAACTTCGAAGTTCACAAAAGGTTCGTTCAAGAGGTTGTAGAGAATACTATTCAGCTTAAAAAGTACCTCAAATGAACTCCTCAAAACCAAAAACAAAGACATTTGTGTTCGACATTTTTGTTCTTGTTTTTGTTCTAATCCTGCCGCAAATGTATCTTTAGAGTGCTGTGTGTAATGAAATGATGATTGAGTTCAATTTGATGATATTTTCTTAGTTAAATTAAATTTTTCATAAATACTTACTAGCTAGTCTCGTACTCGAGTCCTCCTCTTAAAAACCGGGATACTTACCACTGTGCCATATGGACGTGGTGGTTCATGCTATGATTTTACTCGAAACGTTGATTCCATGCATTAGTACTTTTTTATTCCCTATAATCCTACATCGTTTTGATTAATTTAGAATCACGCTATGTAACGACTCCTCAGTTTGAGTGTTTGGGAATATAGCCATGTAATTCAAATTAGTAGCCAAAATAGGATTACCCTATAAGGTTAATAAGTCAGTACAATTACTTATATTGAGTTTTACCGAACAAAATCAACCAGACACGGCTTAATACCTTTGTACCAATATTGTCCTCCAGCAACTTTAAAAATTTCGGAAGCTGCTTGCCAGAATGTCTTCATATGCGGAACAGGCAACCTTTTCCCGAATAAAAATTTTACCAGTAAAAAGAAAATAAAATAAATAGTTTTTGTTTGAAACTGTTCTAGAAAAACTTGATTGTTTTATTGAAAAGATACATAACAACCCAGCATTTTCATTGTAAAATCGTTACCATAGATTCTATGGAGGAAAACAATAATTTTAAATATTACCTTATCGTTGAGAACAATATAGCCTTTAGTATCTACCATTCTTTTATATATTGTTTTAAAATAGATTCGATCCTAGCTTTTTTCTGATTTCAATAAGGGTTAATCTCCAATATTAGATTCTTGGATTCGTGAAATTAATTAGTTTTGCGGGCCCAAAACCTAATGCACTCATTCAAATTCATTTAACCCAATGCAGGATCATATTTATCCATTTCAAATGATGAATCTGAATAATCTAATGAGTCATCATCACTTTCCTGAAAATATTCCATTTCGCTGTCATCGTCTTCAGGTCAATTGTCTTCGGACGGAGATTTATGTCTTTCCGAGTCTATAAGGGTCTGACAGACAGACAGTCAGACAGAAATTATTTTTTATGTATATAGAAATCTAGCCTCCAAAAACCCCCATATGCTAAAAGTGGTTTCCTTTATTTGATTAGTTTTCGAGTTCTGCAGAAATTTGCTTTTTATTTGTATGGGAGCTCCACCCCCCCCCCCCCCCACCCACCTTCAAAATGAGAAGGGGTATTGAACTGCCATAGAAACATTTCTTGCCTCCTAAAACCTCGACATTCCAAATTTGGTTTCATTTGCTTCATTGGCTCTGGAGTTAAGCTAAAAATGATGTCTCATTTTTATGGGAGTCTCCCCTTCCAGAAGATGGAGGGGTCTCCAACCACCTTAGAAACATTTATTTTCTTCAAAAACCTCCACATGCCAAATTTGGTTCCATTTGCATGATTTTTTCTCGAGTTATGCAGAAATTCGTGTTTCATTTGTATGAGAGACCCCTCTTTCAGTGAGCGGAGGAGTCTTAAATCACAATAGAAACATTTCTTGCCTTCGAAAACCTCCACATGCCAAATTTGGTTCCATTAACTTGATAAGTTTTCGAGTTATTCAGAAATTTGTGTTTCATTTGTATATGAGCCCTCCTCACAGAGAAGGGAGGGTCTCGAGTCACCTTAGAAACATTTCTTGCCTTCATAAACCTCCACCTGCCAAATGTGGTTCCATTTACTTGATTAGTTCTCGAGTTATGCAGAAATTCGTGTCTCATTAGTATGAGAGCCCCACCCCCCCTCTTACAGAGAGCGGTGGGGTCTCGAGTTACCTTAGAAACATTTCTTGCCTTCAAAAACTTCTACCTGTCAAATTTGGTTCCATTTACTTGATTGGTTCTAGAGTTATGCAGAAACTTGTGTTTCATTTGTATGGGAGCACCCCCCCCCCCCCCGTTCAGAGAGAGGAGGGGTCTTGAACTACTGTAGAAACATTGATTGCCTTTAAAATCCTTGCAAGCCAAATTTGGTTCCATTTGCTTTATTAGATCTAGAGTTATGAAGAAATTTCAGTTTCATTTGTATGACAGCACCCCTTCTAGGAGAGGGGAGGGGTCTCAAACCACCATAGAAACAATGTTCGCCACCAGAAAACCCCACATGCCAAATTTGATTCCATTTGCTTGATTAGTTCTTGAGATATGCAGAAACTTTTGTTTCATTTGTATGGGAGCCTCCCTTTCTCGAGAAGGGAGGGGTCTCTGACTACCATAGAAACTTTGCTTGTCTCCAAAAACTTCCGCATACTAAATTTGGGTTCCTTTGCAAGGTCAGTTCTTGAGTTATGCAGAAATATGTGTTTCATTTGTATGGGAGCCCCCCCTTTCAGAGGAGTGAGGGGTCTCTTACGATCTTAAGAACCTTCCACGGCCCCAAAAAACTCCGCATTCAAATTTCCACGCCGATCGGCTCAGTAGTCTCCGAGCTTATTAGGTTCAGACAGACAGACAGACAGACAGACAGAAATCCATTGTTATATATATATATATATATATATAGATAGAACGATGTTTTTACGAACAACTGTAAGGAATAAATCACTCGCAACAGTGAAAAAAGTATGTTTAGCTTAATCAGAGTCAGAGAAAACTGGTTTGGCCCTTTGATCTTATAAAATATGAAAGATTCAAACCGCTCAGAATGTGACATATTTTGCAAAACACTTATAATATATCTATAAAACAAAATATTATAATTCATTCTATAAAGATGATTTTTTTTTGAGTTACTTTGAATTACGCATGTGACCGAGTTTGGGCCCGGTGTGCTAGTACTTCCAGAGCCAAAAAATATATGACTATTCAGCCGCTGATTAAGCTAACAGTTTTTTACGATGTTTTAAAAATAAGCTGTTCTTTTTTAATGTTTTTGAAAAATCCATTTTTTGCTTGCTCTTGTATCTTGTCAAACTTGAAGTACAACACCAGATCACTCTTCAAATGTAAACAATCGTTTTAACATTTTCTAAAGTTTTACTGAGAACTTTACGTGTACTTCGAAAAGTAGGAAAGTAGTTCAACATATATGTATTGTAAACTTTTGCACTGAATAAAAGTACGGTTAGCACTTTTATTGAAGTTTGTGCTAGAGATTTTTTGAAGTTCAAATCAAGTTCTCAACTATCAACACAGGAACTTGAAGGTTGGGTTGAATAGCAAGAAAAAACTATTCTCGAACTTTTAAGTTCTTTTAAATATTAATGACACTTTAAAGAAAATTAAGTTCCCTTTGTCCATGAAGTGTCTTGTTATTCAGCAAAAAAGTTCCATGGAGCTAAATTTCAACTAAATGTGAACTTCTGAGTTCTCATCTCAAGTAAAATTCGAACTTTAGGTTGCTTGGGCTACTAAGTGTTTTCATTACTTGAAGGAACTTGCCAACCATGCGTCCCCATCAATCAGAAGTTATTTTAATAACTTCATCTTGCTGTTTTACATCAGATAATGGAAGTCAACAAAATGCCTTTATTTCCAAATTTGTTTTTATTATACACAATGACTACATAAATTATTGCTTACGATTATTTTACAGTTTCACACATGTTTCATCGCTGGAGAACGAGAAGCGTTTTACGATAATCTTTAGGTTTAAAAAAATGATATGACTTTGAAATAAGAAAAATTCAAAACATGAACCAAAAACTTAAACCGTTCCCAAAACAAGACAAACGCTGGATATAGCCACAAGCTTATCAAAACATTTGGCTCCACTCTAATCTTGAAACAACAAGAAATTTCATTTACTTCATATTTATTAAAACATATTCTGAATTATGAACAAACAACTATAATAAAAACGATACAATAATACGTTAAGCAATACGAAAATTTTTAATGCACAGAAAAAAAAAACGAAAATAGTTTTATGCTACAAACACAGCTAAGCTGCACCAAGGCATTATATGTTCTGCAGCCTTTCAACAGAAAGCACCACTGTTTAATTTTTCATCCACAAAAAAAAATCAACCTACTTCCCTCTCGGAATCAAATGGAACCAGAAACCATTCTTGGCATTAAGGCCCGCTGATTTCATGTCAAGCCGGATCGGCACGTCAGTTCGGTCGGAAATCTGCACGTCGAAGTAGGCCAACAAATAGTACAGGAAGCATTTCACATGCATCAACGTCAACCGCGAGCCGATACAATTCCGCGGTCCAACCCCGAACGGCAGGAATGCGTTCTGATTCAGATTGTTCTGGTTCTCGTCCGAGAAGCGTTCTGGATCGAATTTTTCCGGTTCCGGATAGTACTTCGGATCCCGTTGGATTTCATAGATCGGGAACAATAGAATTTCGCCTTTATTAATTGTCACTTCCGTGCCATCGGAGTTCTTGACATTGTAGTCTTTGGTGCACCGGCGGTTCGTTAATCCGAATGGAGGCCATTTCCTCAGGGTTTCGGTAATAACCATGTCCAGATACTTCATCTGTTGCAACGATTCGTAGGTTAGCTTGGCACCTTCGAGCTCTTCTCGTACATTATCGATTTCTGTGAGTAATTTCTTTTGGACGTCAGGATTCAAAGTTACCTCATAGATGGCAAAACAGAGTAAAGTAGTGGTGGAGTCGGTTCCCCCGAAGAAAAACGATGCTGACGTAGATGCAATATCGTAATCAGTCCACTCAATGCGGCTTTTGGATGGTACCTCCAAGTGTTCTTGAACAGTTGAAAAGCCAGCATCATTTAGCGTCTCGTCGGTTTTTTCGGCTTTAAGTTCATTTCTCCGAGCCTGCAGCATCAGATGTATAAAATCCGGCCGAACAATATTGTTCTCCAAACGATGTTTAATTACTTTCGAAACGGTATGATAGTAAAAATCTGCAATATCCTTCGGGATGATCCGTACTTTGATAGCTTTGAGTACTTTCTCTGGTAGCAGAGTCAGAACGAAGAAACGGAGTCCCTGTAAACCTGTCGTCGTTGAAAAGCGATTACCGAAGGTGAAGATTTCGTTATTCGGATCGTGAACGGAATCGATGTCAACGCCAAGGCTGATCGAAGTCATCACGTCGTTGCCAAGTCTGGAATTAATTGACTTGTTAGACTATTCTACTACTTATATCAGCTTGCATACCTTTTAAACAAATCTTGCATCTCTTTCTCGAGCCTTCCTTTGGAAGCATCAACAACTAATCTTTTCATCGCAGCATCCGCATAACTCGTCAATAGCTCGAACATGTTTCTCATCTTACTTCCGGTGAACGCAGGACTGAGGGCAGTTCTTCCATGCTTCCAACGCTGGCCATCCGAAAAGAATAATGCTCGCCCTAAGAAGGGATCCACTTCCAGCGGTACATTATTCGCATGGTCCGTAAAGTGATCGAAATCCCTTATGGCAATTAGTTTGATGAGCTCTGGATCGTGAATTAGATATCCCGGATCGCGGAACGTGAAGATTCCAGAGAAACGGTAGCCTGGAAATTGTTGATATCCTACCGTGCTAGCGTCTACTGGGGATTTCTCCCCCTTCAGGAATGGCCACAGTGCTCCAAACAAAGGAAACGGTTTGGCAAAGGGTACATTTCTTTTTTCAAAATGATCAAACGTCGCTACGCTCCACCTGTAGATAAGATAGCCGACCGCAGCGGCTAGCAGGATGGGCACAATCATTTTTGACGGTGCGAGTCGATGCACAGTTGAATTGAAACTGAGTGACCAAAAATATTGTTACTAACCTCTAGCATTCAGACCGCGCAATTTAGTAATCAACGAAAACAATTTGGGTATGCGATAAGACAGGCGCCTAGAGATCATGCATAAATGACGAAGCATATTTCTGATCGCTTTTCTCCGCACGGTAACGTTGCTGAATGCGTCTTCTATGTATGATCTCCGAAACTAGAAACATGCAGAATCAGAGAATTGAAGGAAACACTGACCTATCCAAGACCAGCCACGCCCGACGCGCCAGTGACATTGCAATAATTCCGTCTTTGCGCCGACCAATTGAGTTAGTTAATTTTATGGGGTTTGGTGGATTGACTTCCATTATGCCATGCAGCGTAGAAAATATCATCAGAAAGACTTTCCACGCTTCTGTAGCGTGGCATTTTGCCGACTCTCGACTCTCACAATTAATAATGATTGACAGTGTACTGTTGTGATTGTGAGCTTTTGATGCCAATATATAGATGCATGATTTGATTTATTGTGGAAGTCAAGCAAAATGTGTTACCCGAAAGATTTTCTCGACGGGATCTGGAATTGAACCTGCCTTCTCCGGTTTCGGAACATCAAGCCTTTACCGACTATGCAATCCGGGGCCCATTATCATCATGCTGAAATGCTGAAATAGAATTAAATGTGTTTATCGTATAAGGTAAGAGTTACTATACAAAAAGTGTATACACAGCTGCAGCTAACATTAGCCTGAATGCATTTATTTTGCACTCTATTGCTTAGAAGCAATCATTTGAAAACATTTTCGTTCATGTTCTAGATGCAGGTTACCGTTAATAATTAAGGGCTGATAAAGCTTAGGTTACAGTTGTGCGAATTCGGGTATTATTGGAAAATATTTATGATGCACTACCGGTTCAACTACCCTATATATTAACAAGAGAGAAATGCTAACTTGGGGCTGGTACAATTAGTATTACAAATTGGTTTATAGTTGACCGGCTCTAAATTGATGATACATCTCTAGAATTAAGCGATCGACGACGAGCCACACTACGTGAATGGTTTTTGGGCAAATCTATAACATTCTTCCCGAAAATTCCTTCTCCTGCAGCTCCTATACATTAGCTTGATGCCAAATTAAACTTGCTTTCGCCTGGAAGTGGCTGCCCTTAGTTCATAGTTCAAACTTTGAATTCGATCGATTTCCCTAGAATTTCGCTAGGAATTTCAACAAGAAATTCGTCATCAAGATCAGTGCCTTGGATTTTCATAAAATGCCCATGAGAAAAATGGGTGAGAAGGGTATTACTATGCGAAAATTGGCGAAGCGGTTTGGAATTCATCATGCGAGTGTTAAAACCATCATTAATAAGTTTGGGGAACACTATTCTTTGGATGAGCTACCAGGAAGAGGCAGAAAACCCGGTTCTTCCAACCCGAAACTGGAGCAGAAAGTGGTATCTCTAATCATGAAGAACAAATCAATGTCAATACGTGATTTGGCCAAAAAAGCAGGAACGAGTGTCGGAATGATCCAGCGTATCAAGAGGCGAAACCACCTGAAGACCTACAAGAAGCAGAAAATCTCGAAACAAAGTGCAGAACAGAAGAAGCGAGCAGCAACAAGGGCCCGGAAATTGTATTCGCGTCTTTTGCAGCGTCCGGATGCATGCGTTTTGATGGACGATGAGACCTATGTAAAGGAGGACTCAAAAACCCTTCCAGGTCCACAATACTTTACTGCCGTCGTTGGGGAGGATGTGAGCGATGCGGACAGGTCGATTCAAGTGGAGAAATTCGGTCGAAAGGTACTGGTATGGCAAGCAATATGTTCCTGTGGTTTGAAGTCAACCATTTTTTACACTACCGGAACTATAAATGCGGAAATCTATCGATCTGAGTGTCTCCAGAAGAGATTGTTGCCTTTATATAAGAAGCATAGTACACCTCCACTGTTTTGGCCGGATTTAGCGTCGGCTCACTATGCCAAAACCACTCTCAATTGGCTTGCGGAAAAGGGTATAGATTTCGTTGAGAAAAATATCAATCCACCAAATTGCCCTCAGCTTCGACCCATCGAACGTTACTGGGCAATCGTGAAGAGGGTCTTCAAGAAGACTGGTAAGGCAGCTGGGAACATGCAGGAGTTCAAAAAAATTTGGGCTCAAGCGTCCAAAAAATGCGATGCAACACTTGTCCGGAACTTGATGAAGAGCATTCGATCCAAAGTTCGAAAATTCGTGAAGGAATAACTTAAATTTCATCCGGTCTTCATTATGTTCAAGTTTAACCTCGTACAATAAAGGATCAATTTTTTGTATGAATAAAATATCGGTTTTCAACAAAATTTGAAAGAAAGTTTGTGGATAGCTTATTTTCGATACACTCCTTA
>JAHHFK020004410.1:0-155322 GCA_024533555.2 Aedes koreicus
TAAATGTAAGATTGTGATGCCACTCACTGATTCAAATAGAAGCCAAATTGAGCATAGGGGTTTATTCAAATGTAACATAAAGCAAAAGTTTGGTAGATTGTTTTAGCTATAAATTGTTACACTTAATTTGGGGAGTCTTTTGAGATGTAGCTACGCACAAAATAAAAGAAAAAGTGTATTTAATTTCATTCATACTGTCATTACTCGGTTCAATTTTCACAACAAACGCAGAAAAGAAAAAAACGAACATTTGAAAATCAAATGTGTTGCTAATGTTTTGACCCGTACTGTAGGACTGTAGACTTGGAAAATCGCCATGTTGGTTTTTGTGAATTCCATAAAGAAATCTCACTAAAATTCAATAATTTATTCGAAATTTACCTTCTACGTAAAACGGAAAGTTGCACTGCTAACCTTGAGCCGCATATACAATTTTGGTACAACTTCCATGCGTAAAGCACTTTTAATTTCCTATTTGAAGAAGTTATAAACAATCATCTTTAACGCGTAAAATACCATTAGCTACGATATCGTTTCGCCATTATAAAATCTTGTTTATATTTTTTCTTTGTTCATACCGTGCTTGCTTTGACAAAACATATCATTATGTTATAAGCATGCTGTTGGAAGCATCCATAGAACATAATATTTGTCTTGTGGATGTTCTACAAAACATCTGGTATGACTTCAAATATGTGCCAAATAATGCCACATTTATTGCGCTTTTTCGGTTATATGCGTGAATGAAATTAAGTTATAGACGTTAGAAAAAAACATGAGCTTGGTCTAAAACGTGTATTATTAACATGAATATGACAAGAAGTGGTGTTACTTGGGACATGTACCAAAACATTGAAAGTTCAATAACTCCGTAAACTTTGAGATTTGACCATATACGTAGAACAATTTTTTTCTTCAAATATCTTCCCTATTGATCCTGAAAATATTTGCACTAAGGAACCGAACACCCTGTATTTCTTGACTTGTTCAATGAATCAACCACTAACCGATGAAAAATGCTCATCAAAACAAACTCTTACTCGGCAAAATGTGTCAGATCAGTTACTAGTTTCCCAGCGGTCGATTGAGTCGACCTACTCGACAAAATTTCTTCGATCTCGACATCTGTATTAGCGAAATAGACACATCGAGCAAAGTGACGCTCGACTCGATTTCTATAATTGACCCCTATATCATGTAGTTTATCGACGTTCTCTGTTGTAGTGACCTCATTTGGGCACGTCCAGAACGCGGTGCGTCAGCTTGGTGCTCGTACACAAGCTACAACGAAAATCAGCAAACCACTTATGAATCGTTTGAATCGACGGAGCAGAGTCTGGGAAATACTTATCCAGCTTAGCTTTAGTTTCGGCAGCCGTTTTTGTGCGTAGAAAATAGTATTTAATCAAACCCCGGATTTTTCCATTTAAAAAAAAACTTCTTGCTCGGTCTTTCTTCTCACTGTTGTCACTAATGAATGCGTGGACAGAAATGGCTGAAATTTTGACAGCCGTCATTCAAGTGAAGCTCATAGAAAATAGCTCTTATAGGCGATTACCAACGCCATCTGTAGGAAATTAAGGGGACTTTTCAGGCAGCCGTATAGCACTCTTCCCAGCTTTGTTGATAAAACTACATTCAAAACTGTTTTGTCTACCAACACCTCCTCTATGCTTCTTTAAAGCCGAAATTTGTACAAAGTGCCCAAAAACGGTTGTGAAACAAGTTAATAAAACCATTAAAAGACCATACAGATTTTGAAAATGTTTTAGAGGAAGATGTTATGACCACTTGAGAACCATCATAAAACCAGCATACGGCCAAATGGCCACAGCTGTCAAATTTCACTGTGATATCCTGGTTAGTTTTTGTTGTTCTGCTTAGTTCGATACTCTGCTCTTCTGATTCATTTAGCAGTAAATAATATTTAAGAAAAAGTTCTAGTGTTGCGGGAAATTTTTGTTTGACAACAAAATATCTGAAACAAATTGAGTACAGTTAGAACAATACATTGTGAACCAAAATAATGAAAATGAGCAAATACAACTATTTCTTCATTCATGGTTGCGAAAATCAGCTTCTGGAACGAGAGTTTTGGCCAATTTAGTGCAGTGGGTCGAAATGAAGCTGTACAACACTGCTCCGGAATTCTTACATGCATAACTAAGCTAAATTTCATTGTACAGCTATTTTTTATTTAAATACTTACTATCGATTACTAACGTGCTGGGTAAGTACTTTCAAGGAAAAGATTCCACTTTGGGAAAAGCATGCGATTGCATGTGTATTTTCGGATTTTAATGCGAGAAAGGAGACGTTTAGCAGTTTGTGGAAGAATATTGCTGAGTTTGCGGACGTACATGAGTTTTGTCTTAAACCTATCCAGAATCAGCGGAAAACGAAGCTTTTAAAATAACTAGATACATACATGGTTGAATCCGTCTCAAATAAGGACGGTGATTACATTTATACTGTTATCAACGATGGGGAATATTGGCGAAATAAGTTTTTCGGGAACTAATGAACACTATTCTTGACAATTTTGGAAAAAAAGATTCGAAAATTTGCCACTTGCGCGATCCGTGGACGTATTTCTGAAGCTTGATTTGAATGGAGCGATGGAATTCATTCATAATTATTAAGGCATCTCTGGAGTTAACCTTGACGATTTGAACTTAGAAATGGTGAGTTATGAGAAATATGTTTGGCAATAAACAATGAACTTGAACACCTTGGAGCAAGGAATTAGAGCTGATATAATGCCGAATATTTACAAACTGGTTCAAGTCGCTTGTTGTTTGCCCAATTAGTTCAGCTGGTTGCGAAAGAAGCTTTTCAGCCATGCGACGAATTAGAAAACTGGCTGAGGTCTTCATGATTAAGGATCGATTCTCAAACTTGACGTTACTAAAAATCGAAAGCAGTTTGGCAAAGGAGAAAATTACTGCCCAAAGTGTACTGAATGTATTAGCGAAAAGAATGACTTTATTGAAGCTTGTCTAAAGTATGTTATTCGACAGGTAAAATTTCAATAAAAATAAACTGTTTTATTTGAATACCATTATTTTGAATATTACTTGACACTTCAAGTTACCATATTTTCAAACCCTTTATAGGAAAGGTAATGCTACGCCAAAGCCAGTGGATGTCATCAATGTTTAATAAGATCCACTACAAATAAGTTTAGCTGTGGGAGGAAACGGAACAGCCCATCGAAAACTTAGATATACTAGTTTTTGTATATAATTTCAGATCTTCCATGGAGTCCCCATGTTTTGTAAAATAATTTTCATTTCTCGTGGCTATGATACATTGTCCAAACTTTTTATCTTTCATAATGGATACGCAAATCCTTCTACAGTTACAGCAGGACAATAGTTTGCAGACATGTGTATTTATTATTATCATTTTACATTATAATATCCCATCGCTATATTTTAAATACTTTTTTAAATTACATATTGATGCATATTGATTTAAAATTTTCATCGTTAGCATTACCGTTTTTATACAGCAACCATAAGTTTAAAAGACATGGTTCCGAGATAAATGTGATTACAGTTTCGTGCAGTGATGCGTGTTAATAATCGAAGAAAATTATCTTGGAATGAGTTACTCGTTATCGAAAAATCTTTATGGCACACAATTTCTGAGGGCATATGCCTTAAGAAAATGCAAAACGAAGTATTCAATTTTTACGATCTTCCAGAGTTTCCCCTGAAATGCTGAACCTCGGTAACGGCATAAAAAGTTTTAAAGTGTTCTTTGTAAAAAAAGAGCCTGCCCGACCAGAAGTATATAACAGATATATAACAAAATTATAACAAGCTGTGTTATGACTAGCTGATTATGATATAACTTTGTTAAAGACGCATTAATCTTCCTAATAGTATAACACATTTATAATAAAATACGATATAATGACCTACAACCCGACCAGAAGGTAACAACAAAATTTTATCAAGCTGTGTTATTCAGTTAAGCTGTTTTTATAACGAGGTTTGTTAGAATTTAGATCGTGGATGTAGTTTAAATAACTAAAATCGTCACACACAAAATCCAACAACAGAGTTTCAACTACGATATAATATATAACACAAACATAACAAATTTTGCAAAAAATTGGGTACGATAGACCAAAATAATTAAATAATTCATCTGTTTAATTTGCGCAGATTGGTCCTTCCAGGCCATTATATGTTAGTTAGTTAGAAATGTCTTATATTATTTTCAAGATAAGTGCGTCTTCAACAAAATTATATCATACCCTGCTATCCATAACAAGTCTAGTAATAATTGGGTTAGTTTAGTGTTATTGCCTCCTGATCGGGAACGCTCAATCTGCGGAAATTAACAGATGAATTGTAACAATAGCTTTTAGGGTTTGTGACAGAGTAACAAAGCTGTTGCAACGCGTATTATGTGTTTATTATAACCATATCATAATTCGGTTTGTTTTTTATACCTTTAGAAGTTTTTTTGTTGTTATTACTGCGTTCCAAGACGATTCTAACTGGGGGGAAGGAAAAAAAGGGAAGAGGGGAGGACATCCGCGAGCTAAATTCTAACAACCCCTGATATAATAATAGCGTAACTGAATAACAAAACATGAAATACTTTTGTTGCTTCCTTCTGGCCGGGTTATTAACACGATAAAATTGGATTTTTTTTTTAAATAACATTGCGCCTATTTGTCGAAAAATAAAATTTAATTATAGAAATGAAAAAGATATTTGGCAACATTGGCGCCAGTAAAAAGTATTTTTTTCCAAATCAGCTTATACCTGTTTGATAAGAAATGCAACTTAATTTCCATAATTCAGCAAAAGCATTCTTGGAAATACTACCTCCCATGAACAGTAGTATTTTTTTCTGAATAACTTCATTCAGTCGATTGTTTTTAAACATAGTTGCGTAGATATTGGCAAAAGAAAGTATGGATTATTGACAAAAAACTAACTGATAAATAAGGACTTTTTTGTTTCAAAATGCTGTAACTCCAGAACGGCTCAGAATACCTTGAAGTTTAAAGTGATTTGTGCTTAAAAAGTGTGAGAAACGCGATGGCATTAGAATTTTTTTTTTAAAAGTTAAACGATACTCGTTTGGCGAAAAACGCAATTTAATTTTTAATATAAATAAAAGCATGGTTGACATCACTGTTGTCCAAAAACTATATATTTTACTGGATATTTCTTAACAGTTTTTAGATCGTTAGATCTCGTTTTTAGGCATAAAGGTTTCTGAGATGCAAGCAAATGAAAACAAAAGCATTTTTCCAAAACATCAAAAAGGGATAGTCCCATTTGCCGAGGTGTGTGCAATCGGCACAAAAACTGAAATTTTTATAAATGAGTGGTAGATGAAAAAAACCTCCAAGTTAGGTGCAAATCGGTGAAAGTCGAATAAACATTTGTACTTTTTCTCGGTCACTTAGAATGGCTCCGTTTATAAATTGCACAATATTACAAGGAAAATTAACTTCGCTCATAAGCTACCTTGGGTTGTTTGTCTAGTCGTGTATTGATAACAGAAAAACACATTTTACATTGCTGTAACACCTTCAAAATTTGAAGTTTAAGGTTACAAAGCCGTTTATGTGTAGGTTACCTTCTATAATCATGAATAATGCCGCCATTATTACCTCATATAATCATGAATAATTTGACCGATTTTTAATATCTTGGGTGTTTAGGAAATCTTAAATACTGACATTTTTCAACATTTACTAGTTTGTGAAGATTTGAGTGTTTTTGTTTTTGAATTAAAGTTAATATTTTTTCACAAAGCATCCTTTTGTTTTTACTTTGGACACCTCTAAAGTGTTAAAAAAAAAAACAAAAAAAGGTCCTACACCTTAGCATAAACCTTTTTAGGTTCGATCAATTTTAACATATATTTTTAGTGTTTCGCAGGGATTGTGTAGCGTTTGACATCCGTTTATTCTTATTTTCTACGAGTAAAAAATACGCAAAAGTGCACTCCTCCACATACATACATACTCGAATGTCAAACCAGTTGCACCAGGTATCGTGAAATTTAAATGCAGAAAAAAATGTGTTAATTTGTTGAAATCCAGTGAAATGTGTGTTAAACGTTATCAGTTTTATTTCGTTTGTGGCTTTTTCGTTGACAAAACCCATCGAGTTGAGGTTACAAATAACAAAGCCGTTGTTGAAACGTTGTTTTCAACCGCTTGTAAGGTCTTTATGCACAATCATCCAGGCAGCTCAAAACTGAAGTAAAACACAAATTTCGCATTTTATTTCAATGGTAGTTGTTTATTTTCGATTCATGGGATATGAATTATCAATTCACGAGGTCAAAACATAGTTATTCGGCATTCGCCTAAAATTTTCGAACTGTGCGCTTAACACCATCCATTAGTGTTTGTTCAGAGTCTTCAGACTCTTGTTGTTGGAAATGGTTGATATATTTGATTCCGTGTTTCTTTTTAGATATTTTCCGTGTTCATCAAAGCCCAATATCTCTCGATTGGACGCAATTCTGGACAATTTGACCGATTTGCGGTTTTGGTACCATTTTCACTTGATTTGCTTCGTACCACTCCATCACAGTTTTAGCATAATGGTATGAGGGAAAACCGGACAAAAAAAAAATTTTTTTTGGGGGTTTTTATGGAAGGGGGCAGCCCATATCGGGGCCGTTTTTCTGGGGAATCTCTGGTGGATTGCGGGTGTATAGAAGAGGGGGCCGGGGGCCTCCCCCGCTGACTTTTGGGGGGGGGGGGGGGGGGCCTCCACGGGCGCGGCCGCCACGTCCCCCCGCCTCCTTTCTGCTGCGTTGCCGGGGGGGGAAACACCCCCTACTACCGACCGCGGTGCCCATCCCCCCGCCGGGAAGGGAGGGGATGAATTTGATTCTTATTCACAACTACTTGCTTTGCTTCCTCTCCTGGTTCGGGAGAGTTGCTTAGCTTGCAATCGCCTGTACCCAGTCTTCGAGAAAGTCCTTGGAGGGATTTTTCTGGGAAGTACCGAGTTCCAAAGTTCTTTTGAAGGCCCCCTTGGTCGGGATTTCTTCGTGAGATGTTTCGGATTCTAAAATAAGAATCAGGGAGTGAACTTTGACTTCCTAAGCTGACCTCCTTGATCGGGAAGTTTTGCTTTAAACTTGACTTTATTGAAACTCTCTTAGTCTAGTTATCTTAAGCCTACGAGTTGAATTCTCGATTCATATTAAAGTATATAATCTTAAAAGTTTTAATATAATTTTCCAGAACTTTCCATAACCCATTAGGCGCCATTGATTTTCTATCATTTAGCCTGATTCTAGGTTACGCTACGTACGTTGTTGAAGAGGTTAATCTAGTTTTAATTCCTTTACATTCTATAATCCTTTCAGACCTAGTATTTCTCATTATGCTCTCGTGTTTATCTCTTCGTAACTCGGGTCTGAGAGGGAGTTTAAGATTAAATGGCAAAATTTGTGCCGTTCCCTCCTTAAGTCATATCCTTGGCTAAAGGCCAAACAGAGGAAGGACATGCTTAACATAATCGTGCCTGCTTATTAGCTGCGCGTGGGCGTGTTTTCTTATCTCGGGTGCGTGAAGCGTTCTCGCCCGAGTGATGCAGCTCATTATGTAAACCACCAACCGTCTCTTTTCGTCCTACTTTTCATTTCATTTCCTTAAGGTTAGCTTTGGATAAATTTCTACGACGATATGAGTTGGCTTATTGCATCTTACTTCTAGATTGAAATTAATTACCACGCGGTGACACTGGCCATAGCAGAATAGAAAACCTGCCCTGGAAGCTGCTTGAAATCCTCCAGGACATAATTTGCATCATCCATAAGTTGTTCTGAAAACTTCGTAAAATATTCGCAGTACAAACATCAGCCACATGATGTTGCAGTCAAGCTCTGTTTGTCATTGCGTTTGAGAACTGTTTTCACTTTATACAACTTCAGCCCCAAATGCTCCGTTATATAATCCTATATAACGAGCCACCGTTTAATGAGAGAGGTTTTCCTTTTTACCTTTCAATCCATGACAGGATGTCCATTTTTCATCACTTCTCGGTTTCCTATCGATCGTCAAACGTTCCGAAAATGATTTGAGCGCACCGTGTGCAGTGGATTTAGGTAAATTCAATTTGTTTGAAAGTTCTGGCATTGACCAGTCAGGATTTGCATAACGTTCGTACAAAATCCACTCGCGCATGTGCTTCTCATTCGTCGCCATCTTGAACACTAAAAATGGAATGTACAACCAATCATAGTCTTTTTCATAAACGACTGCATGCTAAACCTCAGCGAATACCTTCATTCCTACCAATGACGTCTATATAAGGTCTGGGCCAGTAGCCACAACAATATTAGTGAATTGAGCAAAATTCACTCATGACACTAATACCACCGCACTCCTTGCGTACGATACACAAGAGCTCGGAAGATGCTACGTCATACTATTTTTTTATTCGTTCGCTCCATGATTGTTTATTGTGTGCGCTATAAAACTTAATTTATCAACCGATTCCAGTCTATCGATGAAGGAAAATTGGCTTTATATCACTACTCGATTGTCAAGTCCCAGTGTTTGACAGTTAGTGTGGCAAAAAATCAATTACCTCAGTTAAATTCACTATAAATGACCCATGTTATCGCAAGGAAATGCTTCTGCTCAATAAATGGCATTTGTATCATGATTATTTCCACAATTCAGCATTTATAATAAACGTTTGAACCGATTTTTTCATCTGAACCTATGTACGCCCATAGAAAGATGAATAGTGTTACGTCATCACTCGTCGGCTGAGCAATGTTTACATTATTTTTGCTTCCAATACAAGCAAGCAGTGCGTTGCCCCAGACCTTATATAGACGTCATTGCACGTCATTGCGTCGTGCAACATTTCAAAAGTTACAGTGATTTGAAAGTGTCCTGATTAATGTGGATACAGACCTTAGCTACTTCTCGTCGTCCCATTCTTCGCCATAATGACAATCGGATTTTTTTAAATCTGTTTTCCAACGGATACTAATTGATATAAATTATTTGTTTCTCGGCTTCGTAGAGTTCTTTTACATATTTGAGCATTAAAAATACTATTCTGCTGAAAAATAGCTAATTTTCAGCTAAATCAACACCAATTTATGCATCATCTTACTTTCTTATCTTCAAGGCTTTCAGTAATCAACTGTGGTATAGCCAAAGAACACTGAATTAATGGAAGCAGGTGCAAAGTTCTATTTTCTCAAGCTATACAAAGCAACAACAAAAAACAACAATCCAATAGACACAGCATAAAGTTCTAACAAGTTCTGCAAACAACATTAAGCCAATAATATCTAATCATGAAAACCGGAGTAAACTAGCACGGCCGGCAGGTGCTGATGTGTGGCTTTATTCATGCTGTGGCCACGATCGGTGTGGTTTCTGTGTACAGGAATCCCACGAAAAGCGCGGGGGTGTTTTGAACGCATCGCAATTTTCTTGCTAACTAACGCAGTTATGCGAAATAAATAGTGTACAAATCAGCGCCAACACAATGCACAAACAATACAAATCAGCGCCAACACAATGCGCCAACAATGATTAGGACGAATCTGCTTTTGTAAACAAACACTTTGTCTGCTAATTTATCAGAAGTTGAATACAATCCCTTCAAATTGAATATATCAGCGGATAGAGATAAAGCTCCTCTTTCTTAAAGAGTGCTTAATTTGTATTTGTGACCTTTTGTTCAAGAGAAAATGACTACGCAAGCCATTGTTTACAAAAGCAGATTCGCCCGAATCTAATGTTGGCGCTGAAATGGTAGATAATGATGATGCAGAAGAAGTCCATACATTGTCACTTTTCGCTACCACCCACCGCGTTGCTCGGGGTATTCCTGTTGTACCTAATTTTATGTTTCTTTGTTTGACCATACCTGTGGTATTCTGTTTTGGAGTTTCATACAAGTAGGTAAGTAGATGAACGTTCTGAGCGAATGGATTTCAATTATAAACCCGAACGGATAGATGCGGCAACAGAACGAAAATACAAGCTCCACCAAGTGAGAAGCATAGAAAGGGAGACCCCAAAAAGTTGTGACAGTCAAAGTGCAGCCGGGAAACCAGTAATGTGGTTGTGCAGTACCTACCTAACTATTGTAGTAGGCGAGGAAGGGGGTAGGCACTTGTGGGGGGACAGCCATTGCCGGAGATTGTGCGGTTTTGGAATGCAATCTCATCGCATTCTCGCTTTCGTTTCATTTTTGTTTGTTGACTGTGTAGGGCTTTCGAATGGCTTTGAAATGGGGGAATCGGGTTTTGTTGAGCTAATAAAATGCAAACATACAATGTGGTAATGATTTGTCGGTTTCAGTTTTTTTTTTTTCGAACAAGAGAAGTGACGAGTTACATATCGGAATCGAATTCGTCAAAATATTGAAAAAGCATGAGAAATCTAAAAGGTAGAAGTTTGGGTCAAAATGTTTGTATATTTTTTGAGTAGATAGAATTTAATCATAGGTCACAATGTGACAATTGCACGGAAATTGCATTCAAACGAGCACTTTATGGTAAGCTAAGCAGAGTCCACCCTTTTATGATTATTTCCGTAACGCCATGCACACATCTGAAGTGTTTGTTTGTTTACATCTATTTGCTACGTGATCCTCTATCCTGACAGTGATTGTACTGATGGTGATGTTGATGTCAACTGTGATGAGCTCCCGTTTTTCAGCTAGTCCTACCTGGTTACAAGAAGCTTTTTTGTCAGATACAGTTTTTTCACGACATCTCGGACGGAATAGTTGGGCTTACGTTTGAAGGCAGCAACCATTCGCTTGTGATCCTGAACACTCTAAGGAACACCTTTCCCCCCCTCACTTGCTTTCGATCAACAGTTAAAGATTCTCCGAATCGTTTTATGACAGGAAAATCAGTCGACTGTTGGGTTCCCACGATTGTCTCACCATCTGCATCTCCTGTTTGCGGGGGGGGGAAATTTTGTGGTGTTTTGGTTTTTTTTAATTAATTATTTTTTAAATTTTTGGGTGGTTTTTTTTTTATTAATAAAAAAAAAAAAACCAGCCTTTGGTGGAGGAAAAAGATCAGTGTTGTAAATATTCATTTCCACGCAATGGGCTGAATTTGATAACAACTCGTTCCAGAAGCTGATTTTTACAATAACACGTAAGAAGAGATTGTAGTGCTTGATTATTTTCATAAATTTGGTTTACAATGTATTTTCCTAACTGTAAAATCTAAGACGTGAGAGCGCAATATCTGAATATTCAAATGATGTTCATCGTTGAATATCATTTGAATATAACAGTGAATATAACACTTTCTATATACCAGTTAGAGCAATGCACTGTTAGACAAAGTTGTAGAATTTGTCAAGAGTTACAATTTTATCATACACCATATTCATAAATTCAGCTGTTGAACCAAGTTATCGGCAAATTTATCCAATTGCACGAAATGACTTTTAACAACACTGACGCGTATCTGTCAAGATAAGCAATAAAAGTAGTTGGAATTAAATGGACATTACTAATCATTCTTCTCATTCTCTAGTCACTTTCCAAAACCTTTTTTTTTTTTTTTTGGGGGGTTAAAAAATCTTGTCCTGGTGTTCCGGGGGCTTTTTTTTTTGGTTATTCTCAGCGGTTTTTTGGTGTAGAAAAAAAATTTTTTTTTTTTGTTGTGGGTTTTGTTGGTGGGGGCACACTTAAAAAAAAATTTTCATTCTCCTCATCTCTTTCTTCATCGTAAAAATTCCTCCTTCCCACGGGGGGTGAGCAATTTTTTTTTTTTTTTTTTTTTTTTTTTTTTTTTTTTGTTATTTTTTAAAAAAAATATAAAAAATTTTAATTTTTTTTTAATATTAATTCTAACTTTAAAATAAACCTTAAAAAAATCAAACACAACACTAGCACTATTGAACGAACGGAAGCATCTGTCCAATGGATTGTTAAATCCATATGTGGTTCTATGGCGTCTGATAAACAATAATTCACGCTCACGCAATTGTCGAGAAGGTGCATAAAACGATACATTGAATAACAACGAGGGACAGTCGAGATTTCCTTTTATCAGGTCAAACACGAAGAGCCTTTGCAAGTTAATCCGCCTGGAATCAAGCTTTTCCAGAGCGATGAGTTTACAGCGGCATGTGTCATCGGGCAGGTCCGCTGGGTTCGACCAAGGCAGCTGACGAAGAGCGAAACGTACAAAGCTGCGCTGCACACGCTCCATCCGTTTGATTTGCGTTGCATGAGACGGCATCCACACACAAATAGCATATTCCAGGATGCTTCGAACTAATGAGCAGTATAGCGACTTGAGTGCGTAAATATCGTTGAAGCTCGTGGTACAGCGTCGTACGAATCCTAGGGCTGCGAACGCTTTAGCGGTAGTTATGAAGACATGCTCATTGAACCGTAGTTTATTGTCGATGTTTACTCCAAGGTCACGGATGGATTCAACGCGTTCCAAGTATACTGGTCCAACCGAATATTCGAATTCAATTCGAGACTGCTGACGAGATAATGCAATGGACTTACACTTGTTGATGTTCAATTCCATCCCATTCTCAAGGCACCATCGTTGTAGCTCATCTATATCGGCCTGAAGCGCGCAGCAGTCGAGGTGAGAGGTTACAATGCGATAAATTTTTAGATCGTCAGCGTAGAGCAATTTTCCTGATTTTAGCCAAAAGCATAGATCGTTTATGAACAATATGAAGATGAGTGGGCCCAGAACGCTGCCTTGTGGCACACCAGATGTGATAGAAAAGACGCGAGAGTGCGATCCGTTGATGTTGACAAACGCATTACGGTCAGACAGATAAGAGCGCAATCACTCTGTAATCCAATCTAGAAATCCCAAGTATCTAAGCTTCGCAACAGCAAGATCGTGAGGCACTTTGACGAACGCTTTGGAAAAGTCGAAGTAAATGGCATCTATTTGACGCTTGTTCTCAATTTCCGTTGATACAAAATTGGTGAACGTCATGAGATTCGTTGTTGTTGAACGCTTCTTAACAAATCCGTGTTGAAACTCAGATAAAAATGGTTGAGAAGCAGCGTACAGGACATCATGAACTAATCCTTCGAACACTTTAGCCAGGCAGCACAAATGGAAACGCCACGATAATTCTCAACTGCATGACTAGATCCTGCTTTGAATATCGGGCAGATCGAAGCTGTCTTCCACAGTTTCGGGAAGGTACAGTGGCGAAGCGAGCTGTTGAAAATGATTATCAAAGGCCTTTGCAGAGACTCAGCACATTCTTTAAGGAACAACGGCGGAAGGTGGTCGGTCCCAGGTCCTTTGGAAACGTCTAGTTTATTCAAGGCAGACGTGACATCATGCTGTGTTATTTCGAAGAGCGGCAGATTCAGGTCGAATAATGGGCAGTTCCTGAGGCTGAGGTCAGGTGAAAATGCTGGCGAATTAGTACTGTGTCCGTTTTCAAAGAAATCGGTAAATAGATTGGCTAATCCATCAGGAGAATCAGCAGTCGAATCTTTGAAAGTCATCTCAGCTGGAAATCGATTTGAGCGTTTGCGGTTACGAATAAATGTGCAGAAAGAGGAAGGATCTTGCTTCACAGTCGTCTCCATGCGAGTGATGTAATTACGAAACGACGCAATTTGGCATTCGTTGTAATTGGATTCAACAGAATGAAGATTGTTACGATTTTCATCTGTTCGCGCTCGAAAATAACGCTTGCGGGACTTACGAACAACGTTACGAAGGTGCTGCAGCTCAGGAGTCCACCAAGGATGCTTGAAAGGCTGTCGTCTACATCGCTTACGTGGCACGTGTTCGTCCAAGATTCTGTACAGAGTGTCATAAAAGATACATACCGCCTCGTCTGTGTCCTTGTCACGGAACATCATATCCCAATCAACGACAGAAACAGCAGCATTGAGATCCACAAAGTTGCATCGTCGAAAATCGAAGTTGTCAATCTGATTCGGGCTCTCGGCTAGCGGCATAAAAGTATCATTTACGCCGATACGAAGAACGAATGGCATGTGCAGACTGTCAATCCTGAGAAGACCTGACGGCGGCTCGATTAGTTCAACGACATTTGGATCGTTAACGAATGCTAGGTCCAGTAAGCGGCCCAAGCGGCTCTGACGAGAAACTATTCACCACCGATCCAGTATCGATCATTTGCGTATGTTTAAACAAAAACCTGTACAGGGTGTCTGCAAATTATCCATACAGACTTTGTCGGCATGCCTCAACACAACCAAGCGGATTAAACTAAGCATACCTACATGGTTTAACCTCTTGACCCATTGTCTATATACGCAGTAAGTTTGGTACAGTTGTGATTTCTAATTCATTCAAAATGAAGTCGAATGAGTTGCGCCCAGATATAATTGAACTTTTTCGAAAAGGAAAAACTGTTTCAGTAATTGCAAAGACCCTGAATATGGCAAAATCTACAGTGAGTGACGCAATAAAACGATACCAACTGCTTGGAACGCTAGATGACCGCGTAGGGAGAGGAGAAATGCGCACCGTTCGGACTCCACAAATGCGAATCAAGCGAAATTCTTCGATTTCCATCTGAAAGTTGGCGAAATCAATGAAAATGTCAAAATCTTCCGTTGGAGCCATAGTTCACGACGATTTGAAGCTTCAGTCATATACACTGTGCAAGAATCGCTACTTGAATGACACCATGAAAGCAAACCGGTTGAGAAAAGCTAAGGAGGGCCGCTATCGGTCAGTGCTGTTCATCGATGAAAAAGTTTTCACAATCGCGCAGCATCACAACCACCAAAATGATCGGCAGTTGCTTCCTGCTGCTTCCAAAAAATCGTGGAAGTATTTCCAGGAGTCATCGTTCCGCTTCTGTCATAGTTTGGGCTGGAATAACTCATTCCGGCAAAACCCCTTAGAAGGAAATCTGAGTTGATCTGAACAAAGGTCATAAATTTCTTTAATAAATTGATAAATAAAGTTGTTTTCTTCAACGCAAAGCAAGAGATCTCAATTAAACCCTATCCTTAGAAGGAAAACAGGTAAAAACTATCGACGGTGTAACAACAATCAATGGAAATCGACAACATAATGTCCACGGCATAGTTCCATTTCGACATTTTAGGGTGAAAGTGAATCAAGCGGTGAATCAGAAGCTACTTACTGACACAGTAGCTTCTTGGGCATCGCAGCATTTTGGCAAAAATGAATGAATTTTTCAACAAGACCGGGCACCGGATCATGGAGCAAAATAGATTATTAGTCTTTGCGAACGCATTTTCCCAAGCTTTTTAACGAAAGATGAATGGCCTTCTATTTGGATTTGAATCTGATGGACTATTCGGTATGGTCTATCTTGCAGTCAAGAGCCTACAGTACATCACATAAATCACTAAAATATCTAAAATCGTCTCCTTTAAAGGTTTGGGAACAAATATCTGTCGAAGAACTCGCGGCCATCGTGGATAAATTCCCGAAACGTTTGAAGGCTTGCATCTCACCAAGAGGCGGCCATTTTGAAATGAACAAATAAAAGTTTATGCGCCCGATGGTATACTACTTTCATATGCACTCCGCTCGTTTTCAACTTGTATCTTTCAATTTTCATAACCTGCCGTTACTCTATACGGAACTATCAATGCTTCCTCTTCAATTCTCTTAGTTCTAGCAAAAAAATTACTGTCCACTCCAAGAGCCTCTCATGTTGATGGAAATTATGTGCTTCTGACAAATTTCACCATTAAATAAAAGTTGTAATTTGCAAACATATTGCTATAACAAATAATACGAGGGTTATTCCGAGAGTCGAAGTGACGTTTGTCACTTGGCAAAGTGAGAAAAGTCACCTGCAGTGACGTGACTCTTCATTTGATTTACCCAGAAGAGTCACGTCACTGCTCACATATTGATTTTTTAATCCAACAATAAAAGATATCCATCTGTGACGGTGAGCACACGCAGTGTAAACAAGGTTAGACACCTCTACACTCGCACAAAAGACCCGATACCAGTGAGCCACCGCCACAATGTCGTCTATCGGATCCAATGTGACGATTGCACGAAGTGCTACATAGGGATGAATTATAAATTTAATTCCCTCCACTCTGCTTCCAGCAACTCCGATCGCAGGGATTTCAACATCAATATTTGTGACGGATTATTCTGGACAAAATCAATCACGCTCTCGAGTGACTTCATCGCGGTTGAAACATCTATTTCACCAGATTCCTCCGTTTCGCCAACAAGAGCACTTCTGTCTCCATCACGGGACCAGTTTCCACTGCGGTATCTAACCATTCTTCCTCCGTGCAAGTTGAATCGTCTGCCTTATTCGAAACTGAGCTCACTATTTCATCATCTCTCAACCTTTAGCTCGTCATTGAAAGAGTCTTTCCATCGGAACCTAGAACTTGATCCCCAAGCCATAGCCGGATTTGCTCATCCGTTGTGTTTGTTCCGGTTAAGCCGTCGGTCGATGATACGAGCGATTTAATATCTTCAAAGACATCCTCCGCCTGCTCGGTCGTGCTCCATTCGTAGCCTGGAAACTCATCGAACAACTATTTCCATGAGTTTTCAACGGTCGCTTAGCTGATTTCGTCCCATGCATCTGCAATCCAATCAATCAGTCGTTGCTCGAGAGACAAATCTTCATTTACTAAAACAAGCTCGAGCATCAGTTTCCGTTTGTACCTGTTTTTTTAAAAATCGTTGATCACTGACTGATCCATCGGCTGACATTCAGCCGTCACATTTGGTGGGAGATAAATGACTTGAATTAGTCCATCATCGCTTTTCAAATCATCACATCCGTCATAGTGCACAGTACAGTTATCCAGAACCAGAATTGCTGTTGGTTCTCAATCTCACTCAGCAGAGAACCAGAGAACTTTCGGACAGCGGGAACAAACTCATCATAAAACCAAGTACGGAACAACTGACGTGTCATCCATTCTTTCTTGGAATTATAATAGGACACCGGTAATGACTGCTTCAATCCACGAGGAAATTCACGGGGGTTGGCGGATATTCCAATGAACATCAGTTTCATTTTGAGGGAACCATCAACATTGGAACACGGCATGAATGTGAATCGGGTTTTGTAAAGCTTGCGTCCCGAAGCAACTGTCTCATAGCGCAGCGCGAGAGTTCCGGGTTGCCATCGGGATTTGGTCAAATTCATGGGCACTATTTTGTTCATGAGTTCTCCCTTGAATGTGAGATACGCTTCTTTATCTACAGAAGCTTTCTCTCCTGCAGCTACCAAAATACGCAATCCGAAACGCGGCTTAAACCGGCGCACTCAGCCATCCGAAAAAAGAAAAGCATGATCCACATAAACTCCGCGTTCCTGAAAGCATTGGAATAGCAGTTCTGCTTTGGTCTTGATCACATCCAATGTGACAATAATGTTTGCCTCACGATGCTGTAAAATCCACAGATAAAGAGCTTCCTCTAGTAAAGGAATGTTTTGTTCCTTCATTGTTTTACGATTCTGCACGTCGTGTTCTCTGAATGTTTCTAATTTCACTCGAATACTGGAGGGGGGTGAAAAGTAACGTTTGCATAAAAAAATGGACTTTTTTCGGATGATGATAAAAAAAAAGCTTAGACAGATAATTGCCATGGAAGGTAATTATTTAAGATTACTTGCAACAAAAATTCTACGCCATTGCGAGCGGCCTTCCGGCAGTTAACCGGAACAATCCCCATGGCGGACGAAAACATGCGTGTAGACATGTTTTTTAGTTCTTTCTTCGTTTTGCTTATCAATTCCTCCTCAGTTTTCGCGACAAAATTGTTGGAGTAGATCTTACGCTTCAGGTTGGCCCAGAAATTCTCGATGGGACGAAGCTGGGGGACGTTGGGCGGGTTCGCCGACTTGGGTACCACATCGATATTCAGCCGCTCCATCTCCTCCAACGATTGCTTCGAGTAGTGGACCGACACCAGATCCGGCCAGAACACCGCGTCTTCGCCCGGTATTTCTTGACGAACGATGCAACTTCCGGCAGGCATTTCGTACTATAAATTTCCCCGTTCACGGCCGAAAGAAGAGCGGCTTTGACATCCCCTTCTCGCTGATTGTCAGCCACAGCAGCACCTTCTTGGAGAACTTGGTGTGTGAAATGAACTTCAGCTCGGAGTTCACTTCTTTCGTGGGGGAAGTAAAATACGAAGTGCCCTGCCAGTCGTTGCCATCCAGGGTGAGATAGGTCTCGTCGTCCATCACCACCGCCACGTCGCGATTCGCCGGGAAAATCTAGTTGACCATCTTATTCAGCCGCTGCCGCTGCGTCCTTGCCTGCAGCTCCGAAACCAGTGGACGCGACTTCCGCTTCCTGACATGTATGTTCATGTTTGCTAGGTACTTTTTCACTGTTTGGGCGGTTGAACCGACCTCCCGGCCAAGCGCACGCGGCGATGTAGTCACTTTTCCCTCGGTCTTCCTCTTCAGCATTCTTTGGAGCTTCTTGTCGCTCAGAGTCGTCGGCCGTCCGGAACCGGGCTTTCTTTCGATGCTCTGATTGCTGTCTAATAGTGCCAAGATATTGTAGATGCCGGAACAAGCGTATCCGGCGTCCACAAAGTGCCGCACGATGTCCGTTTTCGACGCGGTGGGGTGCCGTTCTTTGAAGGCGCACACTTCTGAACGGAGTTGCTCCACTGTTTTTGCCATCACGGTTAGAGTTCGACTGATAGAGCTGTCAAATTTTGTCTGCTGACTCATGGGTTACCATGATTGATGCTGCATGGGTAGTTTTGTCAGTGCGGATGAAGGTAAACCCATGAAAAATCGGCAATTTTTGTCCATTTTTTTAAATGCAAACGTTAACCTCCTTGACCGCCAAAATGTGATGCTAGTGCAAAAAAGGTTATTGTTCATATTTAGGCGTACACGCCAATTTCAGTGCGATACTGCCCTTAGTTTTGTTTTGCCAGCTGATTGTGGTTTACGTGTTAGGCATCATGTTGAATATGCATAAAAACAATTTTCGTTCTATCATAAAACACTATTTCTAGGTTTTTTTTTTCATTAGGGCGAATCTACAATTGAGAGATTCTCTCCGGGCTCGCTCTCTTTCATTCATTACAGCGCCATTATAAAACTTTCGAGAGATTCTTTAGTACAGATTGAAACACAACAGTGTTGGCTAGCATACTCTACAAATAGTAGAATGAAAAACGTAAAGGTGATTGGTTTATGAATGAAAGAGAGCGAGCCCGGAGAGAATCTCTCAATTGTAGATTCGCCCTAAAGTAAAAAAAAACCCTAGATTTTTTAAGAGGCAAAACGGCGAAGGAAACAAAAGAAAAGTTGGATAAGTATTGTGGGGCAAATGCTCCGTCAGATTACACTGTTAAATCTAGGGTTTTTATTCATTAGGGCGAATCTACAATTGAGAGACTCTCTCTTGCCTCGCTCTCTTTCATTAATTACAGCGCCATTATAATACTATGGATTGCTGGCTAGCATATTGGGCTAACAGCCAAACGAAAAATGTGAAAATGATTTAGCTAGTGGTGAAAGAGAAAGTAAACAAAGAGAGTCTCTCAATTGTAGATTCGCCCTTATGAATAAAAACCCTAGAAATATTGGTTCCGAGAGTTCCGTGGTGACCGCAACTCCACTACCGATCAAGTCCGCAGCGACAGGCCCGCCGATGCGGTTTTCGAGGACAATGTCGAAAAAGTTCATGAAACGGTGTTGGCTGACCGGAAAATGAAAGTGCGTGAGCTAGCAGATGCCACAAAGATTAGTACTGAGCGCATTTTTTGGGCAAGATTCTGCATTTGAAAAAGTTATCCTGCCGCTGGGTGCCGCGCATGCTCACTCCTGACCAAAAACACGAACGCGAGAGCACATCGAAACAGTTTTTAGACTTGATGATGCGGAATCGGAAGGACATTTTATACAGAAATCAGCTTTAGGGACAAAGATTTGTGGTTGCCAACAAGAAGACAAGAAGCGGTGAGTAGAACTATTTACCATAGGCGGATCACGTAAATTCCGGAGAAATTTGTAAAAGTGGTTCTGCGTTTGTAAACAAACATTCCAATCGTCGATTTCTCGCCAGCTATTGTTAAGTTCAGGACACCGATAGCACAATTCGATAGAGGAACTGCATTTCTACCAGATTGTCCTATTCGGTTTTAAAACTGAGCTGTAATTCACGAAAATTCGACGATTAAAATGTTTTTTAAATGCAAAACCGGCTTTGCAAATTTCTCCAGAATTAAAAATTTACCTTTGGAAAATTTTTTTACTTTTCAATTCGAGATTACTGGAAATATGGAGGAATTAAAATTAAGGAGACAGACGAAGAACCAGAAGACTCTAAGGAAGTCATTGCAAGTTAAGCCTGAAATGAAATCCGTTGATTTTTGTTGAACTCTGTCGTTCAACTGATACGACTGATACACAACTGTGTTCCGCTTAACTACTATTTTCATTTGTTGTTTGTTTTTTTTTTTTTTTAAATTATATTGAGTAGTGCGTAAGAGTTAGAAATAAAATACCTTATCAAAGCCTGTATAAAAGAGTTTCTCAAGTTTTTCAAAATCGTTCCAGAAATCTTTACTGATGTATCATGCGGGACCAAAATTTTGATTGCGATATATTTTAATTTGGCAAAATTGGATCTCACGTGATACCTTCGGTGTTTTCAATATGATTGTGAATTCACATTTTTCTGATTCGTTGGAAAAAAAAATCCGAAAAAATGAACTTGAAACCATTTAAATCTTTAATCTTTTAACATTTATAGTATAGCATTCCAGAAAACCTAAAACAGATTTAGAAAACTTAATTTTTGGTAAAAAAAAACGATTATAATAGGTAATTTTTAACGTTTTTTGCTTTTTATCAACAACACCGAATTTTCGGTAATCCATGTTTACCGATAATTTCAGTATGTGCACTTTTGTGCGGTTTTCGGTATTTTTTACCGACTTTTCCGTATTCTTGTCTTAGCGTGTATTTTTACTTTCTAGAAGGGGGGGTGGTCTTTCGGTTTTTTGAAAGAATGGAGTTGAGCCCGAGAAAAAAGGAAAAAATATTTATAAGGGGAAAAGGGGGGTTTGGGAGGGGGGGGGGTTTTGGGGGGTTTGGGGTAAAGGGTGGGAAAAAAACGGGGGAGATTGGGATTAAAAGGATTTTCTGCGTCGATTCATCACTATGGATGAGATTTGGGTCCAAACCATCATGATCCTAAATAAAAACAAGAGGCTAAGGAGTGGTGTGAACCTGGAACTTCGGCTCCGAATTGAGTTCGTGTCCAGAAATCGGCCAAGAAGGTGTTAGCGTCAGTTTTTTGGAATGCAAATAGGAGTTTTAAACATATATTATCTCAAAACTGGTAAAACAATTAACTATGATTATTATTGTGACCTTTTGAACCAGTTGGAAGAAAAAAATTGTGAGAAAAAACCCGGTTTGCAGAAGAAAAAAATCATTTTTCGACAAGCCAATGCACCTGCTCACACAGCTCAAAAAACCATCGCGAAAAATTGGGGTACGAATTGTTGCAGCATCCACCCTATTCGCCAGATTTAGCTTCCCACAGCCCTGACTTCTGGCTGTTCTCACACCTCAAAAAATTCCTTCGTGGAAGGCATTTTTCATCAAACGAAGAGGTTATAGCCCTCGTAGAGCAGTATTTGGCAGGCCTTCTGGAAAGTCATTTCCGTGATGGTACAACAAAGTGGGAAGATCGTTGGACCAAGTGTATTGATCTTATGGGAAACTACACACTTAGAAATTATGAATTTTACACGAGACGTAAATTATGTTTGTTAAAAGTCGGGGAACGCAAAGAAACATTTCGTGTAAAATTATGTCCCCTGAAACTGACACATACGCAATTCGACGAAAGATGTGTTTTATTGAATTTATTTTCTCATCTCTTTCAACTCATTCTTATGTGCTAAAGGACGCTTGCATGTGTCGGTCTCAGGAGACAGAAATTTACATGACATTTTGGTAGTGTGTATACTTAGAAATAAAAGTGATTTCCCAAAAAAAAAATGTATTTTCATTTTCACTTTCAAAACTTTTTGACTAACCAAGTAAATTTACAGCTCCTATATAGAGAGCACGAGTAAATTTACAGCTAACGTTTTTCAGAGCTGTAAATTTAATTCCACGTGTAAATTTCTTTTGAATATAATGGAGATAAATTGGTTACATCCAATTCGTCGTAATTTTACAGGTTTTGAACAAATTGTGGTGTAAATACTTCGGTTTGAAGTTATCAATTTTATCCCGCTAGAATGGATATTTGGCCTTTTTCTACAAATGATAGGGTGTATTTTCGAAACTTCTATACCCGACGATCATTATCACTCTTCAGTTTCACTACACTACCGCAGACAATTGGCTTATCGAACTTACGCGATTGTCACTGTTTGTCACTCATGGGCATTCCATTTCGCGAATTGTCGTGAATCACTGTTCCACTTCACAAGCGGGAAACCAATCCCATGTCGATGCAAACATAGTACACCAGCACTCGGAACAAAACCAAACCTTCAGTTCCAATCCTATTCGGTCCGATGATTGCGATTGTTCTCCGACACACCTGAAAATTTGCTCACCTTGATTCTGACTCAAATACACACAGGTTTAGCAAATTTCAGGCTGGCCAGAAACAATCTATTATCCGCTGATTGTTGTTGTTGCCTTTCATCCCCGTTTTCGGTTACACATTGCGGTTTTGCCTCGAAAGATGTCTGAACGGGCGGAGAGCTGCATCCCACGTTGCATTTGTCCTTTGTTTGCGCGATTTTCAAGTGTTCGGGGGCGGAACAGAGAGAGGAGGTTCATTTGCTACATCGCATGCAGCTGCATGAAACAGTGCTGCCCTCGCCACTGCTGATTCCGGCCGGCCGACTTGACTTGGCACTCCACCACGGGACGTGGCGAAGACGCGCAAACAAAAAACATGTGTTATCTTACTTTGGACGCGCGCTTTTCAACACGTTCGCGAACGTTGCCGGTTGTGTTGTGGTTCCGGCCGATTTCCTGGGATTCGTCGGCGATGAAAGAACACGTTATGGGCAGAGGGAAATTGAGAGGGCACTTGTAGGATAGGAGATGATCCTCAGCCAACTGCCAATATGGTGGTGGTTAGCACCGGCGAACGATTATTGGAGACTGTCGATGTCGTGGGTGCTCTTGAAGTTGGTTGCAGATTCAGCAGAAAAGTTCCACTGGTATTATAATTAACCGATGCTGCGCTGTGGGGTACTCTTCCTGGTTGCTCCATCTTTCTCGTTCGATTCTGTACACTGTGGTCCGTGTGTCACTTGTGATTGTGTTCATCGTTCGCGGAATTAGCGCTTATGCGGTAGGATGGCTGCCGTGTGTGTGTGGTCTGAAATTAGATAGAGCGAAGATGGAATGTTAATGTTTAACTGAAAGCTATAACTGTTTGAAAATTCATTCAGAGGGTTGAAACTATTAAATGGTTGTATATCTTATCGTTTGAAAGCGTTTTATTTTACATAACAAATGTTTGAACATGCCTAATTGTTTTTTTTTGCTTTGAACCATATAATTGGTGGTTTGGATCACGTTTATTTTTTGTTATCAATTAAGTTTCAACCAGCAAAGTTCTTACTGCTAGCTGCCCCCGTATTATGACAAATTCCTAAACAGAGAAAAGTTTGACAGTATAGTGATTTCGAACCCACTATGATCATGGTCAAAATGACCTTTAAAAATAGTTGATTCAACGTTTACTATAATGTCAGAATAATCCTTGTAACCATGACCATAGTCAAGAATACCATGAACGTGGTAAATTCGATCCATGGTTATTGTTACCATTGCATGCAATAGTCATCTTGACCATAATTTAATTATCAGTACAACCATGGAATCATTCTCAGTGTATTGAATTTTATTCTCGTCGATTTTGATCTAGTTGACAAAACATTTTCCTGTAATGATTACTCAAAACAGACATATACGATTTTAAACGGTTCCCGTGGATTCACTGGAACTGCGTAACAAGGAGTGAAAGTTTTATCGAGAATCATTAGCAAACAGGCAATTTACAATTCAGCGCCAACATTAGATTAGGGCGAATCTACTTTTGTAAACAATGGCTTTCATAGTCATTTTCTCTTGAACAAAAGGCCACAAATACAAATTAAGCACTCTTTAAGGAAGAGGAGCTTTATCTCTATCTGCTGATACAGGGTGCGGCAGAAAATAATGCGGAAATTTGTTCTATTTCTTTCAAATCCCATTTTCAACTAATTCAAGCAATAATATCAACATTTTCGAGTGCAATTATCTTTATAAAGTCCTTTTAAACAAATTTATTCAATGTGTCCTCCATTTTTATTAATAACATTCTCGAGCCGACGCCGGAAGCCAGAACATGCTTTTCGGACGTAGTCCTCCGACATTGACTGCCATGTGTGTGTTATGGTTGACTTCAGGATTTTCACACTAGGGTGTGATGTTTTGCAGGCTTGTGCTTCAACATATGCCCAAATCGAATAATCCAACGGACTAAAATCTGGACTGCTAGGGGGCCACAAATCCTGCGGCCAAAACTTCATGTTATCGTTCAACCATTGTTGGGTTCGATTGGACGTGTGACACGGCGCTCCATCCTGCTGTAGGGCAACGTTTTGGTCCTCGGAGAAGTTGGCCTTCACCCAGGGAAGCACTTGGTCCTTTAAAATACCGATATACACTTCGGTATTGATTTTAACTCCAGCATCAATGAGAACAGGCGGCATTTTCAAACCGTTGGACGCCACCAAGCCAAACATCATGACACCAGCCCGATGTTTTGTTTGAAATTAGAATTTCCCTTTTCCGGAATGTTCTCCATTTTCTGCGGTGAAATGAACCGGTCCGTGCGGCTGTTGGCCACAGCATCGATGCTGAAAAGCTTTTCGTCCGAGAACAGGATTATCATTTTTTCCTTCTTCAACAAGGAAAGCAATCTCTTGGAACGAGTCACTCGTAGTTCCTTGACCCGGTCCGTAATCAAGTGGCGTTTCACTCTGGCTCTGGAAGATGCATGCAGGTCTTCTTTGATGATTCTCCTCATGGATTTCTCCGAAATATTGGCTTCCTTTGCAAGTTTTCTTATGGAACGCACCGGGTCGCGAGCAATTTTTGCACGGACCGATTTGATCACGTTCGGCGTGCGTGCAAAGCGCTTCTGCTTCTGCTTAGGACCATCCTGTAGGGACTTTTTTATGCGGTAAACTGTTGCCAAATGGCACCCTACCACCTTGGCAATCTCTTTCGGCTTCTTCTGGGCGAGCAACAAACTGGTGATCACTTCTTTCGCGAACATTTTGACGAATTTGCAATAAAACAAATAGAATGTTTGGATGCAGCACTTGAAATTAAACACAAACAAATATACTTTCGACAGAAATTAGTCACTAGCTACACGAACTAACCCAATACTCAAGTTTGAACATTTTCGCATTATTTTCTGCCGCACCCTGTACATTCAATTTGAAGGAATTGTATTCAACTTCCGATAAATTAGCATTATACAGCAGTGTAAATTAGCAGACAAAGTGTTTTTTTTTACAAAAGCAGATTCGCCCTAATCAAATGTTGGCGCTGAATTGACTTATAATATTTTTAATGGAAGACTCATTTGAACCCAACTTCGTTAGCTATGGATGACCCTTGACCTATCATGATGTCAACAGAAAAATCGGGGAAAATTCAGTAATTAGTAATCTATATGACCCCCTTTCGGCATGATAATTGCCTGTAGCTATTTTGGAATCCAGCCTTCCCCGACGCCGAGACAAGCCTTCCCCGACGCCGCATGATACGTTTGTTTGTTGGTTACGTCTGTTTTTTCCACTTTATTATCGAGAATCGCTCAAAGATTCTCAATTGGGTTCAAGTCAGGGCTCTGGGCGGGTTTGATGCAACAGGATAGGAAAAAGGCGAGCGTTATCTTGGCCGTATGCTTGGGATCATTATCTTGCTGAAAGGTGTAGTTGCCTTCCAACCCTGTTTTAAGCAATGACTCCTCCAGATTTTCGCACAGAATATCAATATAGCCATCTGCTGTCATAGTTCCATTGATTAGGGCCAGATTAGTGATCCTCAGAGTACAGAGATATGCGGAAGCGGCCATCTTGAGCCAATCGAGTAGCGAGAACTGTCAAAATCTGAGCCAAACGAGCATGTTTACTGTTTGCTGAAATGTTTCGATTGCCAAGTATTGCAATGGAGTTAATATAAATGGTTTAAATTTAAAAATCAAAAATAGAACATTCGTATTCTGCAGAACTCGTGGTGTTAATTAAATAATGTAATATTTTATTATTCTCTGAGTTCGATAATGTTTCTTGTGATGCTGAGATGAAAATTCGGCGCAATTTGTACAGTACGCCATTTTTCACTTTAGTCAATTCACTTCACTGGTACCGTGTTGGGAAGATGCCGAAGATTATAGCTATGTCTCTGCTCTGACACAGTGTTCAACGTCTGTATTTTGAAGAGAATTCTGCTCGAGTGTCTAATTATGTCTGTTTGTTTGGTTCGCAGATCCCCTCATAGCCGTTCAATAATGGAATCGCCAAGTCTGAAGTCAACATTAGGAATTACCTAGTAATCCTCAGAGTACAGATATGTGCGATAATTCGATGATTTAACACCTCTGCGGTTAGTGCAAAACTTTGCAATACACTTCATAGTTGATAATTTTATATACACAAGAGACAAATTTGATAGTCAATTTTACCATTATTGGAAGTTAGGATGACTATTGCAGTATAGTGATTTTGAACCGACTATGATCATGGTCAAAACGACCATTAAAATAGTTGATCCAACATTTGCCATAATGCCATGAACGTGGTGAATTCGACCATTTTCATGGTTATTGCAACCATTATATGCGATAGTCATCCTTGTCGGTATAACGATAGAATTTTTCTCAGAGTATACTCATAATAAATCACGAGTACGTTATAAATGTAAACAACAATAGGAGCTGACAACGACGAAGTCACGCACAAAGCTGTAACATTTTACTCTGCGGAAGTGTTGGCAGCCTTTGTAAACAAAACGATAATCGTTGCCAAAACGTCGGTTTGAATTTTCGCATTTCTCTGTACTCTGAGGATTACTAGGCCAGATAACCCACTCCAAACCACGAAAAGCAGCCCCAGACCATAATATTACCTCCACCGTGTTTCATGGTTGGCCTGCAGTCCTTCATCACTTCTGCGCCATACTCTTTGCCGCTGTATCTTGTTGAACAGCTCAAATTTGGATTCGTTCGACCACACAACACGTTTCCAGAACTCCAGGGGCTTAGTTATGTGGGTTCTGGTGAATTGGAGCCGTTTTTCCTTGTTAGTCCATCTGATGAACGTTCGCGTCCGGGCGAAATGGCTTTTAAATCCTTGCTCAGCGATGCGTCGACGGATAACGCGATCCAAAATCGGTAGACTTAGCTTCTCTTTCATTTCTCGGATGGTGATGAATGAATTTTTGTTGATCTCTCGGATGATTTTGCAGTACTCTCGGTGATCTGTTTTACATTTTCGTCCACGTCCCGGCCGATCAGCAGCACTTACAAGCTTCTGGCGCTTCAGAAAAATCTTCTGAACTGTACCACGGTTCACTCCATATCTCTCGGCAACTGAATGCTGGGTATGGTTCCAATTGCAATCACGCACGATCAGATGTTGGACCTGTAGTGAAATTGTTTTGCCACCCATGTTAATCGCTTTAAAATCACTTCCGGAGAACTCAACACGTCTACTTTTTCGACCTGCGGCAGAGCTTTGAGGTGGATAGTGGATTCTACACGGAAAATTATGTTTCCGTTGAATGATCTTTTTTTTTTGTCATACCTCAAACAGAAAATAATTAAGTAATCCGTCAGGGGTAAATTTAAATTAACGAGTATATTGCAATATATGTGTGACACTTGTCAATAAAAAAAACTGAGCATGTGTAAATAGAATGGTTCTCATATGCCCAGGACTTATAAAAAGCGATTTTCTTACTTACGGCTCTATTGATCTTCTTTTTTCCGATCACTGTACATGAAAAGGGTAAAATATGACTACCGGATGTATGTATTGCTGAACTCTGGAGGTTCGTCACTTTGCTTCGTTGTGTTTCGGGGTGTCGGAAAGTGTTTCTGTGTTTCAACTTATCTGTCAATACTACAATCAAAAATGTATGTTTGTTGGCAACCATGGACCTTTTTGATGTTTAATACACGCTCACTTATGCATCATCTAATTCACAGCAGTGCAAGCGAGAGGGAAACAAAACAGTGAGAAAACATAGAATCGATTTTGTACAATTTTCGAAATGGAATTGAATTTGTAAATCGGACATACATCCACTGAAAACCAAGACACAAGCTTAACAAAGCAACGAGGGGTCGTCCAATACAGTTTTATGAGCAACGTAATAATGACTGTTGAAGTAATGTAGCAGTTAAATTCCTGGGCCCTGTATAATCTTGTATTTTTAATTTCCTGAATGAATACCGCGAACTTTTTGATCAAGGTACTAAGGCTTGCTTCATTTAGAATTGGAACAAACTTTTGCTCATATTGTGGCGCTCCTGGTGGACGGAGTTGGAAGTTCTTGGCGCCCACGTGTCGGGAATTTTATCAGCTTCACGTATGTATTTTTGACATTCCGCAAATCGACTGTACTTTGTAAACAATCAACATGGAAGCCGAAAGAAGGGAAAAAATTGTGCACAGTTATTTGGAAAATCCATTGTGGTCTGCATCTAGGCTAAACAGCTGAAATTGCCCAGAAATACCGTATGGCGCGTTATCAAACGGTATAAGGAAACATTGACGACGATTCGGAAGCCTCAAGCCAATCGTCGGAGTGGAACTGTCGACCAGAAACTGCGTGGTAAGTTTTTGAAGACGATTAAGAGGAATCCCAATCTGTCGGACCGTGATTTGGCCAGAAAACTCGGTGCTGCCCATAGTACCGTGAGGAGAACTCGACTCCGGGAAGGAATCAAGTCGTATCGAGCTAGCAAACAGCCAAATCGGACCATAAAACAGAATAGTGTGGCCAAAATCCGTGCTCGGAAGCTATACGACCAGGTGCTGACCAAGTTCGACGGGTGTCTTCTGATGGACGATGAAACCACTGAAAGACAAGACACAAAGCTTAACAAAGCGACGAGGGGTCGTCCAATATAGTTTTGTGTGCAACGTAATAATGACTGTTGAAGTAATGTAGCTGTTCAATTGCTGGGCCCTGTATAATCTTGTATATTTAATTTCCTAAATAAATTCCGGGAACTTTTTGATCAAGGTACTACACTGATAGACACAATAAAATGCTCACCTCATTTTTTGAATTTCTCTCATTTATTTGCTTCGAATTAAAGTAAACACACTTTAGTCTTTTTTGATATCTTATTTTTAATATTATTTTTAAGATTTAGTGGAGTAATAATAAAAAAACAGTTCGATTTAAAAAAAAAATATCAATTCGTTTTGAGAAAAAAAAACAGTGACACTTCATTTTGGCTCCCGGGAAAATGAATTTCAGAAAAGGAAAAGCATTTTAATAATTTATGTGTCCTCCTTTGGCCTTCAGGACCAGCATGCTCTCGGCATGCTCTCCACCAGGTTCCTTAGGAGCTGTGGATCAAGCTCTTCCCAGGCGCAGTTCAGGGCTTCAAATTAGTTGAATTTATTGGTAACACCAGTTTTGTCAACCCTGGCATCTAGAATCGCCCACAAATTCTCGATGAGGTTGAGGTCTGAGCTTTGTGGAGGCTATTCCAGCTGTTTGATCCCACAAAACCGGAAGAAAGACTTGGTCTTCTTGGCAGCATGCTTCGGGTCGTTGTCCTGCTGAAATACGAACTTCTCTTCAAAACCCGTCTGGATCAGCGAAACCACCCGATTTTCTCACAGGATGTTGATGTAGGAATCTGCCGTCATTATCCCGTCAATTTTCACGAGGCTACCCACTCCACTCCACCAAATACACCCCCAGACCATCACATTTCCTCCTCCATGCTTCACCGTGCTTTGGATGTGGCGCTCCTGGAGCTCCTCACCCGATCTGCACCACACACGAACTCAACGCTTTCGATTTAAAAGCTCGAATTTTGATTCGTCCGTCCAGAGAACCGTTTTCCAGAACTCTACGGGCTTATCTGCATGCTCAATAGCAAATCTGAGCCGTTTGGCTTTGTTTGCCTTGCTGATATATGGGCGCTTCCAGGCAACTTTGTTAATCAGCCCCTGTGCTACAAGACGAACAGTTGAAAATGGCGTCTCGACAACGTGAGCTGCGAAATCTTATTTTGGTGGTTAGAAAATCCTAATCGTTCAGAGAAAACAATCGCGACTTCGGGCGGGGTGACGCAACAAACGGTATCGAATGTTATCAGCAAGTTTCTACAAATCAAAACGGTTCAGAGGACGCCAACCAAGCAGACGAACGAGGGAACACTCAACAAACAAGATGAGAAACAAGTGGTGAAAGTATACAATAGGAAGCCCAATATATCGGACAGAGATGTTGTAAAAAAAGTGGATGTAGCTACGTCAACTATGCAGGATATTAAAATGAGATGTGGACTGAGGGTCATTCAAAGCCCAGAAAAAAACCTCGCCGAGATGATAAAGGGCTTGAAAAAGCGATAAAGCTATATGTTTCATTGTTAACCACACATACAGGTTGCAATGTTACTGGACGATGAAATATACGTGAAGGCTTACGTTTCACAAATCCCTGGTAATAAAATACTACGAAAGACAGAGGAAGCCTAGAGTCTACAGAAGTTTAAAGAACAGAAGATCTCGTATGGAAAGCTATCTGTACGTAAAATCAGCCAACGCTTCATCTCAACCGGGAATAAGAACAGTGAAATCTACATCAAAGAGTGCTTTGAAAAACGCCTATTGCCACTTCTAAAGCAGCATTCTCAAAACACCCTGTTTTGGCTCGATTTGGCATCTTGCCAACTCAACAGTTACGAATAAATGGTACGAGGCAAATAATGTCATTGTGGTACCTCGTGACATGCTATGTCTGTGACTAATCCATCCAACGTTACACATGTTTAAAAAACACTGACAGGAATTACCACTCATCCTGTAGTTTTTAGTTTTAAAACATTTGAGCATTTCGGATTTTTCTCATATCAGAAAAAAATTGAGGACGTCTATAGGAAAACCGATGCAAACGATGTGATCAATGGTGAAACAACGGCACGAAATAAGTTTGAATGAGTGTCCAATGTTAGCCTTTAATAATTTTAACAAATTTTGTTGATCGCGCATGATCCAGTTTGCCATGATTGTTGAAAGTATTGGAGAGCGTTACTAAGCGGTTTGTTTATTGTTCGGAGTGACATTCGAACTTGAGAAAATCAAATCAAAATCCATGAAAACAGCCCACTTCTCAAGATGTACCCCATTGTGTTGAAGTATTTTCAATGTTTAATCCGCTCATAGTAATATAAAGATCATCCAGTTTCTAAGAATTGACCAAAATTTTATGGCTTTCGTAAGCTATAATCATCCTATCTTCATCGAAACATTCTGCGTTGCAAGAATTTATCGATCAACTCGTTCCCCAAAAGCGTCTATCTTCATTAGTTACTCGTACTGTTAATTTACTGCAAGCCGAACCCTCCCATGACTTTTCCTTTCGCTTTGCTCTACGATTCCACTCGGAATCGATACCCATCGTCTTAGCCATCGATTGCCCAGCTGATAGATACCCTCCTAGTAAGTGGGTTTGTAAGACCTTTCGTGCAGTGGGAGATGCAGCGATGCTAAAGACTATACCGAATCAGCCCAACCAAGATCGATGACGACGGCGACTCCAAACATGGCCGTGCACGGGGTAGCGAAGGCCTTTAAAAGGCAAAACAACCCCTCTTGGACGGTGCCTTTCTCCAGACCGTCGCCCTCCAACACTGTTCGGACCACAAACACAGAGGGCACAATCGCATGAAGCACTCCACTAATCAAGAAGGCATAGGGTTGCAGTTTCCAAGGCACTTGGACGGATGCAATTCACAGTCGAGTATGAGTCGGTCACCCTAGACGGAGTTGGCCTCGGTTGCTAGCGAAACCGAGTGGGTGGCAAGAATGGAGCGCTTCGCAGTTGTGGGAGGAAGAGGTGTCGTGAGATCAGGCGAGTTTTAATTTGTTTGTAAAAGCGTTTTAGGAGCACCTACTGAGCTGCTTCTGCTGAGAACGCTTAATTGCATTTAGCTTGTTGAGTAATTTATTTAGTAGATTGGGATGGGCTATATATTTTTTTTTGCGCTGGAGGGAACTCGAACGTGCCGAATAAGGTGGTTCGATTTAGTTGGTTGATTGTAATTGAATGTAGTCCCACGGAAGTGTTCTGCGTGATATTAGATTCAATGCTCAAATTCCGTTGTTTACTTATCATACGTTTGAGAAAAAGCACATCGACAGCACTCTGCCCGTTCCGAGAATCTTTAAACAAAACCCCCAGCCGCCTTCGTTTAGCTCAAGGCAAGAAACATGATGTCGGTCGGTTGGCTGGTTGATGTTTCGTTTTTGCTTTATCGGTTCCTTAGAACATCATTCACTTTCCACGAACAGAAGCAAACAAACTATTATTCAATACAGGCTAGGCCAGTCAGTCAATGTGCTGCTGCTTCAAAGGCGCAAATAAATCTCGATCTTAGACCGCGTAATTCCACACCGCCTGCGAGGAAAAACGGAAAACTTAATTCACGGCAAACGTGGTGGTGGTGGCGAGGATAACCCACTTTTCTGTTTGTGCTTATCTCGTAAATTCTATCTTCTCCTCGGTGACCAGCAGCAAGAAGCAACGTGCGAGTAAGAATTTTTAAGCCGAGTGAGTTTCTTTTTTTGCGCTCTTAGTGCAGTGTCTTGAAGCAACGAACGGCCTTTATATCTTTTAACCGGAATCGCACCCAGCTGAATGGAAAGCGAGGTGGTGGTTGATGGGAGGAAAACAGCGATAAAATACTAAACTCAGCTGGAAAACTGTTGCCTGCTTTCTTATGCCACTATCTAGGCACTCGTCCCGTCTAATCCAATAACCATGGGGGTTGAACCAAGCCACCGGTGAAGGAAATGCCACAACTCTTGGCACCATTTAACCTCGATTGAAACCGCCGGCTGGGTGGACGAGGACGACGGTGGATTCCGAGATGGTGTAGTCAGAAAGTAACCCTTTCGCAACTAGGTGGGAAGGGACCAGGGCCCTAGCACAGGAACTTAAGTTTGCATGTGAGCAACATATTTATACTTCGTTTCGTGGTGTGTTGGTTCGTGTTGAGAAAAAGGGTGTCCAACCGGAAAGGGAAATCAAGCACTGTTGGAGGATTTAATTTGTGCTATTGATTGGGTACAGGTTTGAATCAGAAGTTTTGCTTTTAGGTTAGGGTCTTAGATGCTATAGCAACGTTAATGCTTTATGGTCTGAAGTTTCACTTTAAGAACTTTCAGGATACTGTGTTTACCAACGAGTTGGGCCAGCTCGTTCTCCGCCAAAGATGGTCCGAAACACACGGCGTTCGAATACTCAGAGTGCGTGCAAATCTTCCTTGAACATTGTCCACGTCTCGCCTTATCAGCGTTTTGTAAATGGAACACCTGTCTTCTCTATTTCTCTGCTGAATCCGATGTACACAAATTTACCTTAAACTTCGAACTCATCTCGATCGTTTACCACAGTTTGGCCTAGGTGAGCTCTAACACGCTCCACTCCTCCTGCCAACAGATATTTGGTCTTCAAGGTATTCATCTTTAATCCAACCTTTCCTGCTTCATGGTACTGATCAGCAACAGCCTGGAACGTTCTTCCTACAATATCCATGCGAAACAGATGAACTGGCTGGATTTATTGAAAATCAAACCCCGCATGTTACTGTCCGCATGTTTAACACCTTCTTGTGCAGCATTAAATAGGAGGCAGGAAAGCCCGTCGACTTGTCGAAGTCCAAATAACGGATGGCAAATAAAATTTTGGAGTTTCTTTCTCAAGCTATCAAAAAAAACATACTTGAAGAAGATTTGACTTATTGAAATTTCATTATTGAACAAAAATAAGTAAGCATTAGAAAACGGTCCGTAATCGGCTGTTCGGCGAAGCTTCGATTTGATATCGGAACAGGAGCGTTGTACGGCCTTCATGCCAACTTTGCGAATACATCTCTTGATTCTATCAATCAACTGTTTGCAATTCGTGGTTCTCCAGTTGTTGTTTTTTACACCAAGCAGCTCAAAATCCTAAAGAAATCTTCGATTTGGCGACACTGAGGTAGTGATGTCGGGTTGTGGTTTTTTGGTACAAATGGGATCGAATGGGTATTCAGGAACGATGGAATTGAATACCTCTTTAGGAAATGGCAATGTACAGCGTCACTTTCTGTTCAAACTCATGGTTAAACTTATATTTTATGTTCGGAGATGCAGTTGAACTATCCATGGAATAGTATCGATCGTTTCCGGGAATGTACATCTTCGAAAGAGGGAAGTAACTTTCGTCGTCCAAAACAAACAACTTTCCGGAATAACTTTTTATCCATCAATGGCAATGGAATTTCAGCAACAAAATCTGTTTGTCAACATATTCCGGGGCTCTTGTCTTCTTTTGGTACTTTATTACGACTCTTTTCAATGTTTTGCAGATGTACTGGTGAGAACAGTTGAACTTTTTTGCGGCATCCCGTGAATCCTTGTTGTTGAAGGCGCGAGAAAGAGAACAAAGTCCTTTTGCGTCCATAATTTTGGCTGGTCTTCCACTACCTTGCTTGCGAGAAGTTGTTGGGAATCTTGGTAACAATCGAAGCCGCAACATTTTCGCTTTTAATATGTTGTACCGTATACTTTTTGCCGAGATTTTGCTTCTGCGCTCGCGAAATGCTTCTTGTTTCGACGGTATTTTGAGCAAAACTAGGCAAGCATAAACAAACCAAAAAATACTAGCAGAAAGAGGAGAGAGAGAGAGAGAGAGAAAGAGAGAGCTAATACATACACACTCTCATTTCTCTCGGAGCTGTTGTTTTTGAAAGAAGCCTCGAAAAAATTCTAAAATTTTAACTGCATACCAAAATTAGGCCTTGCCGCTTGTCATCAGAAAAAGCATTTTGTTGCAGTGGTTCAGCCGAGTATACCCCGTTTGGCATAAAGACGTTTGGCATACGGACGTTTGGCCGAATGGACGTTTGGCCGAATGGACGTTTGGCCGAATGGACGTTTGGCCAAATGGAAGTTTGGCCAAATAGACGTTTGGCCAAATATACGTTTGGCCAAATAGACGTTTGGCCAAATAGACGTTTGGCCAAATAGACGTTTGGCCAAATAGACGTTTGGCCGAAAATTGTCTTGTAGCATAAATGTATTGCAGAGAAAAGGAAATAAGAAACTTAAAAAGTATTTTCAAACGCATTTGATCTAAGATTGCAAGAACACAACCGAACAATGAAATGATTAAATTACAGTGACAGAATCATGGTTTGCAAAAGCATGGCACTCTTAGTAAGAACATTTTTGATCATTCAAAAGTTTACTTCATTCCAAACAGCAAAATGTTTCCTTGACAACTATAAACTGTTGATGTAGTGCTAGAGAGTAAGACCGGTTGTTCTCTACGGGCACGAGACGTGGACGATGCTCGAGGAGGACCTGCAAGCAGTTGGTGTTTTCGAACGCCGGGTGCTTAGGACCATCTTTGGCGGCGTACAAGAGGATGGAGTGTGGCGGCGAAGATGGAACTACGAGCTCGCTGAACTCTACGGCGAACCCAGCATTCAGAAGGTCGCGAAGGCTGGAAGGATACGGTGGGCAGGGCATGTTGCGAGAATGCCGGACAACAACCCTGCAAAAGAAGGCGTGGGGCACAGCGAGCACGATGGGCGAACCAGGTGCAACAGGATCTGGCGAGTGTGGGTTGTCAACGAGGTTGGAGAGAGGCAGCCATAGACCGAGTATATTGGCGAAATGTTGTAGATGAAGTCATATCGTAAATACGATGTGTGGCTATTTAAACAAATAAATAAATAATGTAGTGTTAGAGCTCAAAATTTGGAATTTTCTTGGAATGAATAATCCACAACTCTCAAAAAAAATTTGGGGAAAAAATTTTAGAAATATTTTTTTTTCAGGGTTTGGGGTGTTGGGCCCAAAGGGGGGGAAAAATATATAAAATATTTTTGTCGGGGTTTTTTTGTGGGGGGGAAGAAAAACCTTTTTTTGGATGAGGGGGGGGGGGGGGGGGTGGGGGGGGGGTGTTGGGGGAGGAGGTTTGGGGTAGCTCAGTGGTTACCCGTTCTGCTTACTGAGCAGATTGTCGGGAGTTCAATCCCAGGCCCGTCCCCTTCCTTGCCATTTTTCACTTGCCTCTTTCTATCACCACTAGATTTAAAATAAAAAGCAGTCTACTGCGCTTTCTTTCATTGATCGCATCACTTACCACAGTGCATCCATGATCTAAAAATAACCTACCTCACTAACACAACTATCCTTCCCTTGGCAATTGTAGAGATGCAGTGGTGTTCACGGTCTCTAATAACAACGATTGTCAAACTAATTATCCTTCCCCCCTCCACAAAAGACCGTGAGGACGTGGCCGGCGCCGGTACTGATCTATAAATAGAATTAGTGAACTTGTACATTGAAGATGTAAAGCTACTCCCAAGCTCCATCTATGTGGTTCTCTGTGCAATTACACTAGTTCTGTCAGTAAGGGAGTAGCAACTACGAAATTGCACGGTCTTTTTAAAAAAAAAAAAAAAGGACTTCTTTCAGTGATATGAAAGAGCTGAAATTTTAGTTTATTGGTGAAGGAAAAAAATTTTTTTTTTTATATGGATGGAAGGTTTAGTGGGGTGATGATAAAATAAAATAGGGTAGTTGAATGTTATTGTTTTATTAATTTTATTATTGTTTTTTTTTTGTTTTTTTTTGTTTTTTTTTTTTTGTAGTGATTGGAGAAAATTTAATATAACCATTGTTCAAAAGGACGGCACGGTGGGGAAGAATTTATCTTTTCCGACGAAAAGTTATTCGTCTTGCAACAATCCCACAATGTCCAGAACGACAGATTGTGGGCTCTCTCTTAGAGAACTGTTCCATAGAGTAATAGCAATATTCCACGGTTCCAAAGTGCTCCGTCAGTGATGGTTTGGGGAGGAATTTGCAAGCGAGGCAAATTACCACTGGTTTTCATCGAAAATGGCGTTAAAGTGAATGCCGTATATAACAGGGTGCGGCAGAAAATAATACGAAAATTTGTTCTATTTCTTTCAAATCCCATTTTCAACTTATTCAAGCAATAATATCAACATTTTCGAGTGCAGTTATCTTTATAAAGTCCCTTTAAACAAGTTTATTCAATGTGTCCTCCATTTTTATTAATAACATCCTCGAGCCAGCATGTTTTTCGGACGTAGTCCTCCGACATTGACTGCCATGTGCGTGTTATGGTTGACTTCAGGGTTTTCACACTAGGGTGTGATGTTTTGCAGGCTCGTGCTTCAAAATATGCTCCATCGAATAATCCAACGGATTAAGATCTGGACTGCTAGGGGGGCACAAATCCTTCGGCCAAAACTTCATGTTATCGTTCAACCATTGTTGGGTTCGATTGGACGTGTGACACGGCGCTCCATCCTGCTGTAGGACAACGGTTTGGTCCTCGGAGAAGTTGGCCTTCACCCAGGGAAGCACTTGGTCCTTTAAAATACCGATATACACTTCGGTATTGATTTTAAATCCAGCATCAATTAAAACAGGCGGCATTTTCAAACCGTTGGACGCCACCAAGCCAAACATCATGACACCAGCCGGATGTTTGGTTTGAAATTTGAATTTCACTTTTTCCGGAACGTTCTCCATTTTCTTGCGGCTGTTGGCCACAGCATCGATGCTGAAAAGCTTTTCGTCGAAGAACAGGATTACCATTTTTTCCTTCTTCAACAAGGAAAGCAATCTCTCGGAACGAGTCACTCGTAGTTCCTTGACCCGGTCCGTAATCAAGTGGCGTTTCACTCTGGCTCTGGAAGATGCATGCAGATCTTTGATAAATATTGGCTTCCTTTGCAAGTTTTCTTATGGAACGCACCGGGTTGCGAGCATTTTTTGCACGGACCGATTGATCACGTTCGGCGTGCGTGCAAAGCGCCGACGTCCGCTTTCCAGCTTCCGCTGCTTAGAACCATCCTGCAGGGACTTTTTTATGCGGTAAACTGTTGCCAAATGGCACCCTACTACCTTGGCAATCTCTTTCGGCTTCTTCTGGGCGAGCAACAAACTGGTGATCACTTCTTTCGCGAACATTTTGACGAATTTGCAATAAAACAAATAGAATGTTTGGATGCAGCACTTGAAAGTAAACATAAACAAATACACTTTCGACAGAAATTAGTCACTAGTTAAACAAATTAACCCAATACTCAAGTTTGAACATTTTCGCATTTTTTGCATACAATACATTCTTGCACACTTAGCTTTTTTAGATTAGATTAGATGGTTTCAAGTTTAACGAATTCGCAACAGCTGAACGTTCGGTAATCAGATTTAACGGATTTCGGTGAAATTTTACAGTTATCTGTAAAAAAAATACCGGATTTCGGTAAAATTTTACCAAAATCCGTTAAATTGGATTACCGAACGTTCAGCTGTTGAGAATTCGGTAAATTTTTACAGATTTCTGTAAAAAAAAACCTGAGTGTGTGCGCATTTTGGTTCTGGAATTTTTGATTTTGTATTGATCTGCTGTGTTATTTTGACCGAATATTTGAGGGGTTGTTCATTGTGAGTTATGTTTTAGGGGTGATTCATTAAGCTTGGGACCGATGTGCTGGTACTTCCTGAGCCAAAACTGTATCAATTTTCTTCTTGACTATCCAGCCCCTGGTTGTAGTGTCAGACGCCCTGGCATCACTGCTCGAGTGATGTGACATGAGCTGGTGGGAGGAGGCAAGAGGATAGCAAGAGGGAAGACGGGAAGTGAATAACGATTCGTCGCACAGTGATTCTAAGGCGGAAAAAAGTCGAAAAATCAACTTCCCCATTATACAATAAATTTTTCTAATTTTATACACTATTTGAAATTTTTTTTTCAGTGTAGCAAGTGTTTATTTTCAAATTAATTTACATGCAATGTGAGAACGAATCATCCGGAATATGCGGAATATCTGAGGAGTTGTGCATCACTTTCGTTCTAGAGTAACACGATGTTTGCCAGACATTTTTACAAAGGAAAAATATAGATTGCTTAGAAAACCGATTGCTGATGCAATGCCCGGGATTCTTAAAGAGAATCAATCCTGCATCCTGGCTCCTTGGAAAGATGCACTGCCACTTCGCATTTTCAAAGTAATAAATTTCAGTTATTGTTGTCATTTCATACGTTAAACTTATTTTACCATGTTTGCTGCGTCGTAGAAAGCATGCGAATGAAGTTTTGTTATTGTTTATTTGATAAGTTGATAATTAAAACCCCAAAAATACAATCTTGACTAGCTGAGTCGAATGTTATATATCATTCGGTACTCCGGGCCTCGGACCAAAAGTCGATTTTCCAAGCGATCTGTATACCTTTCTTTTGTAAAAAGGGTAAAACGAATGAACACACATATTGGAATAAATCATTGCAATCATTATAATGACTTAACATTATATCGTCTGAATTTCCTTAATTGAAAAAAAAACTGAAAATTGTGGTCGAAATAGAAACTGGACATTTCTTTAATTATTTCTAAGATTTTTTTCTTATTTTTATGCTAATTCTTAAAACAATAACTTATTATTCTTCATATACTTTCATCGTAAAAATTGAAAATCGGTCCAATGGTTCAAAAGTTATAATTTTTTAGAAATACATATTTTCTAAAATTTCGTTTTTTGGACCACCCTATTTAAAATGGATCACCCTCATGGCAAAAAGAAAAAATCGATTCATATATTTTTCGAAAAGGAACAAACCTACCTAGTATTGCACTTCATCTTTTTGGTTTCGAATTGCTGAGTTTTCAAATTTTACGAATGTTTCGAAACATCTGGAAGACCATGACACGGTCACTTAGAGCCGTACATTGGTCTCCACATCGCTTTGCTTCTTTCATTTTATGTACACATGGTTTTGAAAAGAATCGTATTGCTTTAGGACGAGACTGATGAATTCACCATTTTATCGGATGTTCCGGATACTCCAGGAGGCCATAAAGTGGCCATATCTCGAAATTGTGGCCTAATACGACAGTTTAGATAACATATTTGAAATCAGCGTCAAAAAATTACTTGGAAACACATAACTTAGCTATGTAAATTCAATTTTTAGACTTTTTTCCGCCTTTTGTATGGAATTGAGTCACTGTGCGTCGGTCGAAGGTATATACGCCCCGTAATTAAAAGCAAAATAAACGGTGATTTAAGTTTCAATTAAACTGTGTTCGTCGATTACTTCACAGTTCTAGGTATATATAGACAGTCTGCATTGTGCTCTCATGCCGTGCGGTTCTATTTTCTATTTGCTGAAGGAAGTGCTATTGCTACCTAACGCTACACCAAATATTAAACAGCTTTTTTCAGTGCTAAATAATACCTACAATTTTTAGATTTCCTCTTATTCCTTTTCGATCCTTGTTAGGCCCTTCGGGTAACCCGGCTTGGATATCGCATTGGAAAATTCCTCTTCGGTCCCTCGGATTCTTATAGTAATCTGCTTGGACGTCGATTTGGAGCAAATTACTCTGCCAAATAAGCGCAAACGAAAAGGGCAATCTATTGATTCGCCTGCAAATCAAATTAATGTGAGTAATCAATTTGATATGCTCACAGTTGATGAGAGTGATCCATCATCTAATCAAAATTTGAAAAAACTTTCTCGATTGAGAAAGGAAAAAGTTCCCCCTATTGTGGTGACAATTTCGGATTTCCATGCTTTTCGCAAGGAAATCTTAACATTTGTTGAAGGTGTGAAATATTCCCTTCAAATTTCCAGACGAGGTGAATGTCGTTTGCATGCAGAAACCTTGGACGGATTCAAACGTCTTCTTGAGTATCTTACTCAGAAGAACCACAATTTCTTCACCTATGACACCAAAGCTGAGCGTCTTTTCAAGGTTGTCTTGAAAGGACTGCCCAGTGGTGAATCTCTCGATGAAATAAAAAACGAGTTAACAAAATTACTTGGATTTAGCCCAGTCCAAGTAATTAAGATGAAAATGAAATCCCGGCCTGGCGATGCTCGCAAGGGGATTTCAAACGATTTCTACTTAGTTCACTTCAAGTCAAGTGAACTTAATAACCCTAAGGCTTTAGAAAAAGCAAGCCTTTTGCTCCATGTCCGAGTGAAGTGGGAACATTTCAGGAAGACTGGAGCCAATTTCCAAAGCCTCACCCAATGCCGTAAGTGCCAGGGATGGGGTCACGGAACAAAGCATTGCCATATGGTTGGTAAATGCATGAATTGTGGTGATTCCTCACACACTAAGGACGACTGTCCTGTGAAGGAAGATCCTCAAAAATTCAAATGTTCAAATTGTGGTGAAAACCATAAATCAAATTTTTGGGAGTGCAAGACTCGCAAAGCAATTTTGCAGTCGCGCACTAAGCGCCAGGTAGGAAACGAAAAACGTTCCCGACCAGCTACTACCCATTCTGCAGCTGTTAACAACGATCAGCAAAGAACTAATTCCTACCAAACCGTCGGTAGAAACAGCGGACAGGTTTTTCCATCCGCAACTGTAACTTCAAACGCTCAACGAGGAGTAAATACTATTTCGATACCTGCAGGTACCAACAGGGTTCAATCTTCAAACCCTACATTCTTACCCAACCGTGTTGTTAACAATGTTCAACATGTAAATGGACCTACCTACGCTGCCGTTGCAGCGGGTAGAAACCAAAACCAAAATTCCCACGGGACTTCTGATGAATTTGATTTAGGTAACATATCCGCTCCTAAATTAGAATTTTTACAGCAATCGTTAATCGATATGATAACCGATATGCTAAAAACTAATTCCATGTTTGAAGCTATCCAAACTGGTATTAAATTTGCCAATAATATTGTCATGACATTGAAGTTCAGTAATGGATTTTAAGTCATTAAATATTTTGAATTGGAATGCTCGATCCATCAGAGATAACGAGGATGAGCTATTTAATTTTTTAAGAGTTCATAACGTGCATATTGCTGTTATAACTGAGACTTATCTCAAACCTGCCCATAAGGTCAAAAGAGATCCAAATTATTTTGTCTACCGAAATGATCGCATTAATGGAGCTGGTGGTGGCGTTGCCATCATTGTCCATAGGCGTATCAAACATCACATTCTTTCTTCATTTGAAACCAAAGTTTTTGAAACTTTGGGGGTTTCAGTTGAAACAAAATTTGGCCAATTTACTTTTATAGCTGCCTATTTGCCTTTCCAATGCACTGGTCAGCAAAAGAACTGGCTCAAGGGTGACCTCCAGAAACTTACCCGTCATAGGTCTAAATTCTTTGTTATTGGTGATTTCAATGCAAAACACCGCTCATGGAATAATTCGCAAAGCAATGCCAATGGTAATATACTTTTTGATCATTGTTCTGCAGGCTACTACACTATTCAATACCCAAACAGTCCAACTTGCTTTTCTTCAGCCAGAAATCCCTCAACTATTGATTTGGTCCTAACTGATTCATGTCAACTTTGTAGTCAATTGATTACCCATGCTGACTTTGGTTCTGATCACCTTCCAGTTACATTTGAAATATCTCAAGAAATCATTTCTAATTCCATCAGTTCTACTTTCAACTACCATAGAGCTAATTGGGATCAATATCGAACATTTATGGAATACAACTTTGATCCCAATGTTCCATGGAAACAAAAAATGAAAAACGCTTCTCTGGCCGGGGGAAAAAAAATTTTAAAAAAAATGTGAGAAAGATCCGTGCGGGTTCCAAACCTCTCGGAAATTTATAAAAAAATTGAAACCTCAAAAGCCTATACCAGCGCTTAAGGAAGGTGATAAAATTTTGCTCACAAATGCGGAAAAAGCTCAAAAACTTGTTAAGCAGTTTGAGAGCTCCCATAATTTCAGTTTGGGTCTTACAAGTCCTATTGAGGATCAAGTTTCCAGGGAGTATCTGAATAGTTTCTCACAAGAAAATATTTTTGATGATTCTTGGGGAACTGATTTGGATGAAGTAAAAACTATAACTAAAAAATTTCAAAATATGAAAGCACCAGGTGATGATGGAATTTTCTATATCCTAATCAAAAAACTCCCCGAGAGTACTTTGTCTTTCTTGGTGAAACTATTTAACAGATGTTTTCATCTGGCATACTTTCCAGATAAATGGAAAAATGCAAAAGTCGTACCTATCTTGAAGCCAGACAAAAATCCGGCTGAAGCTTCTAGCTACCGACCAATCAGTTTGCTTTCTTCAATAAGTAAGCTTTTTGAAAAAATAATTTTGAACAGAATGATGCTTCACATCAATACAAACTCAATTTTTGCTGATGAACAGTTTGGATTCCGCCATGGGCATTCAACTACGCATCAACTTTTGAGAGTTACAAATTTAATTCGTTCAAACAAAGCTGAAGGCTGCTAAACTGGAGTTGCTATTCTAGACATAGAAAAAGCATTCGACAGTGTTTGGCATGAAGGTTTGATTGCGAAACTGAAAAAGTTCAATTTTCCGCTTTATATCATGAAATTAATTCAAAACTACTTAACTGATAGAACTTTGCAAGTAAATTATCAGAATTCTAAATCTGATCAATTGCCTGTCAGAGCTGGTGTTCCTCAAGGTAGCATTCTTGGGCCAATACTTTATAACATTTTCACTTCAGATCTCCCTGATTTACCTCAGGGCTGTCAAAAATCTTGCTTTGCTGATGACACAGGCATTTCCGCTAAAGGAAAAAGTCTTCGTGTTATATCCAGGAGGCTACAAAAAAGCTTGGACATTTTTACAGATTATTTTCAAAAATGGAAGATTTCTCCTAATGCTTCCAAAACTCAACTTATAATATTCCCACACAAGCCTAGAACTGCATTTTTGAAACCAAGTAATAGTCATATGGTCACTATGAACGGAGTTCCAATTTCTTGGTCAAATCAAGTAAAATATCTTGGACTGATACTTGATCAAAAATTAACTTTTAAAGATCACATTGAGGGCATTCAAGCCAAATGTAATAAATATATAAAATGTTTATATCCTCTTATAAACAGAAAATCCAAACTTTGTTTGAAGAACAAACTTCTAATATTTAAGCAAATCTTTAGACCGGCCATGCTTTATGCTGTGCCAATATGGTCTAGTTGTTGTGCTACTAGGAAAAAAACACTTCAAAGGATTCAGAACAAAGTTCTGAAAATGATTTTGAAGCTGCCTCCCTGGTTCAGTACTATTGAATTACATAGAATTTCAAACGTTGAGACTCTAGAAGAAATGTCCAACAAAATAATTCATAATTTTAGACAAAAATCATTGCAGTCTTCAATTGCAATGATCAATTCTCTCTATAGATAAGAACTAGTTTTAAGAAATCAATAATTATTCTTACACGCAGGCATAAGGAACCCTGTTAAAAATACTGAATAGACAAAGTAAAAATAATATTAACACAATTAGATATAAATAATAGCATATAAGGTGGAAATGTTAATTACTTAGCAGGATCACCTAGGTTAATATATGAATGTAAAATAATGTAAAATTTGGAATAAATAAAGAGTTAAAAAAAAAAAAAAAGGTATATATAGACTATTTAGAAATGAAGATAGACTACCCAGTTCATATACAAAAACGAGGCTTTAACGATTGCTAATACACTAGAAAAGTCATTTGTTAAGGGGTTTGATATCTAGGTATGTAGGTTAACACTCAAAACACTCAAAACCCTTTTCCCCAACCGAGAACAAACCTGGTCCAGTCGTGTTTTGCTCAGCTTGCCATTTTCGGCCTTTCGGACACTCTAGGGACTTCCAAACGAATTTTGACTGCTGGAGAACGGTGGCTGTCAACTATGCACCGTAATGTTGATAGAAATCTTTCTTCATCAATCAGACCAAGGCCGATGTGGCCTCTGCTGTACACAGAAGTTGTCTCCATTGTATTCGGTCCATGGCTGTACCTCGCCAGCCTTGCTGTCTGCGGAGTGTCCGCAGGTCGCCTTCTGCTTGATCGATCCACCTTGCTCGGTGCGCGTCTCTTTTTCTTATACCCGTCGATTCGTTTTCGAAAATCATTTTAACTGGGCTGTCGTTCGACATTCTTACAACATGCCCAGCCCATCGTAGTCGACCGATCTTAGCGATGTGTACGATGGGAGGTTCTCCCAGCAACTGATGCAATTCATCGTTCATTCGCCTCCTCCACGTTCCGTCTTCCATCTGCACTCCACCGTAGATCGTACGCAGCACCTTCCGTTCAAAGACACCATGGACATGGACATCCTCCTTTCCCTTTATAATTAAGTCTGTATTTTTGCGTTTCACCAAGTTTGTCGGTTAAAATTGTTTCAAAAATATTTTTCAACCACGATGAGAGCCAGCTCTGAATTCATAAGATTTGAGTTTTTCATATCAAAACTGGTTTAAAAAAATAACGCGTAAAGCGTAAATTTCTCTTACGTAACATTTATAAAAATTTATAAGGCAATTGAATGAATTTCAAACTAGGTCATTTAAATTTCATAAGATAATTAATGAAAATGAAAATTAATCTTTTTTCTATGTTTCATAATGTTCAAATTATGAATATCCTACGGTAGTTTGGTTGAGTCTACGAATGGTTTAAAGAGTTCAAAAGTGGTTGTGATGTGGTCGAAGACTGGCCCTGTCCCAGACGCCCTTCAACATCGAATACCGACGAAAACGTGGCAATAATTAAGAAAACTAGTTAGAAAAAAACTGGCTAGTGAACTTAAGATGTCATATAGAACCGTTCAGCACATTATTGTTGATATTTTCAGCATGCAATGCGTTACCGATAACACCACGATAGCACACTGGCAAAGCCAAGATTTTCATGGATTATTTGATGAAACACAGCGTGAACTTGCCCGTATCCACAAGATATGTGCCCTGTGTGACTTTTCCCTTTTCTCCAAACTCAATATGCCACTTCGGGTAAAGAGATTCGAGACCTTTAAGACTGTAGAAGCCAAGGAACTGGAGGCCATCCCTTCAACGGCCTATCAAAAGTGCGTGGATGACTGAATCAAGCGTTGGCAGATGTGCGTCGCTTCAAATGGGTGTAATTTTGAAGAATAAAATATAAATTTTATGCAAAATTAAGAATTTGTTTTATTTACTAATTCCCGGTAATTTTTGAGATTATAGTGTATATCGTTTACCTTATTTCCATAATAAAATTTAGGAGAGAGCTCAATATTGTTTAATCACCTTCTAAGACTAATTCCTAGAGTTATGCCTACCTTTAAGAACGAATGACCGAGAACAATCTTAGTTTTGAAGAAGCATGTTTTTGGAACGCCTGTAAAAAGATAAAGATAAACAGGAAAGTATTATTGTATGTGTTGTGTGTACATTATCAGCTCAAATAATAACCATAAAAAACAGTCAAACAATCCTAAATCAAATTTAAGAATCAAATCTATGCAATAACACTGGGGAAATGGATCGAAATACTTGGCGCTATATTTATGCTTCAAACAAATAATGTATAACAGTTCAAATAATTTAAATAATGCTCTCAAACATATTTAAGATACTTTCAAAACGCTGAATCTTATCAAAAATGCAGTCAATTTGTATTCAGTGTTCTGAAAGTGGATCATCCATTTCCATGTCGCATGTCCCCCTGCTTCATTATGTGTAATTTGCATTAATCGGATCAGCAACAGTGGAATGTTTTCCACGACATCACTATCCCACTTATTCCAATTCACCAAGCGTCTCCACTATCATGCGCGTCCCTTAAAATACCCCAAATTTCAGCCCTCCACATTACTCGAAAGAAGAACTAAAGCCCCCTTTGTCTACTGTTGCTTCAGCCATCCTTCACCATAACGAGCAATAGTTTCGGAGTGGGGAGCTAAACTACCTCGGAAAAAGAGAACACTGGCGTCCAGTCGTCGCCTGTAAGCATCGAACATCGGGAAGAAAAAAAACTACCCAAACAAGTAGGGTAAAGGACGGCTTCATCAATACCTTTATCTTCTATCGCCAGTGGGTAAGCAACGCGTTAAATCTCGACCAATCGACGCTTTTTTCTGCAAAAAAAATGACTTCATTTACCCTCCAAGCTTGACCTTCTTCCCCTCCCGAATACACCCAGCCGACAGGGCTCGGGGTGTTAAAAGTTGTGTTCTATCGTGTCTTGAAGTGCATGATGGTTGTGGATCTACGTACCGTATTCGGTGCTGTAGTTGTTTATAGATACGATTCTGTTTCGTTTTTCGTGCTAGGGTTTCGCTCGCCATAGTGGTACTATATGGCTATACGGTACGTAGGAACGGAACACACCCGTTGTTGGGCCTTTCCTTCAACCCGTCGTAGATTGTAGATTAATTATAAAATGTGATAGATATACACCAGACCGCTTTTGGTGTGCTGGGAGAGTGGACCGATGCCTGGAAGGGAAATTTCAAGGCAGTTTCAGCCGCCGCAACCAAGAATGGGGGTAATGTGAGTCAAATTTCTTGTATGTATCATGACGTCCGTTGCGCCGGTAGTGGAAATTTTGAAAGATATGAGCGAATGGCCAAAAAATCCTCTTCCAAAGCACTTAATTACCGAATGATCCACCATCGTTGTTAACGCCATAAGACGGTCGTTTCGTGCCTCGGTAGAACCCGAACATTTCCACAATTCCCTAACTTAATTGCTCGTTTTCCCGTCAAGTCACGTGCACCCTAGATACAATAAATATACCTACGCAAAAACCCGACGTTCGGTATTAGACGGGAAGGTTGCTAGAGTCTGTTACATAAACCCAATGGTGCCGATTACGGAAAAAAAAATACAGGAAAAAGACTCTATGGAGCCGAAAGTCGATTGTATTTCACAGCTATGTGCCTCATTGCTGGATTCCTTTCAACGGCGGGTCACATTCCGGAATGTGATAAACTGTGGTTGTTGCCCTTGTTGGGCTTGGTTTTTTCGTGTGCCAAGTAAGTTAGCAAACCACGAAAGTCAGTGGTTGTGTACACGGTAAAAAAATAGAACCTGAATTTTAGTTATTTTCTCACAACTCACAGCTTCCGTGTGCTTAGGCAAAGTTGAGTTAACAGAGATAACTGGGTGATCTGCTCCTCGAGCTACCCCATAGTGGGATGTTAGGCAAATGAAACGCCTGTGGTTCGAATACTACTTTACCATGCCCTTTCACTCAATTTTCAATACCTCTGTTCTATTTCTAGCCTACCGTACACTGACGGAACTTTCAACTTTCTCTTCATATCTTTCATTCTAGCAAAAAAACATTGCTGTCCACTCTTGGTGTCTCATGGCGATGAGCGGGACATCTCCTTCTACATCAGAGATAACTTAATAAGCAATATTAGCGATAAATAACACATTAGGTACAAACTACCCAACTCACTGATGCGAAGAAGAAAATATTAAAAAGCTAAAAAGTTATAAAGTCTTCACCACTCGCCTATTGTGAGCTTATGAATTTAGCAGTCCAAAGGCATATTCGAAGCACTCGACACTGAAAAAGTTTGAATGTCGCAGATGAACTAGACTTACCTGTCATAAAATAAACTTTTTCCAGTGGAATTTAATGGAATTTGCTCGCGTTTACTCGTGATGTTTAAAAAAAAATTCAGTTTGCTATTTTTAATTTTTTTTAAAGTGAACAAGTGATGTGTTAATTTAAAGTTACCTAGTTTCCCAATATAAGAATTGCTTCATTACGATGATAGGGGCTATTCGTTAACCACGTGGACTTTTCTGGGGGGGGGGGGGGGGGTCTGATCAAAGTCTACGCTCCATACAACATTTAAAAAAATTGTATGAAGAAAAGTCTACGAGGGGGCCTGGGGGTCTGAGATTTTCAAAAATAAGTCTACGTGGTTATAGAACAGGCCCATATGGATAGTAATATAGCACGACCGTAGAGCCGAAGGTTGTCATAAGTTTCATCCAAAATTAAGTAACGTTTAATATTGATTTCCACCGCTCTTAAATTGAGTTCTTCCGCTATCACCTACTTGTTGAGTGAAATCAAGCCAAAATTATTTTTTTTTCAATTTAATGACCAATTAACTCAATGGTTGACCACAACTGAAAAAATATTTCCCTCAGCTACTACTGGAAATACATGTAGATATTTTCCAATAATAAAATAAGTGGCTTTAACATGAATATCACATAGAAAAAGAAATCTAGGGTCTACTAGACTAATCATTTACATTTCACTGGACACAAAAGATTCACTTGATTTTGCAAAGCATTTTCCACTTCCAGAATCACATGAAAGTTAAGTGAATTTCTAGTGGATATTTTCAAATGATTATGTAAATTTTTATTTTTTTTTTTTTGTGTCAACTAACAGCACCGAACACTCAAAAAAATATCCACATAATCAGTGGAAAACATCCACTAGAAATTCACTTAAAGTTTCATGTGATTCAAGAAGTGGAAAATGCTTTGTAAAATCAAGTGAAACTTATGAGTCCAGTGAAATGCAAATGATTAGTCTAGTAGAATTTCTTTTTCGATGTGATATTCATGTAAAAGTCCATTATTTTATAGTAAAGGAAAATATCTACATGTGTTACCAGTAGTAGCTAAGTGAAATATTATTTCAGTGAACGTTGAGTACTTAAGAACTCAATTTTGGGTTCATTTTTCTTACCGTGTATGTGAGACAGTTTATCATGTGCACTAACGTTGCTGCTTCTGATTCCAAAGGTGGCACGTTATCCTGCCCTGCACATAGTGAAGGAAGTGGATTTTGTCATAAATTTCAGTAGTTACTTTGTAGATTGAGTGAGTTATCATCGATATCAATTCTAGCCTGTTGGGGATGGCTGTTCTACAAATCGTACGCAAATGGCATTGGTAGGGTTTCTGATCCAGTTTTTGGCACATTTAGCACGACTAACACAGTAGGCCTCTTTCTTGAATAGCTTTGATCATATTATGAGGTGTTGAGGTACACAATCGTAAACAATCAAGCAGTTGCTGAAAGACAACAGTTTTATCCAGCATATTTTGCTAACAGTAAAACAAAAAACGTAAAGCCGATTTAATTATGAATCGATAATGCTAAATTGGGGACAAAGATCGGTATCGAGATCGAAAGAAATTTCTTTTTCTATCTCAATCCCATGTTAAATTCCGTTTACTGAAACGGAAAAGTTAAGAATCGAAAAAAAATTACTGCAGCAGTACCCAGGTAACCAATAAGCATTACCTATTGCATCAAATCCCACCCTAAATCTGCATTTCAGATGCTACATGCATATTAGCATTATATCAGCATCTTGAAAGCTATCTGTTGTAAAGTTAGATTTCAAATGCTATTTAAATGCTTGTAGCCTGTGATAAGCATTTCGAATGCAAAATAGCATTGATGAAGCTATAAGGTGACTTAATTGCCCATTGGTTACCTGGGTATCCACCTGAAAAGAACGAAAAATTAAATTGGAATCTGTAAGGTTTCCACGCAAACTAATGGGAGCTGTCACTTTTACTTTCAGAAAAATATTCCGCCCGATTATTCCGTAAGTGAAGGTGACATTTCGTTCCATGCAGATCAATTGTCAAAATTCCGCTTAGTAATATTGAACAAAATTCAGTAACCTCTCTATTTTTTAAGTCGATACTGGCAAGCGACTCTATCTCAGATTCAGGTGAATTTTTGATTTGCTTTTGTGTGGTGCGCACCTGCTTAGTAGATAGAAAGATGATTGCTGAAGATTTTAAAGTTTTACTGCAACCGATGGAGAGCGATGCAAGTTGATGAATTGAGAATCAAAAGATTAAGAACGATTTTTCAAAGATTGATTTGCTAGTGTGAGATTATAGAATTATCTTGGATCTAGATTTTGATGTGTAGCACTCCCGGGATTTACCTTTTCTAGACAAACTTAGCAGAGTCCACCCCTTATGAGTGTCTTCATAGCGTCGTACACACATCTGCCGGTTTTGTTTGTTTACATTTATTTGCTCCGTGATCCTCTATCTATTGTAATCGACAGAATTATCCAAACCGGCTTGAAAGTGTTTTTATAAAGCGCCGAACTGCTTAAGTGAGTGTATTTATTGTCAGCAGTTTATTTTTTATTCGGCTTTCGTTCCATTTAAACTGCATATGAGAAAAAGTTCTATTATACGATTTTGGACAAAACTAAAAAGTAATGATTACCAAAAAATTGCTCATTGATGATCTACACACTTAGAAATCATGAATTTTACACGAGACGTAATTCATGTTTGTAAAAAGTCGGGGAACGTAAAGAAAGATTTCGTGTAAAATTATGTCTCCTGAAACTGACACATACGTAATTTAACAAAAGATGTGTTTGATTGAATTTATTTTCTCATCGCTTTGAACTCATTCTTATATGCTAAAGGACGCTCGCATGTGTCGGTCTCAGGAGACAGAAATTTACATGACATTTTGGTAGTGTGTAGGTCAATCGGTCAATCAGGAAAAAAATACATGTGTGCGTTCAAACGTGGGTCCTCCCTTAGCTCAGTTGGTAAAAGCGCAGCTACAAAGCAACACCATGCTGGAGGTGGCTGGGTTCGATTCCCGGTCTGGTCATAGGGTATGATTGTACTTGCCACACAATCATAATAAAGCAAAAATTGTACCTGGCATCGAATGTTCTCAAAGGAATAACTACGGAAGTGCATTTAGAACACGAAGTTAGGAGCAACCATTAAGCGAATTGTGAAAAAAATAAGCTTGAAATGCTAAAGAAATAAAAGAAGCGCTTAAACACAACATACTTTTGATTTATTCATTTAAAAAAAAAACAAAAGTTAATGACAAAAGTTCATAACAATATGGATAATTTAAAAAACAAAAAGATTTTATATTCGGACAATATAATCGTAACCAATGTTCTAAAATATGAGCAGCAGCATTATTTTGGGTAAACTCAAGCAATACCTTGCGGAGGCGATAAAGCATACCTTCACTAAGAATTTAAATCAATTACATCAATTATCAGCCATTTTGATATGAAAAACAAAACAAGAAAGATTCAATGGAGGATCATTACTAGTTTACTAGTGATCATTTTGAAAAAGTCCTTCAATATTTTATTTGTTTTAAAGTGATCATATGAATTGTTAATTTTAAATTCTCCTAGTTTCCCAAAAACAATGGAGGAGTCCAAGTTGAAAAAAGAAGAAGACACCGAGTGGTGATAAATCTGACAGCTCCCATGTTAAAGTATAGAAAATTTTAAAATGCTTCTAAAAAATTCAACCAGTTCATCCAGTTTTGGATGTTTCATCCATCATACAACAAATCACTTTTAATTAAAATTTCATTTGAATTTTTTAGTCCTATGCTTTAACATGGGAGGTCCACACAGAATGGTTATTGGTTGCATTGGACTCAGGGCACCTACCGTCATTCACCATGGTCGGTAGTTAAGCAAGTGGATTCTGCAACAGCACTGACAGCGTATGAGTATGTGACACTAGATCATTGCACGGAAACCTCACTTTTTTGACTTGTTTACAAGGTGTTAAAATTCGAACAGCTCTAAAGATTTTTTTCATTGGCTTATTCCGGATTCCATACGATTAGATTCAGGAAATGATGTCAAAATAAGAACCGGCGTTTGTTTTCCGGCTGTCTTACATACTTCAATCGTAATAAATTCAGAGCACAAAATCTAAAACCGATCTTACCGAAAATATTCTAAGTCCACGAAAACAAGCTACCTGAACTGTCTAAACTGCATTGATGACGCCATCGTGTAATGATTTTATAGATCATTGCACGATTGCGTCTTCAATGCAGTTTTGACAGTTCAGGTAGCTTGTTTTAGTGGACTTAAATTAGTATAGTGAGTAAAAAGAAACGAGCGAAAGGGAAAAAATCTGTTTTGATTGCAGCCAAGTTAAAGCAAAGGTTTACAATAGATTCTGATGATACCATTTATTATTTCTAATCTAATCTAATCTCATCTCACACTAACGTAGCCATTTATTATTTCTGTGTGAAAATTAGAAACCATACTAATTATAATTAAAATTTGCAACTTTTCTATTTACTTACTTTGCTAATAAGCCAAAACTTCGCTGGTAAGCCAAAATGACTTATCCTTATAAATAACATAAAGACTTTCAAGCTTATTATGATTATGATTAAATATGTTCGAATTCGTTGGCGAAGCTACTTTATTGAATTGTACCAGTGCTACCTTAAGATTACAATCCAAAGATAAACGAAAGGAACTAAACGTAAGCCAGAGTACCAGAAAACTAAAACTAAGACCTTCGAACTGCATGTAGCTTAAATCAATTATTTCATTTATTGCTTGGAAAAATTATAATCTCCTTGAACCGAAAATTGATTTTTATTGTCTTCGGTCTTTCATGTAAATTTAAACCAGATATCGCTGGAATCAGGGCTTTTGTATTGAAGATTGCAAACTGCCTTTTTGTGTATTTTTGTGACTTGTCCTGGGTGTGATTTGAACTCGTGAATTTTGCGTGAAAGGTATGGATGTTAAGGACTACACCGGTTGCCCCGTAATGTTTGTCTATTTGTACAGAAAAAAATTGGTTCGTCGCAGGAGAAATTTGGCCTTGTTTGGTATTCTGCACTCTTAAAAAAAAGAAAAACACATGAGCTGTAAATGATCAAAGAATTAAATTTCATGTCATGTAAATCAACAGATCTCGAATACTCAAACAGACGTATTTGATTTTCTAAACGAAGAGAGGAAGTAAAATCCAAACGTTAATTTCTCAAATCTATCAGCACTAGTTGCATGCTTGCATCAAAGTGCTAAGGGTTTCAAGAGTAATCGTTAGAATCTTACCTCTCCTTTTTGTTTACAAAATCAGATACGTCTGTTTGAAAAATTTCTCGAGAAATTACTGAAATTTGTGTGCAAATAGATGAAACACAAAAATTATGGTCATCATTTAAAAGTAAACACAATATGTTGTAAATTTATGTCTTGTGATGCAGTATCACATCAAGACTTGCAGAATAGGTCATGCGAAGTTAATTGAGTTGACGATAGGAGATCAAAAGACATTACAATTAAGTTGACCATAGAAGAAATCTTTGGTGGACTGCTTTCATTCTTAAAAGAAATTCTATAAAAAAAAGTCATCAATTAGAGGACGTTAATTTAAGTCTTAGTAGCCGCTTCTTTTGGGTGCATCTAAAAAGACCTAATTTTACATGAAATTTTCTGTGTGTATGATTACGAGTAGTGGCCAAGGCTGCGGCCTGTCGGCAATCTTCTTTGTTTCAGATATTGCTCCATCATTGAATTTCACTTGTTCAACAGAATTTCAAAATTGGTATAACGGAATTGACATTACTGACCTTGTGAATATCACTGGTAAAAGTTGCAAATTTCACAATTTTATGCTACAACACTAGCAGTTTTGGTAGTTCTAAAAAGTTTTCTAAGGGGGCTTCAAATGGTGAGTTGACAACTTCGAAGGAGGGTGCGACCGACCTCTCGTCCTCACAAGTTCCTATCTCACGCCTCCACGAGTCATATGATCACAAAAGACTGCCAGCTGAAACATGGAGACGCTGGTAAGCTTGGGCAATGTTGTCATTTTGACAATAGCGAAGTGAGGGGGTGTGACTGAAGATCGTGTACCTTTAAATCATATTGTATATTTTCCATTCTCAATGTATTAATAAATTCAGCACGCTTCGGAATCATCTTTGCATTTCAAAACCATGTAAGAGCCTGGAGCAACATGACAGGCATCAAAGGCTGAATCTTTTTTTTTCAGCATTTCAGCATAACATTTGATTGAAAATTGCACTTCTGAACTTCAACTACTATATTCATAAGAGACTGGCATGTGCTTATAAGCAATGTAGGATTATATTTTAATATTGTGTTTAGTGACATTATGGTAAGATAAGCCATTTATTTGAGAAATCATCAAACCGGACTCTTCGATCACTCCAATTGCTATCTTTGAAATGTTACTAGAACAGTTTAGAGAAAAAACATTTTAACACGTCTTATAAAATAATATCTTTTATTGAAATTTTATCTTTGATATTTGGAATGATCTAACGTTTGCATTTAAAAAAATTGACAAAAATTGCCGATTTTTCATGGGTTTACCTTCACCTTCACTGACAAAACTATCCATGCATCATCAATCATAGTAACCCATGAGTTAGCAGACAAAATTTGACAGCTCTATCAGTCGAACTCTAACCGTGATGGCAAATACAGTGAAGCAACTCCGTTCAGAAGTGTGCGCGTTTAAAGAACGGTACCCCGCCGCGTCGAAAACGGACATCGTGCGGCACTTTGTGGACGCCGGATACGCCCGTTCAACATCTTGTCACTATTACACAACAATCAGAGCATCCGGCTCCGGACGGCCGACGACCCTGAGCGACAAGAAGCTTCAAAGGATGCTGCAGAGGAAGACCGAGGGAAAAGTGGCTACATCGCTACGTGCGCTTGGCCGGGAGGTCGGTTCAACCACCCAAACAGTGAAAAAGTGCCTGGCGAACATGAAGATACATGTCAGGAAGCGGAAGTCGCGTCCACTGTTTTCGGAGCTGCAGGCAATGACGCAGCGGCACCGGCTGAATAAGATGGTCAACTCGATTTTCCCGGCGAATCGCGACGTGGCGGTGGCGGTGGCGAAGGACTACGAGACCTATCTCACCCTGGATGGCAACGACTGGCAGGGCACTTCGTATTTTACTTCCCCAACGAAGGAAGTGAGCTCCGAGGTGAAGTTCCTTTCACACTTCAAGTTCCCCAAGAAAGTGCTGCTGTGGCTGACAATCAGCGAGAAGGGGATGTCAATCCGCTCTTCTTTCGCTCCGGACTGGCCATGAACGGGGAAATTTATAGTACGAAATGCCTGCCGGAAGTTGCGTCGTTCATCAAGAAAGACCATAAGGGCGAAGACGCGGTGTTCTAGCCGGATCTGACGTCGGCCCACTACTCGAATCGATCGCTGGGGGAGATGGAGCGGCTGAATATCGATGTGGTACCCAAGTCGGCGAACCCACCCAACGTCCCCCAGCTGCGTCTCATCAACAGTTTCTAGGCCAAACTGAAGCATAAGATCTACTCCAACAATTTTGTCGCAAACACTGAGCAGGAATTGATAAATAAAACGAAGAAAGAACTCAAAAACATGCCTACACGCATGTTTTCGTCCGCCAAGGCGAATGATCTGGTTAACTGCCGGAAGGCCGCTCGCAAGGGTGTAGAATTTTTTTGCAAGTAAGCTTAAATAATTACCTTCCATGGGAAATTTATCAAAAGCAATTATCTGTCTTAGCTTTTCTTTATCATCATCCGAAACAAGTCAATTTTTTAATGCAAACGTTATTCTGTTTTCAGCTCTTCCAGGACTAGTAGGATATATATATATATATATATATATATATATATATATATATATATATATATATATATATATATATATATATATATATATATATATATATATATATATATATATATATATATATATATCTATCTTATTTTTATTTATTTTTCAGTAACAATCTATTGGATGTATAATTCAAGTTGGAAATTTGAATATATTAGCATTTTCGTCTATAATGATATCTTAATTTTATGTGTACAAAATATACTAAATATTAAATTACACATAACGGGGAAAGGGAGGGACAATCAGGGCACACAAGTGAAACGATTTGGAAAGGGAGCATGGGACTGCTAATTGCTTGAGAATTTCGAACCTCAGTAAGTTTCATAACGATGTCAATATCCGTTGCATAGTGAAATTCGTATTTATGCTGTCAGTTGATACTGACATCAGGTACGAGTGAAAAACAGAAATTTTCGGATATACTGATATTGATATTTTGCTGCACTAAAAGTGGCAACTAATGTCAAAGATAGAAGATGGCTGAACAGTCAAGTTTTCTACATTGCTCGACAATGGCATTTGATGTCAAATATATTCAGCCACCAATGACGGTCAATCAAACAGAGTACTTTCAGTCTTACTATTACATTACATTTACTTTAAATATGACTTGCACATTTTTGATACCAAACCATAAGATATTCAACATTGTAAAGTTGGCTGAAGGATAAATTTCTAGCTCTGAAACTCTGAAGCATAATTCCCTTCCATTTTGATATTACAAAGCTTAGATCTGACGGGCTATGAATGATGCAATTTATTCGACTTTGCAAATTCCTCAAACAGCCGAAACGTTACTATTCCACGTAGCAACGATCTTCACCACAAAAACGAAACATACTTTAAATTCTCTGCCTACAGACACTAGTGCAAAATGAACATCCAACAGCTGGGTTAGAGAATTAAGCCAGGAATGTTGAGTGCGGTTTCTTTGTTGTTTCGCAGAACCAGAAATACACAATCTAAGGTTAAGCCACCTCTTGCCTGAGTCAGAACTAGCAACGCAAGTCCAGCAAATTCCCTCACGACCAGCAATCGACTCGTGATGCGAGAGCTCGCAACTCATTTAGCGTTAAATTATTTCAAATAATTTGATTAGTGAGCAAGAGCTTTAATGCTTCCTTTCGGAGGCAACACACATTCGGCCAAGCGATGCGTCGCGACCGTTGTCTTCCGCTTTTTTTTTTTTTTTTGACAGAGTTTCCCGATGTTTTCGTTGTCAAAGTGAGTAGAGTAGGCCAAGCGCTAACACGTGAAAAAGAGGCGCGTCATGGGTGGTTAACTTTTACTGCCGCCAGCAGAGAGGAGGCTCCATCACAATGAAAGGAAAATAAAAACTGAAACCCTCCATCGAACAGACAGATTGGAACGGAGAGAATATGCTTTTGAATGTAGAAAGACACATCGGGGCAGAAATTGGGTCAAACCGTGCTTCCTCCACCCCCCTTTTGAAGTGATGTTGTTTTTTTTCGAACGCAGCCTTTGTCTGTGTGCAGGCGTTTGGATCGAAAATAGTTAAAACTTTTTTTTTACGTTTACGGCTTATTTGAATTGGGAAATGCAATCGAGGCGGCAGTACACAACAAAGGCTTTTCATCAAATATGCTAAACGTGGCGGAAAGTAATCTAGCCACCGAGAGAGAGAGTAAAAAAACGATAAGCGATTGAAACAATAATATACACCTCCATTGTAATTTGAATATACAGTCGGGTCTCCTAAAGTACGGTGATCCACTAATTCTAAATTCTTAGTTTTCTTGCAACCAAACACGATGATTTTCGCTAGGTAACAAGTTTATCATAGACCCTAGCTACATACAAAAATTCACCGCAATTGGTTGGAGGACAGTCGAGACATCAGAGTGGGTGGATGGTTCCAGCCACCGTTCTATAGGAACCCTGACTGTTGTTCGATTCAGATGAGGAGTGATCGAGAAGAATCAGCGACAAGTGCTCTTTCCGAGAAAGTGGAAAGACAAAAGGTCTTAAAAACAGCATTAGTGAAATGATAATTTCCTAGTAAAATTGTACAAACGCCTCGTTCCATTCAATGTCCAGGAAATTGCTTGAGCAGGAGCGAGGGAGTGAGAGAAAGAGGGAAAGCGTCGCAGCGCGCTGACACGATTGATGGCCTGTTTTTCGGATTACTTCCTCGTAATTTCATAGCTAAGCATTATTAAGTTTTACAACTTAATGAAGGAAAAATGGAAGCGTGCATCCTCGAGCTGGCCGATGATGGAATAAATGGCTTTTATTGAGTCAGTGTCATGTATCAGATGCAAACAACAGCCCGACAGACAGCAGCCGCCAATGACGACGACGGCAGTCTCGTGTTCTGTACTGCAGGCACCGGGGTGGTGGCGTTGTGATGATGCAATCCCTCTATCTCCGTTTCACATTGGCAAGTTCCCTCGCTCGTATCGGCGACTGGTGGTCATGTGTTTCCTAACTCATCCCATATGATATTTAGTTAGTGTGGAGAGATGATCGGCTGCTGCACTGTCGTCATCGGTGTTCCACATCGGATTACAAGGAACCGGTCTTAATTTGCGCGACTTCGCGAAAACAGCTGACTTCCATCTGCGATCGGGGTTGCGCGATACTCTCGGTTCGCTCAAATTGATGATTGACTAACTGTGCGACCAGTAAAATCAACTTTAAAGTAAATTAGAAATACCTTATTGAGACCATTATGCCAAAATTTATATCAGTGTGGAATAAGAAGAATAAAGAAAATTTGTCACAAAATACACAACAAAATTACCAACACAATACCTATGCGTAATGATTTTAGAATTAAATTGGATGAATATTTTATTGACAGAATGTTCACTTAAAATTTTCCTGTTAGTCATCAATGCCTATTATGGATTTTCATAAAATTGAGAGCTCTTAGAAATTTCCACTGCAATTGATCTCACTGGTTAGTAAACGGATGAAAACTCAGGTATTTTCGCTCCCCTATGGTTAAACGATCTCTATTTAGGTCACTATAAGCCTCCCAAAATTTTGAACTCATTTAGTTTGAAACTAATTGTGCACAAGCAATTTGAAAGTGGGAAATCTCAATTTTTGGTTGGCATCGCTCAAAAACTCACTTAATCAATCTGCTGTTAAATTATTTATCTTAACATATGGATAAATTTCTTAGCAAAAGCTCCCCGAATATTTCTTTTCGAGTAAATGTTATGATAATATGACGGTATTGTTTTACCACTCATTGTATCACGGTCCGAAGGCTTAGTCCGTTGGCAGTGGACTCTCCTCCCTATTAGATTTGATCAAGTTTATCAACCTCTAATTGCCCTTACATGCCACTGTTTGAAGGGCCAAAAACGGATTGCGAGGACAATAGCCAAGCCACCCAAATATATTCACGGGGTAGAAAAGAATTTCCTTCCAATAACATCAAAAAATGTTCAAGAAGCAAGCCGTCTAATAGGAGGATGCCCTAATGAGCGGGGAGAAGAGCCCGCGCTTTATCGCCGGAAAGTTAATATGTAATTGGGAGATGGCATTCTCGCTCTCCCGATCCAAATCATTTTAGACGTGTGCCCTGATAGTCCCTCCCAATCCCCAGATTTTTATTTTAAATTATGAATGGAAAAATAATGTGGTTGTATGAGTTAAAATAGAAAAACATGATAATTGGCATCTGGACCTGGCCTTCAAACTGACATAAAAAAAATTCAACGATTAAATTAAACTACTACGGCTGTGGAAAAAAACAGTTTTTGTCATTTTTAAGACGCAAATTAAGGAACCGACCCGCTTAAGACCTAAGATCTGAAAACTAACGATGAGGTTATCATGTATATACCCGAACAATAGTTTTCGGATTTGGCTAGATTTGTATCTAATTCACGTTTGCTCTTTTTACGATTGGTGTAATAGGTTTTTTATTTTTCTTAGAATTTCTACAAATAACTGAAACTTTCGACAAGATAAAATAATCATATTCACTGTTTTAAAAATTTGTGACCAAAAACGGAAACTAAAGAAATCTACATTAAAAAATCCAAATTTGAATTTTGCGATTTCTACAGTTTGCTACAAGACCCATAAATAATTCTTCATGTCTGTGAAATAGGAAATGAATTATTATAAACAACAATTTTTAATTTTTGATAAATTATATTTTTTAAACCAAGCAAGGAAAAAGCATTTTTGAATAAAATTTATTGTTTATGATCCTTTCTCACAAATGCGTTAAACACTTTCCTATCTTTTCGAATCCATAACATCATATTGAATGAAATACAGACCAATTTAAAATTGTTAACGAATATTAATAAAATGCAAATAATTATTGCCCAGAAGAAACTAACACTTCGGTGCGCTTGAAGAATGATTTTATCCCCAACTTGCGCTCTGAACGTTCGACTGATTGGAACAGTTGAAGTGAAATATTATAGAATGAAGAAAAAAACAAGAAATATAAAATAAAATACAGTATTATCGATTATTAAAGTCAGTAAATAACGTGTTCCCCCTCCCCTTACTTCTATTTATGTACCACGAATAGATCTTCTTCTAAAAATTATCCTGCCTTGGCCTTTTTTCTTCCAATGTTTATAACTTTCTATACCTTTTCTTGATTCCTGTTGGGATTTGACTCTGATCTAACAGAATCCTGACTTAGTGGTTTCTTACAAGTTAGGGTTGGCCTACCCTCTTTTTTTTTTCAAAAAAATTTTGAAGCTAAATGCTAAACGTCATGCTCATTATTACTTGTCCCTCCAACCCTGACCCACCTATTTATTATCTTTCACCCTGATAATTTTCGTGCATAAAATTTCATATTAAAGCCTGTCCACGTTAAATTTCGGACACTTTTCTTTCAGTGTAGATTTTGAATTATTTCACGGATCGCTGAAACGTTTCCCCTAGACGACAGCTAAAATTCTCCACTTTATTTCGTGGTACATGTTTACATTCTTGTGACATTCAGTAAAATGGCGTCGGATCAAGTGGAAGTGATATCCGAATTTATCGCTACGTGACTTGCCACGAAACTAAAACTACCAAAAGAAACCGTGTTTTTTGTTTGAAATTGACCAGCGCTTGACTGTGGATTGGAAAGTTGGAAGTGGAACAAATCTAAAACTATTCTCCCGACATATGGACAAGAAGGTGGTAGCCATTATTGAGAAAAATCCCAATCTTCCTGTGCGGCTGGAATGTGGCTTGCAAAGTTGAGAAGTCAAAATTATACGTACAAAAAGTGAAGCAGAGGCAAAGACTGAAGGCGTACAAAGTGAAAAAGGTGCCCAACTGTGATGACAAGCAACATTTCACTGCAAAAAGCTTCCCAAGTGGCACCGAAAACATAAATATTCCAGTTTTATTTCTCATGTGTCATGCTGTAGATCTACAGCAGTGTGATTTGACTAGATTTGTCATGAATATGTTCGTTTGGTGCAATTCAAATCCAGATTCTTTTAGCTGACTAATTAATTTGTCATACATTTGTTTGAAGTTTTTCAGCTAGGACATGTTTGTTTACATCTGAAATCTTGTTTGCACATTTTGTTTCATAAATGTTTCAACGTAAGTCTTCCGTATATCAAGAAACAAACATATGCGAGAAAGGCCAAACGTCAACAAAACTAGTCAGGTATGTTTTGTTAATGTCGTATTAAACGGATAAAGACAGTCTTTGAACTTTGATATTAGACAAATTTATAAAAATATCAAATAGGTATTTATGTAACATTCTCATTTGGCACTGAAACATTCAAGAACCTAATTCATTTATGCTAGAATGAAGTAATGAATTTCAGTTGTCAATTGCTTACATGATTGAGCAGCAGGATTGATGAAATTCCTTGTACGATAACATCTTGATTCTGCAAAACGTCAGCGCAAACGAACAATTATTTGCTTTTGCAAATGCTTTTAAAATATTCCAATCCCCCTTGCCTGAATCCATTTATATCAAACCGAATATCGGTGTAAGTTCCCAATAAGGTTGGCAAATATGATGATGGTAAGATTTACGAGGATTCTGACTACTCCATATCTCATATGTCGAAATGGTCGAATGGTAAGAATACCGATCTAGTAACCTTGGAGTCCATAGTATGAACCTGATTTATGAAAGTATTTTTGTTGCAGACGAATTTGTTTGAATTATGTTTAAGAATTTTTTGTTCATGACAATTGCCAGACATAAATTATGTTTCATAGGCTCCACCTTCTGCGCTATTTCAATTCTATAGTAGTTCCCAAAAAGGTTTACCATCATCGGAATGACAACATAATCATTTATCTTATTTAAGCAAAAATGCATGCAATCAAACATTTCGCGTTACTTGGGTTTACACCAATTTTTTGCAAACATTTTCTTGTATAATAATGGACGACGCAACATACGTAGAAGACGCAACATACGTAGAAGACGCAACATACGTAGAAGACGCAACATCGAAGACTTTCAACAGCTTCCGGGTCTGGATTTTTATACCGCAATGTAAAGGAATGCCGTTTCCAAGCATTTTCGGACAAAGAAAGCGTCCGAATTCCCGAAAAAGTATTTAATTTGGCAGGCCATATGTAATTGTGGTCGAAAATCTAAGTGTTTCGTCTCTACCGGCACTATCAACAAGAATGTGTACGAGAAAGAATGTCTGCAAAAGCGGTTGCTAACGTTTATCAGAAGCCACGACTATCCAGCTCTATTTTGGCCTGATTTGGCCTCTTGTCACTATGCGAAATCCGTCCTGGAATGGTATAAGGTACAAGAGGTCAAGTACGTGCCAAAACAGCCAATACACCAAACTGTCCAGAACTTCGCCCAATAGAGAGGTACTGGGCTCTAGTTAAGCGGAAACTGTTTGAAACTAAGAAGAAAGCAAATGGTACCAATGAATTCAAAAGAAGATGGAGAATCATCACGGCGGGCGTATCTGAGGATACCGTACGGAACCTGATGGTGGGTGTGCCACAGAAAGTTCGAAAATTTTACAGAAAGAAGGATTAACATCTTCATTAACTGTTTCTAATGTAGATATAACTCTATTATTGTGAAATAAACAATCGGTTTTGTTGAATTATGTGCAATCTTTTTTTGCTGCTATTATTTTGGTGTCCGAAATTTAACGTGGACAGGCTTTACTAGGTTTATTAAAGCTGTTATAAAATTTTATTACTGAAATATTTTTGAAGTTTGTGACTGCCACTATACTTTTCTTGGTTAGCACTGCTACCTTATTGTTCCAAGTCACAACGCTGGTGCTAATTCTGTTGTATAAATAAGTTTTTATAATTCAAAGCTTGGATGAAAATTTTAATCATTTTCAAGGTTTTTAAAGTGTTTATAGATCTACGCCTATTGGTTAAGTTCCTACTTGTTTTTGCTGTAAGACGAACTCCTAGATATTTAACATATTTACTCGTCTAAGAAAGTGTTCCATCGAGCATTATCTCTTTTGGTTGTACAGCTTGTGTAGAGCTCATTTGGATATTGACTAAAATTTGACTTTTCTCACTATTGATTACAAGGAATAACCATGTCCCGTTTATCTTCTAATTTAGACGGTTCCAATTATTTTAAATACACTAATGATTTACCGTCAATTCAAAATATGTGCAGTATTCAACCAACTTTTGGCTGCGCCCTGTTGTTTACATCCAAATCAAACTGATGTTGTCATTTTTTTTCAATTTTTCGCACGGATGTTTGAAAATGCGTTGTCTCCCGAGCAAAGAAAACGGATTGTGCACAAACGGTGCACCGTCAGTGGTCTTTCGATCAGAAAACTGGCTAAGAAGAAGCTGTGAGCGTCGGAGCAGTTCAAACCGCATTATGAAAGTATCCACAACACTGCTCGTAGATTCCCCGAAACGGGGTAGAAAACTCGGTCCCGCTGACCCTACAATCGACAGAAAGGTAAGGGACTACTTCAAGCGTCATACTTCAGCATCAGTCCGAGATGTGGCGAAAAAGCTAAGTACTTTGGTGACTAATGTTATGCATGCGAAGGAGGGAATGGGCTTTCAGACTCGTCGGAAGCAGAGGCAGCCAAAACGAAGCACCAAACAGGCTGAACCTGCGAAACCGAGGGCTCAAAAGCTGTACGACAAACTGCTCACCAAGAAATCGGGCTGTGTTATCATGGACGATGAAACCTACTTAAAACTCGATTATAAAACTTTGCCGGGGCCATAGTTTTATCCCAAAGAGCACAACTTGTTTCAATAGAGCATAAACATCTCTCTTGAAACAAATTAGGGATAGTTTTGTTTGGCTATGTACTTCAAAATCATACACAAGAGCAACGCAAAAAGCGCAAGGGTGGAACCTATTTGCAATTTGACATTGTTTCTACAGAGTTGCAATAGCATTTTGTAAAACTTTCAAATATTGCAAAAAGAATGCGAGGATAAGTACTTTGGTTTTTTTAAAGGATATCATTCGTGCTCAAAATACAGAAAAGTAAAATGATCTGGAAATCGTGTTGGAATAATTTTATTTTTTAAACGCTTTCAGTTTTACTGATCAATATTTTGTTCTTCTACGAAAATTATAAATGCCCTTGAATACATTCTCGAGAATAAAGCATTGCTTCAGAACTTGAAAAACGACAATTTGTGTAAAATTATGTTAACATTTGGAAGAATCAGATTTCCAATTCATTTGAAGAATGATAAATCGTTACAGGTTCATGTTAGGTTCAAACTGCGCAGGAATAAAAGGAATTTCAAAATCTCATTTTGTATTGCAAAATTTTGGCATATGGCGTCTACGAATAAACTAAATACACTACTGGCTAAAAAAATATTAATCCATTCTTAACACGTGAGGTGCTTCTATGATATTTATCTTTACAGACATATTTAAATTATGGCTATCTGAACAATCGCAACAGTAGTAGATTGGAAGTGGGTTTTCTTTGTTTACGTATACCTGATTTATTTAGAATTAGAAAATACTGAATTAAACATAATTAAATATTAATAAATTTAATATTAAATTAAAATAATAGCTGCATATTTTTAAGGGATATCCTATCAATAACCTCATTCAATGCGATGGGGTTTCTATCCTTTACCAGTTCTGATAACGATTGGTAGGTTTTTACCGAATGATGTATAATGGAATGTTTTTTATCCTCATTTCTAATGATTTGCGTTAAAGGGCTTTTCCAATGCAATACGCATTCCACTTTGGGATGACGATTTTTGATACAGCGTGCATTCGAATTTGAACGCGAGGTCAATTCGCTTCGCGTATTATTAGTTGTTCAACATTCGAAGGAAAATCATCTGGTTTCTAGTAATTCATCGTCCGCCTACATCTAACATTCGAAAATGCGATTTCAATGTTTCGGTATCAACCGACGGAGGATTTATTCGATAAAAGGAGGATGTTTGCGTTCAGTGTAGGCGAACATAGAAACACGTGTATGCGAACATCCTCACTCGAACTTGAACTCCCTACGGATCTCCATAACAAAGCAGAGATGGAGAGAAATTTCAGCTGACTATATCGCAAGGTCTGTAAAAGCTTCAGGTGTCGTCTGAAAGCGGTCATATGTGCAAATGGCAGACAAATTGAGTGAAAATGAAGAGTAATCTTCAACGATAATTTCTAGACAATATATTCAAAAGGTCCAAAGTAACATTTGCAAACAATGACTTCTAGCGTATTTGTCTGGGATTTGCTTGCTCCCACAAACAAAATAGCATCAGAAACCGTGCAGGGAGTTATTACCCTTCCGTCGGTAGTGGATATAAAGTTCTGTAAAGTTAGAATCCGGAATCACTTATTGTGTTGCACGGGACGGAATGTGACCGCTGCAAGAATTCTATTACAGCGGTTTGTTAACCTACTCTGAGAAAAATTTCATCGTTGTACCGACAATTAAATCATGGTCAGGATGACTATCGCATATAATGGTTTCAATAACCATAAAAATGGTCGAATTCACCTCGTTCATGATCATGGTAACAAGGACTATTCCGACATTATGGAAAATGTTGCATCAACTATTTTTAATGGTAGTTTTGACCATGATCATAGTCGGTTCAAAATCACTATACTGCAATAGTCATCCTAACCCCCAATAATGGTAAAATTGACCATCAAATTCCTCTCTGTGCAGGCGCCCACTTTCTGTGGTATAAATTTCACGGTGTTTCGTGCAGTGAGTCAAAATTTATTCCAGATGGAAGCCGAGAGGAGAGAAAAAATGCTGCACACGGAAAAAAATCCGTGCCCATATTCGTGAACTGTAGTCATGAATTTCAGAACAAGCAAAAATACACAGTGAACTAAATCACGTTTAGAGGTAAAAATCCTGAAAACGTGAACTAATTCACGGTCCGTTTTCATTTTCAGGAACGCTTTTGTTTCTGTGCACACCCACGTTGATAATCTAACGTGGTCCGCAATAAAAATCGCAAAAACGTTGAAAATCACCAAATCAACCGTGTATGATGTGCTCAAACGTTTCAGGGAGCGAAAGAGCGTAGATCGAGTGCCTCAAGGTAAGCGTCGTAGTGGAACATATGATTGCAAGCTGAATCAGAAGGTGTTGAGAACCGCCAGAGCAAACCCTGGACTATCAGATAATGAAATCGCACAAAAATACGCTGCTGCTCCTCGCAGTACTGTTCGAAGAATTCATTTGCGAGCAGGATATCATTCTTATCGAGCCAGCAAGCAACCAAACAGAACGCTGAAGCAAAGTTTCGTCACCAAAACTGGAGCTCGGAAATTGTACCAGCAGGTTTTGACGAAGTACCAAGGATGCCTGCTCATCGACGATGAAACCTACGTCAAAATGGATTTCGGACAGCATCCTGGCAAAAAAATTCTACATGGCGACGGCACGAGGAGATGTTCCTGCGAAGTTTAAGTTTGCTTTTATGGACAAATTTGCCAAAAAAAAACTGATGATTTGGCAAGGGATATGCAGCTGCGGAGCAAAGACCAAAGTGTTCGTGACGAATAAGACGATGGACTCGAAGCTGTACAAAGAAGAATGCCTCGAAAACCGCGTACTACCTTTCATTAAAGCCCATAAAGGTCCCGTGAAGTATTGACCAGATTTGGCGAGTTGCCACTACAGCCGGGAAGTCATCCAGTGGTACCGCGATAATAACGTAGATTTCATCGATAAAAACATAAATCCACCCAACTGCCCGCAGTTCCGGCCCATCGAGAAATTTTGGGCAATAATGAAGTGGAAGCTTAAGAAAAGTGGAAAAACGGCTCGGGACGCGACTCAGATGACCAAAATGTGCAACAAATGTGCCAAGGAAGTTGACATCGGAGGTGTGCAGCATTTGATGGGAGGAATAAAGAAGAAAGTGCGAATTTTCATTAGAAACGAAAAAAATAATGATTTGTATTGATATTTTTTCCTTAAAGTACAAAAAATTATCTTTGTTTTGAAGTATTAAACTTATTTGTACGCCAATCCTTTACCGAGATACAGATGATTTTATTATTCCGGATTCTAAATGGACATAGCTTTAGATGTTAGCAACTTGGCATTTCCAGGAAATTTACGTTTTAAGTCATTGTTTACAATTGTAACTTTCGACCTTTTCACGATTTTGTCTAGATTTAATGTTTGTGCAGGTTATGTTTAAAGTTAATAATATAGATACTAAGCTCGAATGAAATTTAAAATGCTTGATTCTCATTTTTTCTGACGCATACTGTTGTTGCGGTTTGGTGCCATTTGGACATCAATTCCTCAAGCCAGCCCTAACTTAACGAGTGTCTCACAATGTCCACTTAAAATCAAACCAACTTCATCTTAGCCGAAAACCACACATCGCATCCAGACTATTGCAGCACAACTCCGAGTCGGAATGAATGCTCGATTTCGTAGTTTTACGAGCAGCCAACGAATGTCGGAAGAACCAAAGTTGTTGTATTCATGTATCGCCTGCTTCGGTTTGTCATCCTTTCCATCTTTCGCGATCTCTCCGTCGTTTGCAAAGCTACACGAAGCCCATATTGCAGACATAAACAGAGGGAACCGATTTGACCCTGGCGGCTGCTGGTGCAGAAACGAAAACTGACAGATGTGTCTTTCCCTTCACCGGCCGGCCAGTGTCTGTCGTCCGTTGGACCCGATGATGCCAACCATGCAGGTAGGTATGTGTAGATGAAATAAGCGCGGGCGAAACAAGTGGGTGGCCTCAGGGACTGACATTCGACTCAAAATTATTGGCCCAAAGCAGTCACGGCCAGAGGGAAAGAAAATTTGCATAGCTTTAGAGCGAAGGCACTTTCATGGTAGGGGGGGTTGACGGGACCCAATGTTTACGGAGGCGTGCGTGGTAGTGGTACACATTTTTGACTGGTTCAATGAACAATGTCTTATCATGAAAAAGACAGTTTGTAATTGAATTGGTATTGAAAATCATCGTTCGTGGCGCCACTGTTTTCTTTTTCTGTGAAAACAAAGTTTATGCTGGAGTTCATCAAGCTTCTTTTGTTTGTCCATGGAAGGGCCGAAACGAAGTTTTTTTCATCACAAGACTTTCCACACAAACTACGTTCATGTTTATGTTTGTAGGTGCAGAACGGAAACATGTGTGGTACGCAGCACAATTATTAGGTATTCTGTGTTCGTCAAAACGTACTGACAAAGAAATCCACGGAACCCAAAACGGAGGGAAAAAAAAGAGAAGCGGAAAATCGGGTATGTACTAAAAATATCACGCTTTTGTGTAGTGAGTCTTTGCTCCAGTGAGCTCTTCTTCTTTCGGTCGATTTTGTTTTCTCCAAAGGGGAGCAGGGGAGGAACACCGCCGTTTATGTTTCTTTTCTCATTTTCAATACGATTCGATTCTGCTCGGGACTGCCATATAGCGCTGAGTCTACTGGATTGGGGGGTTCAAGATGTGCGTATGAAGAACCAGCAGCGTACCCACACAGATGTGAGAGGGAAATTGGGGATTGATTGGTTTTGATCGGGCCCGGAGTTGAATGAAATTTGAGGCGGTCGGAAGGGAAAAGGGAGCGATGTTGGGTCGAAGGCCGGAGACGGAGGCGGAGATTGGTCGAAATGAGGAAATATGTGTTTTGGCGTTTTTGATTTAGGTTCGATTTAAAGAGCCAATGCCAACACATGTGCGTCTGCCTCCATGCGGGACGAGACTGTGTTTGGCATGTGGGGTTTTTTTTTTTGTTTTTGTTGGATGCGATGATTTAAATGTAGCTCTTGTTTTGCATATTGTTGAAATCTACGGTAGAGTTCTTCCGTGGTTCAATGCCGGGAGGGAGTGTGGGAACTTGATTGACAATGAATTTGATTTTATACTTTTTAGTCAGCTGGTGGGGAAAAAATAATATTGGAAGCTAGATAAGAGCTTATTCAGATAAATATATGTTTCTTAAGTTAGTAAGTTAGTAACCTTTAATGACTAGGCCTTAACTTTTAATGACTAGGCCATGAGGTATCTATGAATTCTGAACTACCCATTTCTTTTTTGTTGTGAGTGCTTTTGACGTTCAAAGCGTCTGATCATATTCACTGTTTCTGCAATTTAGAAACTGCGTATTAAGAAGGCTACGTACGTTTTTTGTCCATGAGAATGCTTTTGTACTTCGTAGGAATCTCATTGTATCACTTTCGGGTACGCCTTTTGACCACTAGATTCTGCTCAGTGTCCTACAGGCCCGAAAAGATCGAAATCCTTGTGACGGTGCTTCGGCTGAAAATTTCTTGACGATATCATAATCCGACAGCCCTGGGTTTGCCCTAATCGTTCTGAGCACTTTCAAATGCAACTTCCGATCCTTAGTTCCACTGCGACGCTTACTATGATCCTACCAATCAATAGTATGCTGCTCACGGAAATGTTTGAGAACCCTGCACATGGTCGGTTGAGCCAATTTCAATGACATGGCGATTTTTAAACTTGACCATTTTAAACGGATTTTCGAGATAGGTTTCCAAAACAAAATTTTGGTTCGTGACTTCCATCCAGTTTTACTTCTTTGAAACAAAATGAATCGTGACAAACTTTTTAGCACTGAAAGCGGATTTCCAATTTTTTTAAGATCAGACCAGTAGGAACGCTGCAGTAAAATAAACTGTGCGTGCAGATATTTAATGACTCAAGCCTTAGGATGTCAACATATCTATAGATACGAATAAACTCTAAACATCAACAAAAAATGGATGAGTTTGTATTCGAAGAGGAATCTGCTCTTTCTCACAAAACAAATCTATGAAGCATCCGACTAGTATTCAAATAGATTGTTGAATGTGTAACCTTCAAACTTTGCTTCGTTTCTTGCTTTATTGCGTCACAGTGGAAGCGATTTGGCAGGCATTTTTTAGAACGGAGCTATTAGTTTCCCTGCTTTCTGTTCATATTCCACCGCGACCTTAGACTAGTTCAATATTTTGACTGAGAGTGATAGATGAAACGGTTTGGCAATCAACTCTTCAAAAGATAACAATGAGAGACTCTCTCTGTTCACTTTCTCTCTCAAGTTGATTTTACATTTTCGGTTGTATTATTTAGTAATATTTTGTTCATTATAAGCATTTTTGCATGAGGTAATGGTAAACAACTTCTGTTGGAAAGTTTTACAGTGTTACACAAAATGAATTGTACACTCAAACAGAATATACATTTTTGGTTGTTGTATCATAATTTTGATATTAAGCTGGATGACATATGGAAAACTTTAGGTGTTTATTGTGGCCATAGCAATTGCTTCAATTTTGCCATTAATTATTGTTTGCAGTTAAGTTATACTTATACTTCTAGAAATCAACTTATACGTTAATTGATCTTTAGCCGTGGTCAAAATAACTCATGAACTTCGAAACATATATGATATAGAAATAAATTTAAACTTTTGGTATATCTGCAGTACCTTACGCCTCCTTACCAAAAGCAGCGCTCAAGTATGTGGAAAGGATTAGATTGTAAAGCATGGAGATGGAAACATGGTGTGAGGAGGTTTAGCGTTTTTTTTTTAACTCTTTATTTGTTCCAAATTTATTCATATTTACATTTCACGTTAATATAGGTGCTCCAGCTACTACCGTAACGTATCAACCTTAATTGTTAAAATATGTATCTAATTTTGTTTACATTGTTCATGCCTTAGCAGTTCAGTATTTTAAATAGGTTTTTATTCCTGCGTGTCAGTATAACAATAATAATCTTAAAACTAAAAACAAACTAAAATTAATCTTAGGAGGTTTAGCGTGATTTTCTAGTAGAAAGCTTGAACCATGTCCTGGGAATAATGATTGCGGGTGTTTATGTTATCTTTTCTGTGAAAATTTGAAGATTTTTCTTTTGAAAACCCGCCAGGAAAGCAACTACATTTTTCAACAGGACAACGATCCAAAGCATGCTGCAAACAATACCACTGCTTTGTTCAAATGGAAGCAGATATTTTTTTTTATGGTCATCATATTTTGTGGAGTTAATACGAATAAAGTGAACAAGACAACGATTTTCATTACCAATCATTTATTTTAAAACCAAAGAGGGATAAACGATTCTCGGCCGTCTCGATTAATGATTCATTACGGATGGAAAGAGGGTGGGAATTCAAAGTAAGGTTTACATAACACATTAAATTTAAATTCTAAACTTTAAACACATATCTATACAATTATGGTTTTCTTTTGTGCATTTTTTGAAAAGAACAACACTAAGAAAGAATAAGGTTAACTTACATCTGTAATGTTTAAAAAAATGGTCATGTAGATAGGTTGGGGGGGGGGGGGGGGAGACAGAAGTGATGGACGGTTAAATGGCGTCCGCAAATTTTGTGGAGTTATTAGGACGATAAAGTGAACAAGACGACGGTTTTCAACCGAAATTTTTTTTCGACAGCTTGGGAAATGATACGAAATTCCTCAAAAAAAACTGTTTGTAATTTTGCTTCGACGCTTGGAGTTGGCATTGAAATTAAAGCCATTCCAAATAAATTGATAAACATTGTTGAACAATGAAACAAACAGGTGTATGATTTTTCTTTCATTATATTCAAATGTTACCTTTACACTCTTAATGTTTTAATGAAAAGGTCATGTAGAATACTTTGCTCACTATTTCGGCATAATTTAATGCCTGTTTTTTTTTTCTTAAAAATAATTAAAACTTTCTAAAGAACACTCCCTACTCATGTTTTCAATCAAGTGAAAAAAATTATTGAACGATTCATTTAGTTTTGCACTGAAAACGAGAGATAAAAGAGTCTCTCGTTGTTACTACCCAAGCAACCAAAAGTTCGAATTTTACTTGAGATGAAAACTCAGAAGTTCACATTTAGTTGAAATTTAGTTCCATGGAACTTTTTTGCTGAATAGCAAGACACTTCACGGACAAATAGAACTTAATTTTCTTTGAAGTGTCATTAATATTTAAAGGAACTTAAAAGTTCGAGAATATTTTTTTCTTGCTATTCAACCCAACCTTCAAGTTGATAGTTGAGAACTTGCTTGGAACTTCAAAAAATCTCTGACACAAAGCTCAATAAAAGTACTAACCGTACTTTTAATCAGCGCAAAAGTTTACAATACATCTATGTTGAACAACTTTCCTACTTTTCGAAGTACACGTAAAGTTCTGAGTAAAACTTTAGAAAATGTCATAAAGATTGTTTACATTTAAAGAGTGATCTGGTGTTGTACTCCAAGTTTGACGAGATACAAGAGCAAAAAATGGATTTTTCAAAAACATTAAAAAAGAACGGCTTATTGAATTACCATCGTGACCGTCTTTTTGCAGATTAATCCCAATGTGCGCGGTGAGCCCAGTGTAATTGTTAGTAATCATATCTCTCACGCCAAAGTAACTAGTTGAAAATGAAATAAGGACAACTACTTCTAATTAATACACAAATTTACAAAGTTGAAAATATATACACAAAAGTTGAAAAGGAGGTTAGCAATGCGCCTCACCAATATTAAATTTTTTGCAATCATATCTTGAGAAAACAGCATAACACGTCAAAATCAATTTTGCCCTTCATGTCAGAAAAGCTATTGTGAAATAAACGGATCCATGCTAGCGTTTACGGGCGACAAACTGCACACAGATTGTTCGTAAACATATTTATTTGCCTTCAGCGCTGCACCACTTTGTGCTACGACAATCGAAGCAACTGTAGGGTCTTTTAATCAATTTAGCTGAGTGGTTACCACAATTTGCCATCACGCTGACGATCACGGTTCGAATCTTTTGATTGTCTTTTTTTGAAAAGATTGAAAAGGCTTATGAACTAACTTTGGCTTTTTGATAGAATGAAGAAAAGTACTCGGCTAGTACGCTTTCACTGGGTTTCGAACTTAAACATTTATAAATGTTCTATGTCCTATAAAATGTCAATGGTAATCAGTAGGCCGAAAAAAAGACCATAACTTCAAACAAAGATCCTGCTTTGATATTCACTTAGCATGAGCTACAGTTCAAGAACATTTTTTTTAAAAAATACCAAAACCCTATTACAAACCCATTCCAAATTCGTCCGCAATTTTTAACTCCAAACGAATCTCTTCTACTTTCAAAAGATGTCATATGCTTTGAATTACCTTTCTCCACCGTACTTTCTGTTTCCTTTGACCTCCGGACCTCGACTTTACGCCCGCACCAAACCCAGACGCATCAAGTGGCGGCCAGCTGAACTTTCGTCTGGCGGACTTCCCACCACCGGCTGGGTTCGAAACACGGAAAACGTGCTGTGGGTAACAAGACAGCCTTCCGAAAAACTTTCGCTTTGAAATCCTTTGTGCCCACGCCGATTTCCACTCGGTGCTCTTCTGGTGTTCTGGTGGTCTCTTTGTTCATGTTTGGCCCGATTATTGTCACTGTTGCGCGCTTCCACGCGGCACCAGCAGCCCCACAACAGTTTGGTCTTTTCCGTCTTTTACTTTTTCAAACAAAGGAAAATAAAATCCACACAACACACCAACATGCTCTACACGGTGAAGCCACCATAAACTCTCGTACCCTTCTGTGTTTCGGAGTTTCGGTTTTCGCGCTCCCGCGACTGACTTGCTACACACACAACACACAGTACTCCGGAACGTCCGTTGGAGCACTCAGTTTAACGAAAATTTGATTCTTTTGAAACTCTACCAAAGTTTCCCAGGGAATCGCATTATGCTAATACTTCTCGGTCGAGAAAAGGTGGACAAGTTTTTGGCTCCGGTTACATCAGAGTTCCCAAAGGACACTGGCGGGTTCACACACAAAAAAAAGAGCAAAGTCTTCGGATGCCTAAGGTACATATTCTGAAGCCGGGGGGAAACAAGAAAACACGACCGGAACGGAACACGGATCGCAACCGACTGCGACCAGTTGTCGGTCGGCGGTGACACTCGACAAGACTCTAAGCTGCTTCTTTTCCATCGCTTCACATCACCTCCACCTACCACCAGACCAGTACTCGTTCCCGTCGACGGAGCGGTGCGATCCCACACACTCGTCGGGGCACGTTTTGGACTCCCCCGCGCGCGTCATTGGTCATGTTCTTCAATGCTGCTCGCACACTCTTTCATAGAATTTACTCTACTCTCCCTCAAATGGAATGGAACCCACAAAAAGTGGAATGGAAAATCCACGCTCACGCTCCCTCTCTCTCTCTGCGAGATTACCGAAAAAGCATGAGCTATCCCCATACCAGATGTGAAGTGTGCTCCATAGAAAGCTGGAAAATCTTCCCTCCCAAATCGTTCTGCTGGAGCTGCGAATTTGAATGTTGGAGAAAGGATTATCCACTGGATCCATGATCAGTTTACATTCATCCCAAAAACGTTAAAATAGTCATTCAAAGTGTAGAGATATGAGATCAGCCGCGTTTGTCAGGAGAGCCGATCTGTCGCTCGCAGTTCCGCACGCGAGAGAACACTCACAAATTGCATGCAGTAAGACACCATCGGAGCTCGCTCTCCCTCGATTATCCAAGCAGTGCATCCACTACACCGCATCCACCCGCATAATGCGGCGCACGACTCGCTGCTGGCAGGACTAATACTACTACGGCGCGGTCAGAAGAGTTTTCAAACTGGATTCCCGCTCGCCGCTCCGACCACTCAGTCCGATCCGATCGCATCATTCATCGCGGGAATCGAGAGGCAAACTAAATTGAAATTATGTTTTTTTTTTCCTTGCGCAGTTTCTTTCCCGCTTCACGGCGTCTGAGTCATCGATAGTGGCGGGTTTAGTGGAGTTAATTTAGCTCTTAGATTTGGGAGATTTCCGATCAAAATGATGAGATTTCAAATAAAAATGATAAAAAATAAGCTGAACACAAACCATAAATTGATCGAGGTTATATATTTTACCAAGCACAAGCTAACCCGACGTCCAAGATTTATTTATCGCTTGCAATTGCTTAAAAATTTATCCACACAATAAATTGGTTTTCGATATTTACAACGTTTTTTTTTTAAATCACGTGAATGTCCTTCTTTAATGTAGTCAATCTGAAATTGACTGTCAACTTTCATAGTGAAGAACTTGGTGATTCATTCTATTAACGTCTCTTTCCAAAACAACAACGTTTTGTGCATTTTGATTGTGACAATTTAGCGCTGGCATCTGAATTAATGTTGTTCTATTGATTGATTGTGGGAAATTGGGTTTTTCTTGTAGTTTGCTCATTTGTAAGACAAGAAATTTGAATTCATTGTGTTGAAAATCATTTATTTGTGATTTTTCTACATTTTGTTTTAATATAGCGCAGCTTGCTGTACAACATTTTTCGTTTTCTGTTGTGGTGCGTAAATGAACAAGTTCTCCAACTCGTGAATACACCACGTATACACTCAGTAGCAAAAAAAAGGCGGGCAAAATTTTGCTTCCAAAAAACGCCATGTTCAATCTTCTGTAACTCTCTCAATTATCAATATTTTTGGCTGAAAATTTGACAAAATTATAACCAATGTATAGACCTTATTTGACCAAAATTTCATGTTGATAGTGTTTATAAACTTGAAGTTTTCATAAAATATGTAAAAAAAAAACGTTTTTGGACATATCGATTTCAACAATCCGTATTTCTGTGAAAAATTTAGGTAGCATGTTTAAAATGTCACAATAGCCTAAAAAAACATAGAAAATAATGTGGACAAAATTTGAACTGCTTCCATCAAGTGCTTTGGACTACAGCTGGCGTCAAAGTTGACGCACCAACATGAGTATTTCCCTTTTTAACCCGATATTGACCTTGCTGAAATATCGGTGCAAAAAAAAGCCGAGGTGAATTTTACTAATAATACTGTATAATACTGTATACGTAGTTTTCACAAACCAATTCATACTGTATGTCATATTTTTAAGTTCTCCGTGGGTTACAATAGTTATTTGGGATATTTCAGGCATAACAAAGCATGTGTGTTAATAAGATGAATTCACCTCGGCTTTTTTTTTTGCACCGATATTTCAGCATGGTCAATATCGGGTGAAAAAGGGAAATACTCATGTTGGTGCGTCAACTTTGACGCCAGCTGTAGTCCAAAGCACTTGATGAAAACAGTTCAAATTTTGTCCACATTATTTCCTATATTTGTTTAAGCTATGATGACATTTTTAGTATGCTACCTAAATTTTTCACAGAAATACGGATTTTTGAAATTCATATTTTTTCACATATGTTATGAAAACTTCAAATTAATAAACTCTATCAACATGACATTTTGATCAAATAAGGTCTATACATTGGTTATAATTTTGTCAAATTTTCAGTCAAAAATATTGATAATTGACAAAGTTACAGAAAATTGAACATGGCGTTTTTTGGAAGCAAAATTTTGCTCGGCTTTTTTTTTTGCTACTGAGTGTAGCTGTAACCTCCAACTATACAGATTCATGGGCAAATTTATCATCATGCTCACAATCAAGATCAAAAATATCTCAAAATATATTTCCTTGGAGATTCACATGAAAAAGTAAATCGACGTTGTGTTATTTCCAATGCGACAAAGGGAGAAATTGCGCTGCAATTACAACAAATGTTGCACGAACACAACGAACTCATTCAATTATTCAAAACTTCGTTAGAAAGGATCTGATTTTCACAGAATCGTCATAAAAGCGGACACACGACCAGCAGGCACCCATGAACGGCAATATAATGCACAGAGGGCCGATGAAATATCAGTTGTTGTTGTTGGCAATAATTTAGAATCCCGTGATATTGTCATCAAACGTCGAGCTGGAGATGCATTAGAGCGAATCAGCGAAACTCATCGATCGTATGACGCACTACAATAGCCACTCATGTTCTGCCGTGGTGAAGATGGATATCACATTTTGAAATGAACAGTTTGAAATGTGAATAATTTCGCTCAAAAACTGATGATCCACAGATTTGGAATGAAATATTTCGTAAATGTAAATTATTTAAATTAAATTTAACTCGAGAGATCAATCAAAATTTGTAAAAAATGTCAGAAAGTCAATTGACCGCACTGTTCGAATAAACAACTAAGAAAGAACAAACATTTTGCGCAGTTGTCAAAAGAAATAAGCGTCTCCAGCGTCATCTGTTGAGTAATTGGAGTATCAGTCTGAAATATGAAATCAAATTTGCGCCTACAACGCCACCTATTGACAACATTTTAAGCTGAGATGTTTTTTTTTAAATTTACTCGTGATTTGCCATGATTTTCAATGTTTTAATTACGTTTGGAACAGAATTTTGTTGGAGCTTAGTTGAAAAAAAATGGAAAAATAATTTAAAAAAAAAGAGATTCTGGTAGTGAGTTCATGCCTTTGCTATAAATGGTGTAGGAGCAGTAAAATTTTCAAGCAAAGCTTTGATCAAGAACTCTGGAAAGACGACTCTTTGCACTCTTAATCGTCTGATTCAAAATTCTTATTCTTATTCAAAACGAATCCACTCTTAATCGTAGTGGAGGCAGTAGTGGTGTTTTTGGTGAGGTTGGTAGTGTTAGTCGGATAACATTTGTATGCCAAAATTGAAAATGCCGTTTTTTTTTTTCAAATTTTCCAATTTTTCGGCTTTTCCTTGGGAATTATCCAACTTTTATTTTTTCCAAAGCCTTTGTTGAGCAAAAAAGAACAAATCATCTGAGGACACCGTCAGGATTGGACCAGCTGTTCTCGAGTTTTAGCGTTACTAACAAACAAACATTCATGGGTTTCAAATGGTGAGTTGACAACTTCGAAGGAGGGTGCGACCGACCTCTCGTCCTCACAAGTTCCTACCTCACGCCTCCACGAGTCATATGATCACAAAAGACTGCCAGCTGAAACATGGAGACGCTGGTTGGCGTAGCCTGGGCAATGTTGTCAATCTGACAATAGCGAAGTGAGGGGGTGCGACCGAAGATCTTATACCTTTAAATCATATTGTATATTTTCTATTCTCATTTTATTAATAATTTCAGCACGCTTTGGAATCATCTTTGCATTCCAAAACTATGTAAGAGCGTGGAGCAACATGCCAGGCATCAAAGGCGGAATTTGTATCTCAGCATTTCAGCATACCATTTTATTTAAAATTGCATTTCTGAACTTCAACTATTATATTCATAAAAGGCTAGCATGTGCTTATACGTAATGTAGGATTATATTTTAATGTTGTGTTTGTAGTATTATGGTAAGATAAGCCATTTCTTTCAGAAATTATCCAACCGGACTCTCCAATTGCTATCTTTGAAATGTTGCTAGAACAGTATAAAGAAAAATATTACCAATATTACAGTGTCATATAAAATAATATCTTTTATTGAAATTTTATCTTTTATATTTCGAAGGATCTATTCTGTTTTCAGCTTTCCCAGGACTAGTAGGATATTGATACATATCTAACTTTTATTTATTTTTCAGTAACAATCCATTCAAGTTTGAGATTTGAATAAATTAGCATTTTTGTCTATAATGATATCTTAATTTGTTGCGTACAAAATATATTATATATTAAATAACATATAACGGGGAAAGGGAGGGACCATCAGGGCACCCAAGTAAAACGATTTGGATAGGGAGCATGGGACTGCCTCCTCCCTATTGTTAACATTTTGCGGAACGAGGGCGGGCTCTTCGACCCGATCTATTGGGTTTATTCTGTCAATCGAGGGCTCGATTCTAGTGCTGTGAGTGTGAATTTACTTTTGGAAGGAAATTCTCTTCCCTATATTGGCGAGTTTCGCGTAAGTGTCTCTGCTTACGGGCCGGCTTAAACGGAGCTTGATGATCACAAACAATAATAGAATCCTGATCAAATCGTTTTTCAGATTATTCCACTGCTATGGAAAGTTACCTTGCTGCAATAGATGGTAGTATTACATCATCACATCATCATCACTAACAAACAATCATTCATTTCTATACATATAGATTTCGAAATACACGGATATAAAGTGTATGCATTTAATAAGGAAGCCTTTGAATTTTAGATGCTGAACACCGACGCCATGAACCACAATGCAGATGTTACAATCATGTTTACTTGAATAATTTTTTGGTGCACGCTGAAAACTTTAAAGTGCCACATATGTTGGAAAATTTTAATGAAGAAGTTCGTTTCTCTTTTCTATACCGAGTGACAAAAAGTTTAAAAAGAGCGTTACGCTAAATTGAAAGATTTTTAAACGTTTGTTTTTCGTTCGTTGTTAAACGCTTTTTTCCGTTTGGCTAGAACTACTTCATCCATACCGAGTCCATAGGAAAAATCACAATATTTTTGCATCAAAACTGTAATTGCGAATTTTTGTATAAGTAGAAGTTCAATTATGTGCTTATAATATACATTAGCTCCCAGATCTGAATATTAACAGGTAGAAAATTTGGATTTCCCTTTCAGTGTCCTCAAAATTGCGTAGCAAGTTATTCAAATTTGTCTTCTTCTTTTTATGTCATTAAGTTTCATTCCATGTTCAATACTGTAATACAACCCCTCAGCTGCTAAATAATTTTGCTTTGTCGCCGGTTTCTGATTTTTATTACTACTACTAGAATGTATCTTTACGTCGTTGTTTTAATTTACATTTGATTTGTTATTTTAATTGATTAGCCAGAAGGCTCTACATCTGTTGCATCTATGTTTTTGTTGATGATTGTTGTGTTTCAACATATGGAATGGTTTTCCCTCTTGGGAGTGTATTGAATTTGCAAAGTTTGATAGCCGTAAGTACAGTAACGTAAGACTAGGTTACAAGCTTGTCTGATAATCGGATGGGGTGACCTCAGGCAAGAATCTCTGAACCATTCCAGGATTATAAGTTTTCTCTCGTAGAGGTTCTGGAGACCAGCCAGGCGATGGATCTCGGAATTTCTAGTTCTTCGAGGACAGTTCAGAAACTATCTGTAGTTCCCGATGGTAGTTATTGGCAAACCGTACTCGACCACGAGAAGAATGATTTGCTTAGCAACTGCCAGTTTATTCTTGGACAATAGCGTGAACTTTCTGTTGATCAGCGGATACAGAGATCTTAGCAAAGAGCTACATTTTGTTCAAGTTTTGTCAACATGCGATCGAAACAACAACTTGCTATCTAGGGTGAGGCCAAGGTAGACTACTTCCCCGGACCAATCGATCGGTGAGTTACAGGGGTGAACTTTGACATCTCCTGGCGGAATAAGTCGAGGTGACTTGGAGTGCGGAAACAGAATTGTCTGTGTTTTAGATGCATTGATACAAATCTTTCAGAACGCCTTTTCGACGTCAAACAATGCCATGGCAGATGTCAACGGACCTGTTCCGTTTGAGGATGTTAGTTACTCCCGTCAGTTGGTAGAGTGACCTGTCCTGAACCCAATTTGTTCGTGAAGGAAGATGTTATTCTGGTTAGCGAACTTCTGTAAACGGCTGAGAATCAGCTTTTTGAACAACTTCAGGATGGAGGACAACAGGCTGATGGGGCGATAGCTGGTAGGATCTTTGCCAGGCTTGCGAATAGGGATTACTTTGGCTATTTTCTAGCAAGATTAAAAGTAGCCAAGCTTCCAAGCTGGTACCCTTGATGGAAGCTATCACCTCATCAACCGATATATTTACTTCTATCGTCAGGGACAACTATGGGTGTTTCGACGACTCTAGACATTGCCTCCGTAACCGTAGGCTTGTAATGGATTGGCCAAGGTTGTGTGAGTTCACAAAGTGTCGACCTAGTTTGTTGGCCTTGTGAGATGCGACAGAATTCTGGCCGAGCGGATTTTTCAGATTTTTGTTCATATTCCAAAAGGGTTTTGCACAATCTGGGAGAGGGCAAATGTTTGTGTCGAAAGTTATGAGATCCATCATCCTGTCTTGACTGATTTTTGTTAGACGGTTTGAATTGGTTCCGATACTGTCCTGTCAAGGCTCAGAAAATCACTCACCTGGTTAACTGAAAGAACATGCTGCTCTCGGGCCTAAAATAATCGTTGATGCAACGCAGTTGCCGGTCGATGTCTTCGGGCGTCTCGGGGAGTGCATCGTAATCAACAAAGTCATCAACGCATCGCAGGAACAGTTCCCAGTTGACTCGGTGATAGTGGCGTCTGGAGATAAGGTGCTTATTGACCGAGGAACTAACTTCGGCCACCACCGGATAGTATTCCGAGCCGTGCTCCTGGTATACGCCCGGCTGAGCAATGTTGTGGGTCATGTTGGTGAGGAAAATATCGAGGGTTGTATGATCCCCGACTTGACTCAACCAGGTGGGAGAATTCGGACTCAATAATCAATAATGTTTTGCGTTGAGATCACCAGCGATGATGAATTGCCGTAGGACCGTAGCCGCTTTCTTGGGGTAGTAGGCCGCGATGATGACGATCGATTCGACGTCTTTGGCTCTGATGACTTTGAGCTGGAAACTTTGCAGCAGACAGCAGTTGATGTTGTATCGCAAAGCAATACCAACACCCCCTGCGCTGGAATTGGTCTGGTCGAGTCTAATGTGCCAAAAGTCAGGAATATAAACGTTATCTTTAGGCTTGAGGTGCGTTTCGGTGATGATGGTGATATCGTTTTCCCTCTCGTTGAGGAAATCGGTTATCTCAATATTTTTGTTTTGAACAGAACAAGCTTTCCAATTTAAATACTTAATGGTGTCTTCACAGTCCATATTTGTTCATGAAGTTCATCAGCGCTATGTTGGCAACGTTAATTTGTTGCTCCTTAGAACGGGCGCAGTTGTTGATACAGATTATTGATGAACTCCATCATATATTCCGACGTGTAGAGGTTATCATCAGACGGATGGGTTGCTGAACTACTTGTTGCTGGATATTTCCAAACTGGAGGAGGGGCATTTTGAACTGATGGGGCTGTCACGAAGACTACTAATCGGTGTTGAACTATGGTGGTCGGTTGGCAGTTTTGGTGTCGATGGTTTACTTCGAGAGGCGGCAAGTTTGGTACATTGTTACGGAGCTGTTCTTCCATCACCGGTGGCGGTCATCGCTGGAATTGAAATTTCTTATTAACTTTGCAACTTGTTAGCTTGCGGATTTCGATATATTCTGATCGCTTGGGGCACGATAGGTTGCAACGCTCTTGGTTGGATCCACGTTTGACACACTTCGGCTCGACACCTTCACCCATTTGGTTGCAGTCAGCGGTCACGTGCGCTCCTGCACATTTGCTACAACGAGATTTCGTGTAGCAGATCCTGGTACCGTACCCAAAGCATAGGCAGTTTCCGCACTGTGCATCGTCGATCTGCAGTGGTCGGTAACGCTTCCATTCAATAATGATGTTGAAGAGTGTCTTGATATTCCGGGGACCGTCGAGACAGGGTGAGTCCTTTTCCAGATGGACCAAGTATAGCTTATCCCGATAGTTTGCTGGTCCCATGCTCCCGAAGGGAAACACTTTGTGATCGGCTTCAGCTTGACTTGCTTGACTAGCTTGATTTAAGCTAAGAAATGATTTCTTCCCGGCGTATTCCAAGAGACCACGAGTTACCACCTTCAACGGCCTGCTGCCGAGAGAGTCATGCGTGAAAATCTGCAATCTTTGCGTTGCCAGGAATATTCCTACTGCCTGGAAATCTTCCTCCGTAGGGCCCATGCTACACAGCTTGAAAAGCAGATGAACTTGAGCCACAGCAAACTGAAAAGGCGGAGGAAATTTCACTTTTTTGAGCACGTTCTGTACCGGCAACGCAGCAAATTTATTGTTTGTCAGTAATCCGGCATTGAGGTCCGACGGTCCGGCAACGGCTTCGTCGGTTCACGGCCACTTGGTTTCATGACCCATCCACTATTAAAACAATAAACGTTTCATATGTGAGGTCAATACTAGAATATAGTAGCCTAAAGGGTGTCCACGATGAAATTGCCACACTATGAAATTGCTCTATTTTTTTAAGCGTTAGGTAGAATTTAATGAAAATTTGGGTGGATTTAGTTCATAGTGCATTATTTACATCCTGCAAGTTTTAAAGTCCTGTGATCAAAACTCGCCGAAGTGGAGTCGAAAGAACAGCTCGTGCGTGATAAAATCTTGCGCATTCATCACGAGAACAAGGATCTCTCGCATCGTTCCATCGCTAAAACGTTGGGAATCGCGAATTCCACGGTGTCGCGAGCGATTAAGCGGTTCGAGGAACGGTTGACCACCGATCGGAAGCCCAGAAGTGAAGGAAAAAGTATTCCGTACAACACCAAAAATCACAACCGCGTAGTTGGGGCCTTCAACCGAAATCCGAACGCCTCCGTTCGGGATGTGGCTAAGAAGCTGCACCTAAGCCGAAGTTTTGTCCAGAAGGCCAAAACTAAGGCTGGGCTTCGAACGTTCAAGGTACAAAAGGCCCCTAATCGCGACGAGAAGCAGAACAAGTCCGCCAAAACCCGTGCCAGGAAGTTATACCTCAACATGCTGACGAAAGTTGAATGCTGCATCATGGACGACGAAACATATGTGAAGGCCGACTTCAAACAGATCCCCTGCAACCTGTTTTTCACGGCCAAGGATAAGTTCAGCGTTCCGGAGCATGTCCGCACTCAGAAGATGTCCAAATTTGCGAAGAAATTCCTGGTTTGGCAAGCCATCTGCACGTGCGGGAAGCGGAGTGCACCTTTCGTGACCCAGGACACGATGAACGGACAGGTGTACATAAAAGAGTGACTCCAGAAGCGGCTGCTTCCTCTCCTGAAGGCCCACAACGTCCCAACAATCTTCTGGCCGGATTTGGCCTCATGCCACTACTCCAAGGACGTGCTGAAGTGGTATGCGGACAATAAGGTCAACTTCGTGCCGAAAATGTTCAACCCTCCCAACACTCCGGAGCTCCGCCCCATCGAGAAGTACTGGGCGATTATGAAGCAGCACCTTCTTAAACGACCTAAGGTAGTGAAGACAGTAGAGGAACTAAAGAAAGTATGGGTTTACATGCAAAAAACGGTTGATTCACAGGTTGTGCAGAATCTTATGGCCAGGGTTAAGGCCAAGGTGCGGGCATTTGCGTATGGACTGTAAATATAATACGAGTAAAATGGTAAAATGAAGTTTAATAGTTATTTCTCAATCCCTGAAAATTTGATGGCAATCGGATGAAAACACGAATTTTGCGAATCAATTTTGTGTGTGGCAATTTCATCGTGGACACCCTTTAGTATGGTCACCATTTTCAGTCACGCAAGAAGACGAGAATCAGTTGAAAAACAATTTATACTGTGTGCATTTCAAAAATAAGGTTGTATAGGATTTCTTCCTGCATTTTAAAAAGCTCGTTGTATACTCATCATCATCCAAACATTAAAATAGTGTCGAAAAGTGTAAACGGTATCGATACACATCGCATTGGTTTTTTAAATTTTAATTTTTATACACCCAACCGGCAAATACGAAATCAAAATGTACTTATTACAATTATTGCACGCTCCTTTAATGTCATCCTTCATATTCTTTAAATCAATCGAAGCGTACCGAACCTTACAACCTTTTTCTAACACCAATAGAACGAAGAAAATACTATTCCGTTGCTATGTATCAAATAAATCTCAAATGTTCTAAAATCCAATGATATGTATATATTGCTGAATTATTTTCGAAGTCATCTGTTATAAAATCTTCTCCGTTTTATCAAGTCTAATGGTACAAGAAGGATAAAGTTCTGTTTGTTGGTTTGGTAATTGCTATTATACGTATTCACTAATTGATGTCATTATTACTATACACCAACTTGGTCCTACGTTAACTTCGAGGCCCTTGATATAACCTACTTCTAATTATTCTGATGTCATCGCACCAATTAAAGTCGATGATGCGGTTTATGGAGTTAATGAATCCGACGCCCAGGATTTTGAACAACTCTTGTCGAGCCCCATATTCTGTTGCCCTTCTACGAGGATTGAGGTTTTAATTATTCTTCTTCTTTTTTAACTTAGATAACTTTCTGTTTGAAGCAGTGTTAGGAGGAATGATAAGATTACTTAGGAACCTTGTATTTTCTGCCAAGTTTTTGACAGAGCAGAGTTCCTTAGAATACTGACTAGCATGTCGTTCAACTTCAACAGCATTTGTCAAATGATTGTTTCCTTGGCGTATTATTGGTATGGTGCTCTCATTCCGATGTTGGAGGGGATCTACTAACTGAAATGAAAAGATTTTCCAACACGCTGTGCACTGATCGTTAATTCGGCCAAAAGCTTTGTAGATGCAGCATGTGCACTGTATATTTTCACCACAGCAATTTCTTGAGTATTGTAACGGGAGGTCATGTCAACTTAACTCCTTCATGGGGCCTATATACCAAACATGTCTTAAATTAATAAAATCGATGAAATCTTGTTGACAGCATGATGATCTATTTAAGTATTCTTAAACAGTTGAGACTTTATTTGACAATTTATACATACCACTTGGTGTTCCCGATTTCCTGACTAACTAACTAATTAACTAATTATATATAATTACGGAACGATTTGTGGAACATTGACTTTTGTCCGGGACTAAACAAGTGAAACACCTGAAACCGCGGGTTTCAATTTCCTAATCCAATAGTGGGTGGATAGTGTATTTGTGGTTATGGAGCCCTAGAACTTGGTTCTTAAATCATAAAATTGTGCGATTTCTAATCACTCAACCTTTGAAGTGTACGAGCATTCTGAAGATATTAAAAATGAACCAAGAAAACAAACCCCGTCAGGCAACCGAAGATTTCACTGCATCTACTAAACGCACCTTTTGCACCGCCGCGCCGACGACGCGGTTCAAGTTGTTGAATATTGGTTCAGCTGTAGTCCCGCGGGCAGAGAGCTTACAACAAGAGCAAGAGTTTCCCAACTGTTGGTGGCGGAGTGTGTCAGCAGAAACACAGTAAGCACCGGGAGTTGAAAAAAGACAAAATATATAAAAACTATCAACCACTAACGCAAACTTCAAAGCCTGAAGCCAAACAAGGGGATATGAGAAGAAAGGAGATGCACATTTCCAAATCAAGTACGTGAGAGCAGATCTTCACCGCCTGCTGATCCAAATTCAACCGAAAAAAGAGAGGAGCTTTGTATCTTTTGTGAGTGTGAATTGAGCGATTTTCATCCACTGCTTCGCTGATGACGGGAACAATTGCAGTGGGTGGATGGGAGGAGGAAGTTTCAAAACGAAGAAGCGAAAATCAGCAAGACCAAGATTTTTCCACTCAAGTTCTCCAATAGAAAATAGCAAATGTGGATCTTTAGTGAAAAAAAATACGTAGGATGGCAGATGTTGACCAGTTGCGGACATGCACATCACAACAGTGGTCACTATTCCTCGCTCTACCAAGGTAATCTCAAAATACCATAGATCCAACCTGCACCCCTAGTGCGAGCAGCGGAATGTCCTGTTTCCGGAATACTACTTATTTATTTACTAATTTATACTCGTCAAACGAACGTAGACTAATACATATAATTAATAGTATGTTTTTGTTTTCTTAAATATTTGACAACAAAAAATTACATAAACATATTTCAAAGTTTAGAGGATTTATAATGTAAACTAAGTTTATGTAAAAGTCTTGTATGTTATGGAGCGTCATGATGCATGATATTGAACAGAAATGTACAATGCCTTTTCGAGCTGTGTAGCAAGAGCGCTTTATAATGCCTAACATATTGTTTGTCCTGCGAATAATTGTGTTGTAATGGTCAATATGGAAAATACATGACACGCAATTTGAAAAAATCACACAATTTAGGTCGATGTAATGGTTTGCTGCTGCATCTTTATATTCTATTCAGGGTATTTCAAATATCCGTTATGAATATTAATACGAGTCCATCAAAATAACATAATATAACACGACCTTCAGATATTATATTGGTTGCTCGCCAATGTCCAAGACCATTTATGTAAACTGAAAGAGCCACTCCTCCCATTTACACATCATCTGCGCTTCAGTTGTATTTCGACTCTAGGCATTCATCGACGTGTGAAATTTCTTTTGCTTCCTGCGGCAGTAAACCGAAGTGCACATTTTTAAATCGGCTATTAGTTGCGCACTAGCAAACCGCTGTTGATTGCCAAATCTAAATCAATTCCTCAGATGTAATATTGTCATCACGCATCAAGGCATAAACTATAATTTTGTTTTCTTCTAATATTGATTCCGCAGAGCAAAAAAGGAAAATTGATCTTTTTTACTATAGAGTCTACTACATTCATGTTCCCTGATTATAACGCTGGGGTCAAAATTAACAACCCTGGAAATTCATTTCTCTATCATTTCTTTTTGTTGGAAATTCGTTTCAAGTATAATTTTCAACTATCGAACATTTACATCGTCTTGAACTATTACATCAACTTGATATGCGCCGAAATAGGGTTACAGTCCAAATTTAATGTGATTTATTTAATTTTCCATTCAACAGAATATTAAATCATAAAAGCCGCTCCATTTATGTGCATTCTTTTAGTCATAAATTTACACGATTTCTATGAGTGTTGTTCATGGGAGATTTCTCCTAAATTTAAGCCAGAAAAAGCCCGAATCAAGTCTGTTGTATGAAAGATTGCAAGCGATTTCGTTGTTTACGATTGCTTTGGCTTACAAGTGAACGAAGGGAAATTTTACGCGTCTGTTCAAATTCATTATTTTTTCTGTGTAGAATAAGTCTATTTCGTTCTGGAGTATATTGCAGTCCTCTTTATTTCTAATTTCCGATAAAAGTTTCATGTCATCGACATGGATGAGTGCGCCCGCGGTTGCTACTCCGTTATTGCCAGATCAGCTGTTATTACACAGATAACCAACAGATGATGCTTGGGACTAGCATACATCCTCAATGTGTAAAAACTGGTGATCCCAAACTTAGGCAATACCGACGCCGGCATCATCCGAATGCAGGTCAAGTAGGGAATGGCTAGCAATATGTTGACGTGGTACTCGCTTTGAAGGAAGCCGAGAAATCCTTTGTACTTCCACGAGAAATCACTGGGATGTTGGATCAAATGGTTGGGTTTGAAGCGGGATCCGTTTGGTAAACGGTGTGTTGAATTCAACTGACGTTGGCAGTGAATCAGATATTTAACTATGTTCCCGGTTTACTCTCTGTATAGAGATGCACATTAATGTTATTCAAATATTGGCACCGATTTAAACAAACAGTAGGGATGCTGTTGGGGCCACTCACAAGTGTGAGTGGTTTATTTAAGCAGAATGCAAAAACATGTTAGAATATCCAGTTTGAGGACCGATTTAAACCAACAGTAAGGATGTTGTTTGAAAATTGGAAATATCTTTCTTATCAATATGCAACTCTAGGAGTGGACAGCAATGTTCTGCTAGAACCAAAGGTGTGAAGAGAAAGTATTGATAGGTTCGTAAGAGTACGGCAGGTTGTGAAATTGAATAGAAGTAGTTGAAATTTAACGTAAGGCATGTATGGAAGGCGGTATCTGATCGAGCAGATAAACTCTTAACGATAAACGTTAACAACATCAGAGAGAAACCCGATAACGTATTGTATATGCTGATCCTTTTACAACAGCATATATTGATGATGTCCCCATCAAGGAATTTCAAATACATTTAAACTAATCATGTTGTTGCACGAAGCACGTAATTAATTATAATGTTTGAAAATCCGTGCCATTTGGCGATATATGAGCAGTATCGATTGGGTAAACTTTTGCCTGTCAAGAGGGGCTCCCTTCCCTCTTTTTTTCCGGCTGGGTACATTTTCCACTGCGACCAGTTTTTTGATCTAACCCTTCAAGTTGATGTATCTATTGTATGCTTGAATCAACTTCAGTAAAATATGGTTGATTAAACTATGCAATGGTTATGTCGAAAACAAATATTTTTGATATTTTGACAGTTGGCTTACAATGCCAGTAAACTCAACCATGATTATAGTTGAACTAACTGAAAAACAAAAGTTGGTTTTAATATACTTGGGGTCAGTTCATTTTTTTTTCTGAATGAGATTTTCGGTTCCAAAATTGTTTTAATGAGAATGCAATTAAATTCATCACACAGTTTGGGATTAATTTATGATCGATTTTGTTTTATATTTTTATTGTTCCAATAATAGTACTGTTGCGGTATTTTTTTCAGCTTTGATTCAATCTGGTAAATGTTCTTTAGTAGTGTATGTTTAGAAGAACAGTGCCACTTGATTAGGCATTGTAGAATTTACTGAAAAAAAAATCAAAACTTCTTGGTACAATGATCGAATTATTCAAAAAAAACTCACAAATGAAAACCTCCTTTTCTGTTAACTGGAATGATTAGTTCAATAGTTCAACTAATGCCTCATCGAACACAAACTCAGTAAGATCTTCAACGTCGGGCGCCATGATGAACTTGAAGGCGAACCGGAAACTACCAGGTTGTTGTTTTTATTTTTTGTATAGTTGCTTCAAGCATACACACTAGTTGGAGTTATTACATTTTTTATTTGATTTAACCCTATGACAGATGTATAAATGTGCTGGTTTTTTAAACTATGAAATATGGTTAGTTCAATTGAAAAATTGCTTTGATCTGAACGTACTTGGTGATTGAAACAAAATTTTGTTTGTTATAGGTTTCAACTATCGAGATTGTTATTTCGATCCCCCTTCATTTCTTTCCGTGTTGGGGCCACTCATAAGTGGGATGGTTTATTTCAGCAGAATACAAATATATGTTAAAACATCGAGTTTAAGGACCGATTTAAACCAACAGTAAGTATGCTCTCTCTCTCTCTCTCTCTCTCTCTCTCTCTCTCTCTCTCTCTCTCTCTCTTTCGAACATGCGTGTTCTACACTCAAAAAAATCGACACGTTGTTTTCACGTGAAATTTCACGTAACATCCACCTGAACACGTAACCAAATCTGCTTCAGTAAAATCAGGTGAACATTACGTGTCCAGTGAATTGTACGTGAAAATCACGTAAAATTTATATAATTTTCACGTAGAATGTGAATTTACGCGGAAATCACGTAGCTCTTACGTGAATTCCATGTGTTTATTACTGGTTTTGGCAGTGGACGAAAATTACGTGCGTTTCACGTGGAAGTAACGTGTCGATTTTTTTGAGTGTAAACTAAGCAGGAACAAAACACCGTTGTGCAACCGAAACAATAATACCTACCCACTTATCTTTTCTTGGCGGTCTTGGAGCTCTTCAACATGACTTGGGAGTGAACAAACACAGTTTCATCCCAGTTGTCCATTTTTTCCCTTTGCTCATTTCTTAGGAAAGCACAGCTCCAAACAGTTAACACTACGAAATATGAGCTTCTTCATATAACATAACATAACATAACACAAACCTTTCGTTTAGGCTCTACGTGTTCTGGAGTTTATGAAACTCATTTATGTGTTTTTAACTAACATTAGTCTTAGATTGTAGTTAGTTTAACGTGTGTGTTTAGTATTAGTTTTTTTTTTAAACTGTGTTTGTGTGTATTTTTTTCTTTCCTAAAAATGTTCAAGTTGAAAGAAAAAACAAGAAAAAGTTGTATAGTTATAAGTTTTTGACAATTTAGAATTAATACCAAATGTGTTATGTAAAGCAAACGTCGAATTCCCACCCATCTTCCCATCCGTTACCTCGAGACGGCCGCGAGTAATCGGTTCTATCCTCCTAACTTTAGTTTTAAGATAACTGATGTTTATATACATGAAAACTTGGCTCTGTAAAGTTGATTCGATTGAGCTTGTACAAATAAATGATTTAATAAAAAAAAAAAAAACATAAACCAGGTCGCATAATAGCGTAGGTGATACAAGCTCCGAGCTGTTGTTAAGATGGAGACGATCCTTTATCGGTTGCTGTTAGATAGTGATGCGTGAACAATCCTTACCTCTTGGATAAAGAAAGTGTCCTCTTCCAACAGACTAGAGCTGTCCTGGCCACATCCTGGTGGGCCACATACGGAAGGAATGTTAGTCCGACACTTACTTAAGAGAGATGCGGACAACTCCACGACCTCTCATAAGTGTCACGGAAAAGGTGGAATTGTGTTCGTAGGGAGGGTTAGCTTAAGGATACGCTCAACAAGCAATGTTTGCAATTTTCATATTTAAAAATTTAAGAAATTAAGTTGGTGATTAGTTTGTCCGATGTCGGTTGCCGCTGTCCGCTATCTAAACATATTGTACACAAGTTTTTCCTGTTGCTCTATTTATGGGTATGCAATAATAAATAGAGTATAATTAAATGAGAATGGAGGATTGACGCTTCATAGCAAATGTTGAGAAATAAGCCTCGTCTTCAGGCTAACTCTCTATCTGAAAATGTTCACCCACAATGTTTTATCCGATTCTTCGAACAACTACCGGAACCTGGTGGGGAGCGCATCCACAAGATCTTCTAACGTTGTACCGGACAACGATTTAGTCGGTTATCGAAAACTTGGCTCTGTAAAGTTGACTCGATTGAGCCTGTACAAATAAATGATTTATAAAAAAAAAATATTTTATCCGCTCTTGTTTGGCTTGCTGTATGAGCAATGAGCATATTGGTTAACCTGAAAAGTAGACGAATCTTGACCAAGACAACAAGAGTGTGGGTTTGGGTGTGGGTGGCGTGCGGTTGGGGAGAGTTTGTCAAAGAGAGAGAAAACCAGAAAATGAGCCGAAGAGAGAGAGAGAGAGAGAGAGAGAGCGAAGGCAGAAAAGTGGAAAATAACGAGTAAAAGAGAAATGGAGATTATTATCGTTCTATTAGGATTCCGATTTGTATTGTTTTTATTAATATTTTTTTAAACATTTTTATGATTGAATGTGCCGTGGTAAATGAGTCGGGAAGTTGAATTAAATGACGATCTTATGATCGGGCAGAGGAAATGATGAATTGGTTTTGCTGAAAACTAGAAATAATTTGTTCCTATTTCGGGAAATTCAATTTAACTTCCGAATGTATTTGCATAAAATCTTGCAGGCTAACTAGTTTTGTATTGAACATCAAATTTGCTATGGAATCATTCGAAGTATGCAACCGAACCTAGCCGGTCCGCATATATTTCACAATGTTATCTACTTTAAACGATCGCACCGTGCCTAGTTTTCTGTCCAAATAGCAAAAAATGGGAGCAAAAACCATGCTGATGCCCCTTCTGGTATAGGTTAGGTACCATTAAAGGGAGTGTCCAATCATTCTACCGGAGCAACATTAGTCGGTGGCGGGCCCGGAAAGGCAGAAGCAGAAGTAGTTTCCAACAGCTTTTCCATATTTATACCAAAGAACGGAACGGAACCGATTAGACCAAGCCCAAGCCCGTCGTGATGCCCTTTGTGAGAGTGATGGACTGAACCCGGGGGGCTATTTAAGTCGAATCTTGCGTTTGATTTTCTTACCACCGAGGACAACCCTAGTGTGCAATTTCCCTTCATTACACATGCGGGGCTGCAGAGAGGCATGATTTTTCCTTTCTTCAAAAACTGTTGTGTTTTGCTGTTACGCCCGGTTGCGACGAACTATGGGCTTAGGATGGGTGCCGCCACCACCGCCTCTGCCCGGTGAGGAGTAGGTTTAATGGTACGAAAGATAGCCATCGGCCGTGGTCGTCGTTGTCGTCGCCGCCTTCAACAACAACGCCGCACTATTTGTAACCTCCAATCGTGCTCCAGCTTGTGTTTGCTAGACCTAAGGTACATTGAAAGAGACGCTGAGGGTTTTTACTCGATATGTTGGTCTATTTTCCAACTGGGTGGTCGAGAAGTTCTTTGTTGCTTCAAATCAGTATCCAAGCAATAAGTTGTAAAGATTATGCTTTCTGTACTTCATCAGAATTTCTACAACAAATGAAATGTTATGAATTAGGAAAATCAGATCAATTCCACAAACACCACCGAATTAGTGATATTTTTGAATAACGTATAATTGCAGGCCTCATAATGATACGCATCATTCAGCAGCAAAAGCAAACGAAACAATCGAGGACAATCTAGACCAATGATTTATGCCACAGACACACCAATAGACACCCAACCCCAAATGAGCAATTGAAACGGCACCCCAAAATTGACTCATCCTCTGTCGTGTGAACAGTCAATTCTGTCTTGCCCGACATTCTCCCTAACTCAATGGAAACGCCGACTACGGCATCGAAGTCAAACCAGAAAAAGTCGACTGTATATATTTCGTCCACGTTGTCGTCATCGACGTGACAAATTTGATCCTGCGGCATTTGTATACTCCACAGCCTCCCACCGACCGTTCCCCAATCCCTAATGTTCGAATGTTTGAATACTCGTCGGGAATGCTGGCGACAGTTAGTACATATTGCGTGGGGTGTGTTCCTTCGTGGTTCAAGTAATGCCGAAACCGATTTCTTTCCCGAATTACAGTAAATTTCAAAACGTTCGAGAAGATGCTCATCTCGGTGCAAAAATGCGATTCGCCCAGAATGAGCATAATCCCACTGATCCAACATGCAGCACAGGGCACCCCAGGGCCATTGGAAACAGTAGTGGCGCGACTCTCCCATTACAGTTGACGCCAAAAGCAAGCATTATTTTGTCTCCAATTTTTTCACCCTTCCTGCCGGGATGAATCCTAACTTTGGGCACTCATCCCAAACGATCTCGGGTTTTTGGTGGTGGGGAGGAGGCGGTGGTGAGGCAGTGCCAAGCGAACTCAAGGCAATGAATAGGGCTATGGCTATGGAAAACTGTTGAATGCCACGCTAGATTATGCTGTTGCTGTTGGCTCTTGAAGCAATGGATGTATGTCAACGTTTCGATAATGACATTACGTATATCCGAGTAGTAATTTTAGAATGGATTATTCTTTTTAAGTACGATTGAAGTTCAGATCAGGAGCGCAGAACGATTGTGTTGAATCACCCTTTTCAAAGTTAATGCTTTTCCAGAGATCAATTGTGAAATTGGAGAAAATTTCAGAACAAGACGAAGACACCCTGGTGCTGCCTTGTGAAATATACACTGAAATAAAATTGATTCTTAAAATTTAAATTTTATTTAGTGTAACTGTTAATACAAAAAAAAAATAGTTTATTGGTATAATATGGTATACTCTGAAAAATGTTCATGTCCGATGCACGTGAAATCTCACGTAACTGATCTATGATCAGAAATTTTCAAATGTTATGTGACGTTGGTAAGTTTGCTTTGAATTCTACGTCATGCTCACACGTGTTCAATTTTAGTGTGTATGTGTTAGTGAGTTTGTAGCTCTGCCCAGTGCCTTGGATTTTCATGAAATATTCATGAGAAGTGACAAGGATTTTATCCCAGTGTAATGATTATGTTTACTTTTCCGGACTTCATGATTATCTTGTGCAAGATGAACATAACACATGAATACACATCTGTCACTTCTAAGGCAAGTGAACTTTATTTACTGCAATGAGTGAAGTCGGCACTAAGTGTAAGTCAAAAATCTGCTGTCACTGTTGTTTTGAATATCAATCGGTAAGCATGAATTTCATTATCCGAAATCTGAATATCATCTCTAATGATGATTTTTCTTATATTTCATATTAGAAGCGATTTTGAATCCTGATCCGAACATGAAAAAACCAGGTCCGTCATCATCGTCCCAGAAGGAGAAAAACGGCGAAGTGAAACTCTGGTTTGCTCTGGTTTACGATGGTAATAGGCAACAGCTTCCAGATGAATTGTCAACCGAGTTCAGAGACCCACTTAATCTTGTACGATGTTCGGTGCACACCCTTAAACTGGCCATTTTGGACACAAGAAGAACGAATGCATCAAACAAATCACCAACATTGCAAAGAAATGCAAAAACATCAAATACAGAACTCATTTTGAACGACATACTGCTTGTTTTCCCCCAGTTTGGGGACCTACAAGATGGGGTGGAATATACAAAATACTTGAAAAGTTCCACCGACAGAAGGATTTTTTCTTTCAACTTGGACTACAATTTCCAGAGCTCGGTAAGGTTGCAATCCATTCAATTTGTTTCTCTTTCCAATTTCTTGCACTCCGTTCTTCTTTAACTGACGATCAAATTTTCATAAGAAAAAGCGGAGAATTCTAGTGCTTTTCTTACTCTGTCATCTTTAACTCTATAGACCTTTCAGACGATTAACCGCATTATAATTTATGGACTCTTATTTACAGAATTAGTTCCGAAAAACTGGGAATTTGTCGAACACTATGTTCAAATTTTCGAGTTATTTTACATCTGTACCAAGAAGCTACAGGAACGTCATGTTTCGTTGTGCGATTTTTATATAGCGTGGCTTATGACAATCAACAAAGTGCGGAATATGTTCTCAAACCCATTTGCCCAGCAGTTGACCAAGACCTTAACAGATCGTTTGGAATACTTAAAGATGTCACAAGCATTCCAAATGGCGCTCTACATAGATCTCCGTTTGATTTTTTTTTAATTCAAGGCTGTTTAACGACGAAGAAAAGCTACACATTCAAGTACTTTTTTTAGAATTGCAATAACATATTAGTTTCAATGGACATATTCTGTCACCAGTGCCAATAAACTCCTATTTACGTAAAACCTATACCTTTTACACGTTTAGACTTTCCTCAAGGACACTTGGCACAGAATCTACAAACTTCAGCGATTTACATATTCTGGATCATCAGTGGGAACAGATGTGAGCAACTGCTCTCAATTTGACGATTTCCTTACCGAGCTTTATGGTGGAACTTTGTCGAAAAGCGATTATGCGACTTCTTCAACGTTCGTTCAGCAACTGAAGGCGTTGGATACGACACCACGTCAGGATCATACATATGCTGTTTTTAAACATTGGTTGATGCGCAGAGAGACTCACCCAGAGTTATTTGAGGTTGCTATGGTGGTCTTGGCAACTCCGTCGAACCAAGTTTCTGTTGAGAGAGCATTTAGTGCTCTAGCTTTGTTCTGCCCGAGTAACACATCTTCAAGATTTTCTGTTGAGTAAGCTTCTATATAACCAAATCTAGTGATATAAAAGGATTTTCAACCGTTATAAAGCATGTGTGTTGCTTGGGTGACGTCTCACAGAGCTGGACTGGGACAAAACGCTTTGGAGGACATTTTACTTATTAAACTGAACAAGGATGTTTATGAAAAAGTGTCTTCGACAATCGACTGGGAAAACTTGATTTATATAATTAATTTGACCTGATTTGGTACTAAGTATTTTGCTATGTGTTATTATCTCATGAATTTTCATTTATGTAGAATTAAAACTGGTGGTATGGTTTATCTTTATGATACATAAAGAGCAGTTTAAAAACAGTAATTAATAAATATTACCTATTCTGAAATCTGAGCGAACAATATAGAATTAAAAAAACCCCAAACATAGATTAGACTTTTCAATCCGAAGCATTTGTCAACGTTTAGAAAGTATTCAAACATGGAACTAAAAATTCTGTGCTATTCGTCAATCAACTCAATCAACCTGCACCGAATTCACATAACCGATAGCTACTTAGTGAAGTGAGAAAAGTCACTCGCAATGACGTAACTGTTCAAATCACATTGAGAGTCACGTCACTGTGACGTGCCTTTTCTCACTTCAGCAAGTGAGAAGTACGGATGAAATCGATCAATCGGCTGAAATGGATCAACTTGAACCACGCAATTACGATAGATTAAAAAAATCTTTAATATCATGTGATGGCTACAACATATCAAGAATATTTGGCTTGAAAATTTATAAACAAATATTTAATACATTTTATCCGGCGGAAAGTATATATTACCAGGTAAAATTCTCAATTTTTTAAATTGTGATCGATGAATAAGTTTTCATTTACACTTTAAATTTTTCCATTGGTATTTGCTTTAAAGTTATTGAATTCTTCAAGTTCGCGTTTCCAGATCCTCAGCTGACGAAGGGACTAACTATGTAATTAATAATTTTTCTAAATACATCAATACACTGTTTCTTCAAATAAACATAGTTTCGTCTTAATTAGCTCAAAACTCTATTAAATTGCAACGTGAATAAGTTGCATTTTTTTCGATCCCGACGGGTTATTGATATTCATTGTGGTTTATTGAATTTCATTTCTGACATTTCGAAATTCATATTGATAATGATCCTGTTTACATAAATGAATATCAAAGCATTTTGAAGATCAAATGTCCATTCTTTTGATAACGTTTGTTGTCAAGATTTATCATTTGATGTTCGCATGGAGTTTATAGGTAATCAATGTTATGTTGCCTGAAAATCCACGCTTTTGAGTTTAACGAGCATGAATTTTATCAAGACTGGCTCTGCCACCTTTGTGACACTATTGACAACGGATCACGTTTCTTTTGTCTTACATTTAGAAGGCGGAATTGGCATTTTTGGCCTAGTATATTAATCCTAGGATCAATTCACTCAGAGTTTAGAGTATGACAATATTTCGTCTAAATCGTCGTACCTTTTTGACTTGTTTGAGTCCTTGAGAAACCGAAATGAATGTTTAAACATCAAAAGTGTCAAAATGTTTACTAAAATATATTCATACCTCATTTGTTATTGAAATCAGCGATGTGGTCTTTGGTAAAATTGTGCATATTTACCGTCATAGATTTATTTATTTATTTTATTTCGTCAAGCAATGTAGACTACAAACAATGATTACTATGTTTTACTTACATGCTATACATTATTTCCGTTGTCTTTAAGACGAGATTTTACTTGTTCTTTAGACATAGTGATGCCAATGATTTCGCAATGTAAGTTATACTGGCGCATCATTCGATTTATGGGGCCATTTCTTGCATAATTTGTTCTGTATGATTTTTCTAAGAATAATTTCCGTGTTCTAAGATGCCGGCTGGGGTATCAAAGTTCAATTGCGAGAGTAGTACTTCTGATTTTATACGTTGTGAAATAATGTCATTGATGTAGAGAAGCATTGAAAATTCACGGCGTTCCTTAAGTGTCCGTAAATTGATAAGCATGCAGCGTGCTTCATAAGATGGCAGCGGAAATACAGTCCAATTCAATATCCTTAGGGCATTTAAAAGAAATTGTGTTTGGACGGATTCCATGCATTCTTCATGTATGGCACAGTACGGATTTCATACTAGGTTGAAACATTTCAAAATTGGCCTTACATGTGTAATGTATGGTAATTTAATGTATGGATCTTAAAAATTGTGGCTGAACCTCTTAATGAAGCCCAGCATGCTATTTGCTTTACTTATAAAGGGTGTATTCGATAAAAATGGCACACAGAAAATCTTCTGTAACTTTTGAATCGAATGAGTAAAAAACCTAGAAATTTGATTAGATCCTATCCATAGTGTATTATTTACATCTGCCAAGTTTCATAGTTATACATTCAGTAGTTCCAGTCATGTCGTCGAAACAAGAAATTGTCCTTGGGAAATTTTTGTGCACTCACAATCAAAATCCAGGGGCGTCCCACCGGTGGATTGCTAAAAGGCTTGGAATTGCAAATACAACTGTGTCTCGTGTAATAAGAACCTTCAAGGAGCGTCTGAGTGTCCAAAGGAAGGAAGGGAGTGGTCGTAAAAGTGGTCCAATGGACAGTAAAATGGCCAGGAAAGTCGTAAAACAATTCAAGAACCGTCCAAACATGTCAATTCGAGATGTCGCTAAAAAGTCTAAGGTGTCAGTCGGTTTTGTGCAGAAAACCATGAAGCGTGCTGGGTTACATGTTTAACAAGTGCAAAAAGCCCCAAACCGGAATGAAAAACAAAACATCACTGCGAAAACCCGCGCCCGGAAACTTTACACGAAGCTGCTCACCAAATCCGGTTGCATCGTGATGGATGACGAAACATACGTCAAGGCCGACTTCCGTCAACTTCCTGGGCAAGAATATTTCGTTGCCAAGTCGAAGTTCGATGTTCCGGAGGATGTTCGAAAGAAGAAACTATCGAAATTTGCAAAGAAGTTTCTAATCTGGCAGGCGATTTGCGGATGTGGTGAAATAAGTGCTCCCTTCATCACTTCCGGAACAATAAACGGTGCGATTTACACGGAAGAGTGCCTTAAGAAGCGTCTCTTGCCATTCATTAAGAAGCACAAAGGATCAACTCTGTTTTGGCCTGATCTAGCATCCTGCCACTACGCTCGAAACGTGTTGGAGTGGTACCGAGCCAACGGAGTCAATTTTGTGCCAAAGGATATGAACCCACCAAATTCACCGGAGCTTCGTCCAATTGAAAAATTCTGGGCAATTATGAAAACGGAACTTCGCAAACATCCCAAAACTATAAAAACAGAGCTAGAATTGAAGAAAATTTGGGTAAAACAACAAAAACACTGGGAAAATCGGTTGTACAAAATTTGATGGGTGGAGTGAAAAGGAAGGTGCGGGCATTCGGGATGGGAGACGAAATTGAATAAAACAAATGTTGTAAATTAGTAGTTCTTCATTCCCTGAAAATTTCAAGAAAATCCGATAATCAGTTTAATTTTGATGAGTATATATGTGTGTGCCATTTTTATCGAATACACCCTTTAATAGTGTTGTAATGTTCTACAAAAGTGAGTGTAGAGTCTAGGATAATGCCTAAGTCGCTTACTATTTTGCAGGTTTCCTAAAAATATTTCCGTACGAGGTGTTTCAATTTTTCTGCTAAATGCTATTGAGTTACATTTTTTCACGTTAAGTTGAAGTACGCTTTTGTTACACCATGTGTTGAATAAGTTAATTTCGTTCTGGATTTTTTCTGCGTCGCTAGAATTATTTATTTCCATGCAGACCCTCATGTCATCTGCATATATGAGTATTTGGATTTATTTTGGAAGTATGTAGGAAATGTCGTTTGTGTATAAAATAAAAAGAAGTGGGCCTAAATGTGAACCTTGGAGCACCCCCGAGGTGACAGAGATGGGGTCTGAAAGTTTATTTTGAAAACGAACAATTTGTTTGCGATGCGTTAATTATGACTGCAGCCAATTCAACAGTCCAGGTTCCATTCTAATTTTTTGCAAATTGAAGAGTAAATAATAATGGTATGTCGATTCGGTCAAATGCTTTACTGAAGTCAGTGTAAAGGGCTTCTACGTGCTTGCCATTGCATGCAAAATAAAAGTTACAAATTCAAGAAGATTAGAAGTAGTTAAGCGACCTTCGAAAAAGCCGTGCTGTTTGCTTGTAATTTGATTTTTTACTTGCTGAAAAATATTTTCATTCACGAGAGATTCAAAAAGTTTTGGGATGCAAGAGATAATGGCAATTCCACGATAGTTGCGGATGTCTGATTTCGTGCCTGATTTGAAAATAGGAACCAAATAAGAAGATTTCCAAATGGTGGGAAATGTTCCGCTCTTAAGAGACATATTAAAGAGAAGCTCTAAAGGAAGGGCAAATTCATCTGAAAGGTTCTTTAAAAATACGGGTGCAATACCGTCTGGACCTAGTCCCTTAGAAGCATGCAAGTTTTTTAGTGCATTGAGAATTTCGTGAGGAGGTAATTGATTTCCAGATATATTGTTGGAAAATTCAGGAATGAATGCAAAGAAGTCGCTATCACGGTCTTCTTCGGAGAATGTAGTGTATACTTCTTGGAAGAAATTTGCAAAAAGCTTGCAGATCTCAGAAGGATTATCACCTACATTTCCGTCAAAATGCATTCGTGGGGGAAAATTGCTATTTTTCAATTTCTTTTTTACATAATTGAAGAAATTCTTGGGGCATGGTTTGACTTCAGTTTCGACTTTACGATTATATTCTTCATGTGCAGAATTAATGGCTGTGTTAATGTTGCATATTTCATAATAATTTTGCAAAATTTGTGCTAGATTTTTGCTTTTTATATAATTTGTATGCTTTTTGTTTTTTGTTCTTTAAATGTAGATTGAACCACTGATAATTAATTGTTTTGAGTTCGCCTTCTTCTTTTAATTGGTACAGTTTCTGAAATAAGGTACTGAATAATTGAATGAAATTTGCCTACTTCAGTGTTGACATTTCCTTCAATACTTATTATGTTCTGCCAATTTATTGTACATAGTCTACGTTTTGCTTCTTCGTAGTTTGCTTTATGATATTCCAGCACTTCCTCGAATTCCCAGTCGCTGGGGAAGGGAGTATTATGTGCGAATGCGATAGAATATTCAACTGCTGTGTGAAATAATTTTCATTTTTCCATAAAGGTGACAATGAAGTACTCACACAAAAGTCTTCAGTGGAGTTCGCAAATAAGAGGTCTAAAAGTGCATTTTGCTGATTCTTTATATGATTCATTTGGTGTAGGCCAAAATGTGAAATTTGGTCGAATGGAAATTGTAAAGTTTCGTCTTCGCCTACGACTGGGACTAGAATTTATTCATTTTCGATTTCAGGGATGACGTTCGCATTCTCTCTATTTAAGTCATCATAAATATGTAGTTTTACTTCCGGTTCCATATTTGACATGATAATTTCGACATTTTGAAAAAATAATTCGAAAGATTGTTTATTGGCATGTTCGGGTGGGAAATACACAGATGCAAAAATGTGTGTTTCATCAGAAATGAGTGCTTTTACCCAGACATGCTCAAATTCTTTGTGCTTGATAGTGTTTGGCTCTTGAGAAGTAAAGTCTGCATTGATGGCAATGAGAACTCCACCTCACGACTTTTTATTGCTATGTTGCAAATTACGGTCATGCCGGAATACATTAAAGTTATTTCCAAAAATTTCTTCGCTTTTGACGCTTTCATCCCAGCTAGTTTTGGTTGTCAGAATAACGTTGAAAGAAAAAGCTAGAAATTTTCTTTAATTTCTTTCATTTTGGCTGGGCTTTTCATGCGATTGAAATTTTGGCAATACACTAAAATTTCAGTCGCATTCTGTTGAGAAGGCGAAGACATTTTTGGAGGATTAGTCATACTTACAATACTATTAAATGATACTTCTTCCAAAGGGCGCGTTAGTGTTTCCGAAAATGTTGAGAGTTATAAAATTTCAAGGCGGTTTGCTACATATGTCAGATAACCGGATCAATAAAATAATGCGATCAACGAGAAGCTGGTTTCTTCGGAAGATTATCCACCAAATACTGCAGAAAAGGAAGCATGGAAAAATACTTTAAAAGTAGACATCTGTGCTGTGATTGAGGATTTACAGCAACCTTTGGTGATAGCTTCGAGTGAGACATTGAATAACCTCAACCTTTACCACAAAAGTTCAACTCAGGGGACGCAGTGGTTCTACGCACCATCGGGTTCTGCGGATGACGTTTTGTCTATACACAGAAAAAAATAATGAATTTCAACAGGCGTGTAAAATTTCCCCTCGTTTAATTCCAAGCCAAAAGAGACGTAAACAACGAAATTGTTTGCAAGCTTTCATGCGCCATACAACAATGTTTGCAATATTTCATACAACAGACTAGATTCAGGCGTTATCTGGCTTAACTTTACATTAAATATCCCATTATGTTCTGCCAAATCTAGCATTCCCTTTATGTGCATTAGATAACGCATAAAATTCACTGTTTCTTTATATCTGTGTAGTGAAGTTATCATACAGGCGGGCACTCGAGTGTTTGTTGAAGGCCTACCTCGATTAGCTGTGGATGACCCTAGCTCGGCTCACACTAAGTCACCTTTGACTCTCAGCAATGGCAACCCATTGAACTGTTTCGCTCTTCATGAGCTTCTAAGCTAGGCCGACGAAGGGAAGGATGCACTCAGTAGAACCCAGATTGGCGAGCTGTAGGAAGCCAAGCAACTTCAGCTTGCAGAAAAATTTGCAAAATATCATCTAATCCACCGAGAGAAACTCCGCGGTGAAGATTTGCCAACGTATGGTGATACAATTGGCACATTTTCCAAATCAGAACGTCAAGTAAACGATGAACAATGAATCGATTTTAGCCCGATGCAAAATATTGACTGATTCTCTACACAGCTCGAAAAAGTAGTGTGGATTTCTGTTCAATATCATGCACATAAATGGAGCGTCACAAAACATAAGAATTTGCGTTATACATCGTTTAATGTTCTGGGACATTCCATACATTGCCAATAATATTGTACGCAAAAGCTCATCTTTGATAGAACTATTTCATGCAAGTGGCTCCTTCGTGTGGAATGAAATAAAAATTTACATGCTCTGATATTTACATCACAATGAAAATCCAGATTTTTTTTCTGTGTATATGATCCATTATTCTAATTCAAAATTCACGACCAATGCACAGTGGTCCAGAATGCGAATTTAGCTGGAAAGATACGTTTTCAGCCTAAGTTTTAAGTTTTTGAGCAAAACTGTCTTCTACAAAGTTGTTTCTAATAATGAGGTCCTTTTTAAAGTTAGAATGAGAACTAGGGTGGTCCTTGTTTTCAGAGCAATCGAAAATCTCACTTTTTTTATTTGCAGAAATAAAGGCAAAAAAGGGAAAAAAGGGAAAAAATTTAGATAAAAAAATTTAAGCAACTTTGATTGAACAAATTTTTCTGTAGCTTTTGAAACGACCGTATTAGAGCAATTTTTCCTACGTAGCTTAGGGTGTTCCTATGAAAATCACTTATTATGCTCTAACTTTTTAATTTTAATTTCCTTATCTTATTTTGGAAGTGCATATGTATTTGTGGTCGAAAACTCAAAAATCTCGTCTCTATCGGCACTATCAACAAGGATGTGTACGAGAAAGAATGTCTGAAAAAGTGGTTGCTACCGTTTATAAGATGTCACGACTCTCCAGCTCTGTTTTGGAGGTCAAATACGTGCCGAAAATAGCCAATTTGCTGTCCTGCACTTTACCCGATAGAAAAATACTGGGCTCTGGTTGAGCGAAAACTCTTTGAAACTAAGAAGAAAGCAAATGGGATCGACGATTTCAAGAGAAATGGAGAACCACCACCGCTAGCGTACTATCTAAGAATACTGTTCGGAATCTGATGGCGGGTGTACCAAGGACAGTTCGAGAACTTTACAGAAAGAAGGATTAACATCTCAATAAACTGTACGTATACAGCTCTATTATATTGAAATTGACAATCAATTTTGTTGAATTATGTCTAAGGTTTTTTAGTGACATTACCTAAGAGTCCGAAATTTAACGTGGGCAGCCTTGATCACAGATACACAAACGTATCACTCCTTCACTCCAATTTTAGGCAACAAAATTGAGCATGATGAGCATGAGCATGATTGACCACCCGAGGTTGCTACTCCGTTATTGCCAAATCAGCTTTTACTACACAGAGAAACAGATGATGCTTAATATACATCCTCAATGTGTAAAAACTGGTGATCCCAAACTAAGGCAATACCGACGCCGATAAGCTGTTTAGTGAAATATTGAAATATTAGTACCGATTTCCGATTTGTACCGATTTATACCAACAGTAAGGATGCTATTGGTGCCACTAATAAAGCGTGATGGTGGGTTTTCATAAGGAAACAAGGTAATTAGTATTGACGCTTGAGAGCCAATTTGGATGGATTTATACCAGCAGTGGTTTATTTGATACAAAACATAGTGGCCCAGCAAGTATGGTGAGCGAATAATATGTATCAAAATTAATTATGATCCTCACCACCGGCCCACCACACCCAGTAAACTACCACATCTCACCGGGAAGCCACTTTTTTGTTTTTTTTTCTGGGCTCGCTCGAACACTCGTGCCACTGTACAATAGGTAACCGAAACAACAGATAACGCGCTATGCCCGATAAAAAAAAATATTGCGCAACAAATTATCCACACAACCGGTCACCGCCGATGCTCAACGCAGACGCTTTGTTTCTCGTAAACTTGCAATTTGTACAACTGCATCCTACAAGCTATGTTACCACTGGAACGAATATTTTGGTAGAAAGTTATCTTTATAAAGTCCTTTTAAACAAATTTATTCAATGTGTCCTCCATTTTTATTAATAACATCCTCGAGCCGACGTCGGAAGCCAGAGCATGCCTTTCGGACGTAGTCCTCCGACATTGACTGTCATGTGCGTGTTTTAGTTGACTTCAGGGTTTTCACACTAGGGTGTGATGTTTTGCAGGCTCGTGCTTCAAAATATGCCCCAATCGAATAATCCAACGGATTAAGATCTGGACTGCTAGGTGGCCACAAATCCTTCGGCCAAAACTTCATGTTATCGTTCAACCATTGTTAGGTTAGATTGGACGTGTCACACGGCGCTCCATCCTGCTGTAGGTTTTGGTCCTTGGAGAAGTTGGCCTTCACCCAGGGAAGCATTTGGTCCTTTAAAATACCGATATACACTTCGGTATTGATTTTAACTCCAGCATCAATGAAAACAGGCGGCATTTTCAAACCGTTGGACATCACCAAGCCAAACTTCATGCCACCAGCCAGATGTTTGGTTTGAAATTTGAATTTCACTTTTTCCGGAACGTTCTCCATTTTCTGCGGTGAAATGAACCGGTCCGTGCGGCTGTTGGCCACAGCATCGATGCTGAAAAGCTTTTCGTCGGAGAACAGGATTATCATTTTTTCCTTCTTCAACAAGAAAAGCAATCTCTTGGAACGAGTTACTCGTAGTTCCTTGACCCGGTCCGTAATCAAGTTGCGTTTCACTCTGGCTCTGCAGGATACATGCAGGTCTTCTTTGATGATTCTCCGCATGGATTTCTCCGAAATATTGGCTTCCTTTGCAAGTTTTCTTATGGAACGCACCGTGTTGCGAGCAATTTTTGCACGGACCGATTTGATCACGTTCGGCGTGCGTGCAAAGCGCGGACGTCCGCTTCCCGGCTTCCGCTGCTTAGGACCATTCTGCAGGGACTTTGTTATGCGGTGTAAACTGTTGCCAAATGGCATCCAATCACCTTGGCAATCTCTTTCGGCTTCTTCTGGGCGAGCAACAAACTGGTGATGACTTCTTTCGCGAACATTTTGACGAATTTACAATAAAACAAATAGAATGTTTGGATGCAGCACTTGAAATTAAACATAAACAAATACTTTTTTGACAGAAATTAGTCACTAGCTACACGCATTAACCCAATACTCAAGTTTGAACATTTGCGCATTATTTTCTGCCGCACCCTGTACTTAATTATTTCTCTAGTTAAGCAGAAACTTGTGTTTCTTTTTTATGGAAGCCCCCTCCCCCTACCAGAGAGAGGAGGGGTATCAAACCACCATAGAAACATTTCTTGCCTTCAAAATCCCCACATGTCAAATTTGGTTCGATTTGCTTTATTAGTTCTCAAATTATGCTGAAATTTCAGTTTCATTTGTATGATTCAATGCGTTGAAATCACATCGTCTGAAGTTGAAATCCATGTCCAAGCTACGTCCTTCGATCGGTAAATTGACGTGACAGCTTGAATCTACCCGTAGTACAAACGGCTTATGATGGGAGTCAATTTTGAGAATAGAGGATGACGGTTCGAAAAGTTCAGTGCCACATGGATCATTCACGTACGCCAAATCAAGTAGTTTTCCATTCATGTTCAAAAGCGAATTTGTCTGCACTATGCCCATCGCAGAAAGTGATTCAGTTAGCTCGAACTCATGCTCTGAGGATGCATTGATAGGAAGAAAACCGTTCACATCTTCATCAAAACTCCACACTAGATTTGGAAGATTGTAGTCGCCTAAGACGATGATATAGTCGGATTCCGTTGCTCGTGCAGCGATTTGTCTGATTGCGTTCGTGTGTCCGGAATACGATTCAAGGCTCGAGTTTGGCCTTATGTAAAAGCAGCACATATATATGGATTTCTGCGGAAGTTCGATGCCTACTGCAATTTGTTCCAAATCGTCACTTTCAAGCAGAGCAATGGAGTTGCAATTCAAACTAGATTTTACGGTAATTAGAACTCCTCCGTCTCTTGCAAAAGCACTGGTGGCTGTGCTGCGGTCACATCGAAAGACTGTGTAACACGTAGCGAGTTCAGAATTCATTATGCCAGAATGAAGCCATGTTTCAATCAACACTATGACGTCGTAGTCACAGCTGGACAGAGCTAGTTCTCTAATTATGCTGAAATTTCAGTTTCATTTGTATGAGAGCCCCCCCCCCCCCCTTCTCGATAGGGGAGTGGTCTCAAACCACCATAGAAACATTTCTTGCCTCCAAATTTGGTTTCCTTTGCTTGATTAGTTCTCGAGTTATGCAGAAAGGTTCAGACAGACAGACAGAAATTCATTTTTATATACCTACATATAGATTTTTAAAAAAGTGATCAAATGAAGTGTTAATTTTCAATTCTCCTAATTTCCCAATCTCCAATCCGCTCAACCAATCGCAATGTTTTGTGATATGGTGGATTATTACAATTTGAGATAACTCAATGCAGACGTCTTCCAAATTTGACAGATCGACAGGCAATCGGTGAAGACCCGCCGTTCATAGCAAGATGCTTAAAGGTGGACCGGAAGATTTGATGAGCTACCTCCCCCCTTCAATCCGGTTTTAGGTAACACAATTGCTGCGAAACTATTTCATTGCAATTATGTAAAATAAATAAAAAAATTAATTGTGATAAAAAAAAGGTCTGGTTTTTGACGTAGGACTTACGTCTCTCTTTTCTATTCCTGTATAAGGGCGCCATTCTAAAATTTCTGAAATCGCAAGCGTTACGCGGGTTTGGAGACTTTGAACGATAATATCTCCTCTCTGGCCCACAGCAATTTTACGATAAGTATTTCATTCACGTGGTAGAAAATCAAAGCTGAATCCCTGTTGCAAACTTAATTCATAACGTTTGGAGTCGCATGGAGATAAGAAATTATCTGCTTCTGACAAACTTCATCATAACGTTTGTTTATACTAATTAAAATCTACTTAAAAGAAAAATGTCCTAACGCACAAAGCTATTGGTCGAAAATGACATCATGTTTGCGCCTCGCTCTGATTGGTTCATACTGCCACAGTTACCGTGTCAGCGATTATCAAACATGTGGGGACGACCGACTAATCATCAGTTCTCGCTGTGAATCCGCATGCGACAGACCTGTTTGCGGAGCGCGTTGGTAGAAAACGCTGCCCGTGAACACAAGAAGAATCATCCACGTCACCTGCAGCTAGCCATCCGCAACGACGAGGAGCTGAACAAACTTTTCTCCGGTGTAACCATTTCACAGAGTGGTGTCATGCAGCCCAAGAAGACTGAAGAAAATTTCAACCGCGAACCATGTTATCAACTAAAATCTGTCCTTTTCAGGACGATCAAATCAAGTTGCCAACTAAAGAGTTGTTTGATTGAAATTTCTTTTGAGCTCATCGAAATTTTCATTACCACGCACCGGCTCAACATGGCCTTGCTTAATAATAGCCAAATCAATAGCCCACACCATCTTCCTGGTCAAGTGGTTAGCGGCGTCGCCCGTCGTTCAAGCGGTTACCATGAAGTTGAGGTTTCGATTCCCGCTCCAACCTGTGGAACTTTTTGCAAAACGAAAATGTCCAAACTGGTCCACTGGGTGTTAGGTTAAGTTGTTCGTAATTTGCTCTACACCCAACATAAAAAAGTATGATTGTAATACAATTTCGCATGATTTTGTTCCATTTCGTGCTGTGGATCGTAAGTTGGGGGAAAAATCCAACATTGGTTGTGGGCAAAAAAGCAACACAGCAATTCGCTTTGAAAAATTAAATATGTGCGTGAGGTTGTGCGCAGTGGTTGAGTAAGAATAAAAAGTGAAAATTCGAGATCGAGATTTCAACCGTGGCTGTCAATCAACATGGCGGCCCTTGATGGCAACCATTCAGCCACTTTGACAAACTAAGAGAAATGTAATAGAAACCTTTCTTGTGGTTCGCTTGGCGAGGAATTCAGGGTAAAGCATTGAAGCAAATTAATATATTTAACACCAAGCTGTGTGCAACCTGTCGCTATCACACACTTGCATGGCTTTGTTTATTTCATAAAACGCTTTGTCGATGATCAGTGAGAACAAAAATAGAACACTTGACGGCGGCATTACAACAGTGGCCAATAGCGTTGCACCATTTTGTGCTATCGACTCATCCATATTATATTGATATGTTGATGATGATTGAATAATGACACTACAGCGATAAATTTGTTTCGAGCTATTTGTGCCTGCGAGTCGCTTACACACACGTGCATAGCTTCATTTGTACCATAAAACGCTTTGTGGATCAAAATGGGCAAAATTGCGTTTGCTGAATCATGCGGATTTCTCAAGATATGATAGCAAAAACTGCAATTGCATTTTTTGCCACCTTCTCAACTTTTGGGTGTATGTTAAATGTTCAGTCTGTACAATCTACAGTTGAAGATGGTGTAAATGCCCATTTTTATCGTAATATTACGTGCTGCCAAACACTCAGGCCGTCCAGCAACTCAAGAAGACTGAGAAAAACATTTTAATTGTGAACCATGTTCCCTCCGTCAACAAAGAACCCATTTAACACTATGAAGCACGTTGGAAATTCAACAAACAAACTATCATTAACAGTTAATTCGAGCCGAACTTTAGTTTCTAAAAATTTTCGTGGCGTATCAATAGCGGAAGAAGAACTCGAGCCTCACACACCAACACACTCACACACCACACACCACCAGGGTTTCATGGTTCTTTAGACTGATTAAAATATAGTAGAAATTTATCAATTCTCTGACATCAATTTCTTCACATCAACAAGCAGTCCTACGTCAATTTTGCAGTTATGTCACTGACATAACTCACCCTTTCGTTTTTTATTCAAACTTAGAGTTCCTAGTCGCCAAAACGTAAGTTTAAGAAAATTGTATGTAGGTTATGTGTCCCTTGACTCAGCCTAATATGCAACGATCGATTGCATTTTTTATTATAACTCATGAAGTATTTGAGCTGGAAGCGATATTTAACTAGTTGAACTCTTGCTTAGAGAAGTGTAACAAGCCATTTGGTAGTATGTAAAAAGTGTCCATGATGAAATTGCCACACACAAAATTGATTCGCAAAATTTGAGTTTTCATCCGATTGCCATCAAATTTTCAGGGATTGAGAAATAAATATTAAACTTCATTTTACCATTTTACTCGTATTTTATTTACAGTCCATACGCAAATGCCCGCACCTTGGCCTTAACCCCGGCCATAAGATTCTGCACAACCTGTGAATCAACCGTTTTTTGCATGTAAACCCATACTTTCTTCAGTTCCTCGACTGTCTTCACTACCTTAGGTCGTTTAAGAAGGTGCTGCTTCATAATCGCCCAGTACTTCTCGATGGGGCGGAGCTCCGGAGTGTTGGGAGGGTTGAACATTTTCGGCACGAAATTGACCTTATTGTCCGCATACCACTTCAGCACGTCCTTGGAGTAGTGGCATGAGGCCAAATCCGGCCAGAAGATTGTTGGGACGTTGTGGGCCTTCAGGAGAGGAAGCAGCCGCTTCTGGAGGCACTCTTTTATGTACACCTGTCCGTTCATCGTGTCCTGGGTCACGAAAGGTGCACTTCGCTTCCCGCACGTGCAGATGGCTTGCCAAACCAGGAATTTCTTCGCAAATTTGGACATCTTCTGAGTGCGGACATGCTCTGGAACGCTGAACTTATCCTTGGCCGTGAAAAACAGGTTGCCGGGGATCTGTTTGAAGTCGGCCTTCACATATGTTTCGTCGTCCATGATGCAGCATTCAACTTTCGTCAGCATGTTGAGGTACAACTTCCTGGCACGGGTTTTGGCGGACTTGTTCTGCTTCTCGTCGCGATTAGGGGCCTTTTGTACCTTGAACGTTCGAAGCCCAGCCTTAGTTTTGGCCTTCTGGACAAAACATCGGCTTAGGTGCAGCTTCTTAGCCACATCCCGAACGGAGGCGTTCGGATTTCGGTTGAAGGCCCCAACTACGCGGTTGTGATTTTTGGTGTTGTACGGAATACTTTTTCCTTCACTTCTGGGCTTCCGATCGGTGGTCAACCGTTCCTCGAACCGCTTAATCACTCGCGACACCGTGGAATTCGCGATTTCCAACGTTTTAGCGATGCAACGATGCGAGAGATCCTTGTTCTCGTGATGAATGCGCAAGATTTTATCACGCACGAGCTGTTCTTTCGACTCCATTTCCGCGAGTTTTGATCACAGGACTTTAAAACTTGCAGGATGTAAATAATGCACTATGAACTAAATCCACCCAAATTTTCATTAAATTCTACCCAACGGTTAAAAAGTTAGAGCAATTTCATAGTGTGGCAATTTCATCGTGGACACCCTTTATCTCGAAAAGTAACACAACTCATTTTATAAAGTCACAAGCTTTCGAGGGATATGGATATAATGTCGGTCTACGAGCACCAAATTGGGTCTATTCATGGATGCAACTTCGTCCCATTCGATAGATTTGTTATTAAATGCAGTCTTCGTATGGTTTTTTTCTGATTTTCTAATCTAAGGCGTTGCCAGCTGTAGTCGCTCTAACCCAACACAAAATTTCACAAAACAAACTATAATTAAACTGCATAGAAACACTTAAGTGATTCCCACATATGATTTATCGGTCATTCGATAGTCAAAACATTATAAATCACTCTACACTGATTTTGTTCCTTTGTTTTGTGTTAAAATGAGTCGTTTGATAAACATAGAACCGAAACTCAGAATTGTTAATAGCACTATTCTTCGAAAATGAAAATCCTATAAAATTAGAAATAATTACTGCTATGAACAAAAACCATCAATCACACCATGTTCCGTTCCACTCGCATTCAAACCCATTCGCTCGAAACCGTCAAACAAATTCCAGCGAGACCAAAATGTGTTTGCAATTTTCAATTTTTATGATACTTAATTAATGGCGCTCTTTATAATTCATTCTGCTTACACACTCACCCATACATTCACGAAATGGGGAACGGCTCCAATTCCCCTGCTTGGAAATAAATAATATTTGCATTGAATGCACGCCCAACGACAACAACAACAACAACAACAACAACAGCAGCGGCTCAAAATTAAAACGATACACTAATGAATGAATCGACTCCACTTGGTTTGTGGCTGGCTGCTCGTGCGCATATGGAACCACCAAGCGTTGTGGAAGCGCAAAATTCCCGTTCAATGAGAGTGCTGGTTGCTTTGGCGAACATGTGTGCGCCTGCGGAATGATTCCGAAAAAAAATCGAACGAAAACGTTAGAAATTAACTATAAATTTTAATTGACTTAAATGCAATGCGAGATGTGTTACTTGCCAGCAGAGGACGCGTCGGGTCAGTTGGATGTAATAATTCAATTGGTTGTTAGTGGAGGAGGCGCTGTTTCAATGATGGTGCAAATTTCTATGATTTAACTCCCAACTAGAAAGCCATTCGTCTATCGATCTTTTTCGCAGTTCGCCTCGGAAGAAGGCCATCTGCCAGTGAACGGTGAACGATTGAAGGGGTCAGATCATTCGCCATTACATGAAGGGTGCCGTGATCCCAACAACAGTCTGTTTTCTTTTCATTTTTCATTTCGCGTCTTGGAATGGATATCGTGCGCCTCGTAAAAGTAAATGAGAAGGAACTAGATAGTACCCGTCATGAAGTTGCACTCGAAAAGAAAGCAATCCGAGCGGGATAAACGTGGAGCAAAAAATGGCTATGCTAAAGCCATAGATAACGCCAGTCGTGGATGAGCTGAACTTTGGCATTCATTCATTGGCTGTATGGCTTCGTTGGTGGAGGGGTTGTTTGTTAAATTGCGAAACCAAAAAATGGATGAATAGTTTCAGCTAGGCGGATTAAATGGTTGAAAGGTCATCGAAGTAGGCATTAGTGTTGCAACAGTTTGAAAGGTTTGGCTCGATGCAATCAGAAAAAAGGTCATTTGTGTTTCGGTTGAAAGAGGATCGCACACTGTTGAATATACAAATCCACAATTCTGGGGTACGTGTTATCCCCATTGCTTCATACTTCCAATTCTGTTCAATGGAGACGCGCGGCTTATTATTATCCGCTGGCGCCAACACAATTTTTGATTTATTGAATGAAAAATGAAACCATTCGGCGTGTTTTGGCGCGGCTTGACCTGAACGTACGCGATCTCATTGTGCGTCGTTGCCGTAGCGCTCATGAGTCATCGAAATGGTCGAGATTCCTGCTTGTGTGTTTGCTCTCGAAATCGCTCCGTGAACGCCGTCGCCGTCGTCGTCGTTGGTCGGGTCAAGCAGAAACCGGTTGACCCACTTCAAAATGGTTCTTACTCTTGCAGCTTGCAGCACCCTTTGCTGTGCATGAACAGCATGCACACGTCCATTTCGCGCCGTTCGCCGGTCGGGGGCGAAACAAAAACAACCGAACGGCTCACCGAAATAGAGGCACAAAACAGACCGAAAGATGCGAACACCTTCCAGTTCATGATCCCTGAAAGCTGCGCCAACTCTCGTGCTGTTGTGCATACATTAAAATGAAACCTGGAGCTCTACATACCGCTATGCAGACACGACGAGTGCCTACAGGCCTACATTAATCCCCAACACAAACGCTGCTGATGGTGTGTGCACTGCTCCGTTCTGTTTACATCGATGATTATCTTCGCTTAGCTTTTAATCGACTGACTGACTGACTAACTGACTTCCTTGCTGACTTCGGTATGGCGAGAGCCCTCCATGCCACCCATCCACCCACATGTTCATGTTTTATTCCCGGCGATCCCGGAGTCGAGTGGAGGGAACTGCCTTCAGTAATCTGCTTGTATATGCGTTTAATTATTTGTTTATTCTGCGCTATAAATGAAAGAGTCTCGCGCTGCATTTTGCTTTTCCTAGCCTGGTGGTTAAGTGTTATTAGGATTGAAAATATTCCAATGATGACAGTTTGGAAAAACAAAATGAAACGAAACTGAAACGAATCGGGTTAAGTCAAGTTCGTTGAAAATAGTCATAAAACATTAATGTTCAGCAATGTTGGAATATGAACATAAATGAACTCATACTGTACACAGACGCATACAGATAAATGTGAATTGGTTTATTTATTCTGTAACAATTAGGAAAAACGAACTCTTTTTGTTTAATGTCTTTCCTTCGAATGCAAAGTCAAATCAAACCTGGCCAATAGTGAATGCACTGTTTAAATTTCAATTAACGTCGAAGTATCTTCGAACATTCCAAAATCAGTTTATTCATTTCCGATCGCTCAAAGCTCGTGTCATTCTGCTTCTTTTGTAATTCTTCACAAAATGACGCGAGCTTCATGCATTCTAGAATGAAGGTCTGTATCCACAAAAATCCAGACACCTCAAAACTTAAGTAAAACACAAATTTCGCATTATATTTCATTTGTAGTTGTTTATTTCACGTTTTCATGGGATGTGATTTATCAATTAAAATTAAAATTCAAATGAAAGAAAAATTAAAACATAGTTATTCGGTATTTTCATAAAAAATTCGAGCTTTGCGCTTAACTTTTTCCATTAGGGTTTGTAAAATTCTTTAGATACCGTGGTGGTCGTCTTTTTCCAAATTTGTTGGAGGTGTTTGAAATCTTTGATTCCTTGTTTCTTTCTAGAAGGCTTCCGCTTCGCCATAGCCCAATATCTCTCAATTGCAGGTAACTCTGGACAATATGGTGGATTTGCGGTTTTTGGTACAATATTCACTTAATTTTCTTCGTGGGCTTCAAATGGTGAGTTGACAACTTCGAAGGAGGGTGCGACTGACCTCTCGTCCTCACAAGTTCCTACCTCACGCCTCCACGAGTCATATGATCACAAAAGACTGCCAGCTGAAACATGGAGACGCTGGTTGGCGTAGCCTGGGCAATGTTGTCAATCTGACAATAGCGAAGTTATCTTACAATAGCGAATCGTGTACCTTTAAATCATATTGTATATTTTACATTCTCATGTCATTAACAATTTCAGCACGCTTTGGAATCATCTTTGCATTCTAAAACCATGTAAGACCCTGGAGCAACATGACGGGCATCAAAGGATCAATTTATTTTTCAGCATTTCAGCATAACATTTACTTTGAAATTGCACTTCCGAATTTCAACTACTATATTCATAAAAGACTGGCATGCGCTTATAAGCAGTATATGATAATATTTAAATATTTTATTTGGTAGTATTATGGTAAGATAAGCCATTTATTTCAGAAATCATCAAACAGGGCTCTTCGATCGCTCCAATTTCTATCTTTGAAATGTAACTAGGACAGTATAAAAAAAATTTTCAACCACATTTCTTATAAAAAAAACTTTCATTGATATTTGGAATGATCTATCTGTTTTCAGCTTTTCCAGGACTATTAGGATATTAATACTTATCTAATTATTTTTTTTTTCAGTAAAAATCCAGTGGGTTATATTTTGTACATACGCATACTATGTTCTCCTATTGACTTTGAGCTCTAAAGAGACACCAAGCTGTATATTATTATCATATGTCATTTCCCTGTATATCATATGCCTATCATTATTAATAATTTCAACATATTATTTTTTTTTACAACCATATTGCAATATTGTATACATATAACCATTCTACAAATAAAATTTTGAAATTCGCAAATTTTTTATCTCTCGAACGTCTATGAAGGTTGTTTGTATTCCCAGCACTTTCGGCAATAGATGTCAAGACAATTATCAATTTTTCAAACAGTTGTAAGGACGTGGCCAGGTGCTCAGAGAGAAGCGGGTCTACGACACTTTACATTTTTGGCGAAATGTTGAGTGGAAGTGGATAGGCTTACCTCGGTGACTCCCCCCGTACCACTCCATCACAGTTTCAGCATAATGGAATGATGCCAAATCCAGCCAGAACAAAGGTTGTTCTTTGTGGTTTTTGACCAGGTTTTTGAGATTCACCTCGTTCAACTCAAATATTTCTATTCGCCAATAAAAATTTCAAAAATTTGTTTTTTTTTTTTAATTTATATATTTAAAAGGACGATATTTCTGACAGTCTTAAACTATGTCAATCATCGATCGAGTTTCCCCTAGCAATTAAGGCTTCCACACATTTCCGGAACGCACGGCAGGCCATAATGTATTCTGGATACATTTCTCCATGACACGCCTTCATGTGTTATTCAGCGGATTAAGATCGGGGCTGGATTGCGGCCACACATCCTTCGCCCAGAACGGCAGATGTTCCTGCTTCGGGCTTCTCGCCTTCTGGAATCAACTCCAGGTTCGTTTTTGGCCATCGGAAGTCACCAATCCGAACACCATAACTTGGTCAAATACACGTTTTTATCGTCGTCGGTCACGTATTTTACCGGGAGAGAACTAATATAGCGATCGTTTTTGGAATTTGATACGGGATCGATGGTAAACATGCTTTCGTCGGTGAACAGGATTACCGGATTTTTTTCGCTAGGGGAAGTTCAAGATTTTCTTACATTGCTCGACTCGTAGCTCCCGAATGCGGTTGGTAATCATGTGAGTTTTTTTTACGTGCCCTTGACTTCACCCTCCAATCTTCCTTTACGATCTTTGGTACCGTAAAGTCGCTGATTTTCCGTGTTCATTCGCCATTTTCCTCATTAAACGCACTGGATTTGCCCGAATCTTCCTTTTGATGGCAGCGATAACCCTCGGAATATGAGCTGAACTCGGACGACGTGTGGCCAACTTCGCGGATATTTACTCTTTCGTTTCTCGGTCTAAGACCCTTTACACGATCCACCGGGACACTCCCACGGCGATTGAAATGTCTTTTTGCGACTTTTGCGCATGGGACGAATTACGAATACGCTGCCACTTCGTCATGGTGCAACCATAGACTAACTCTAAGACCAGTAGGTCCTGAACAAATACGATTTTTTTCTTGGCTCAGTCAGTACTAGCACATCGGTCCTAAGCTCGGTCCCAATCTTAACAATGCACCCCTAATAATGAACTCACACTAACACACTCTCAAATATTCTGTCAAAATAACACAGCAAATCAAAACAAAGGCGCAAATATGTATAGTTAGGTGCTGGCTTTAAGGTGTACTTCGGACCGAGGGGTTCTACAACGGTGAACCAATTTCAAATCGCTAGTTGCATATTGATTGTTGGTGCAACTGCCAAACTAAGGAAATCGGTTTCTTTTACTCGCAGCCTACTATGATATATATTATAGCTTACGTGCATGCCAAGAAACTAAGGCATTGTAGGCACAGGTGAAACGGGAACCTTATTTGTACAATGCACTATGGTACGAATGGACACATTTCGCGACAAAAATCGATAACACGAAAACCATTTAATTTAGACAGATGGTGTCTTCGAAAGATTTAATTTAAAACATAAGATCTATCTTTTGGTTTGGGTGGTGACTAGGGTGGTCCTTTAATGTTCATAATGAAAATTTCAACTTTTTATTCTTATGATTTAGAGGATTTATTGCTTCCACGGAATTGTAGATATTTTAGTTTAATGAAACTTTGCTGAAGAAATTTAACTTCTATCTCATCTACGTATCGTTTTATAACAGTTTTTCTGGGTGGGACTTAAAAAAACCGTTTTTTTGCTGTAACTTTTTTATTTCAATTTGAATTTGGAAACTTTTCAAACATGACTTTTAGGACATAAAATGACGCACATTTTCAAGATACAAGATAGTTGCTAGTTATTATACAAAAAAAATTGTAGGGGTTGAAATGTAAAAACAATGCGTTTTCGCACTCCTGCCATCTGTTCAGTTTAATCATCCATTACAGTGTGCTCAACAGATGGCGTTGGTTTTTTTTTAAATGAAGATGATTTTTAGAGCAAAATGTTCAATGTTTTTTGTCTGTTTGTCTATGATAAAAATGTTTATAAATAAACGGAGATGGGTTAATATAAAAATATAAAGATTTTCATAGAATAACTAGCAACTATCTTGTATCTTAAAAATGTGCGTCATGTTATGCCCTAAAAGTCATGTTTGAAAAGTTTTTCAATTCAAATTGAAATCAGAAAGTAACAGCCAATAAACTGTTTTTTTAAGTCCCACCCTAAAGAAAGTCAGAAAAACTGTTATAAAACGATACGTAGATGAGATAGAAGTTAAATTTCTTCAGCAAAGTTTCATTAAACTAAAATATCTACCTTTTTTTCCCACAGCTAAAAAGAAACATTGAATTTTCTGCGTTATCTAATGCACATAAAGGGAATGCTAGATTTGGCAGAAAATAATGGGATATTTCATGTAAATTTCAGCCAGATAACGCCTGAATCTAGCCTGTTGTTTGAAAGATTTCTAACATTGTTGTACGGCGTATGAAAGATTGCAAACAATTTCGTTAAAATTTACGTCTCCTTTGGCTTGGAATTAAAGGAGGGGAAATTTTACGCGCTTGTTAAAATTAATTATTTTTTTCTGTGCCTTTTATGTGCATTATATGCAGTAAATTAAATAATTCTTTTTATCTGTGACGTTAATAGAATGAATGAATCAATGGGAATGATAATTTATTAAGAAGTTAACAAAATTTCCAAAGGAATCATAAAACAATCGGGTATATCCAATGGATGAAGTATTTAATATTTAAAATTTGCTCATCCTAATCCCAAGTTCCTATGATTTCAGTATTTCCATTCAAAGCCAGTAATCCTGGCCAGGATTTGTGCAATGTTCTCATGTAAATCCCAATGATGTTTTTATAACTTTTCGTTATTATCTACAACAAAAAAAACCGCACGAAGCAAAAAACTCCGGTGAGCAATCAAATCAAGCCGCAATTCATTAATCAGAAAATACATAAAGATTGGATAACCCAATTTCGTGCGGCTCCGTCCGACCATCCATGCATGTCAGAATGTTTACTCTCTTCCACGAGCTCCTGCATGCTTAACAAAATGATACAACCTTTTAGCACGCTTCGGTGTCCTCGCTTAGTTCTACACGAGTTATACTTTTTTTTATGTGACAATTTTATCGACTAGAAAACAAACAACAACCACGCGTCCAGCGCCTGCTAGTGCGAAAAGAAAGCCAGGGCCAAGCCCAAGCCCTAGTTCATTATTTCAATTAAATTCTTACGCCTGACTTGGTCCCACTCCACAAACCAGCACACGAGGAGGCAGTCAACAGCGGGGGTGGCGGTCGGAGAAGAGCAAGCTCAATTTAACCCCGTATCACCTTCGTTGTGCAGTAGGACGTAGAATATGCTCTGATCGAGCGAGGAAATTGGATGGGGGTGGACGACGATGATGACGATGAGGGTGCAACTAAACACTACCACCCGAACGCGCCAAATCATCATCCCCCATTAACATTTGACGGCAATCAATTTGTTGTGCAAACGAAGAGAGCCGTTATGGAGACTATTATCGTAATAAAAGGAGTGAAAACCATTACCGACCGCCACCAATTCCGCCGACAGCAACTACCTCTGATGCGTTAAGGTAAGCAAAGTGGGCAAGTTTCCGCGAGTTTACCATTTAGAATAAGGGCTGACATCACAGAATGATGAGTCCTGCCCGTCTGACGGCCTGCCCACCTGCGAGTACCATCATAGTCGGGCCAGCAGTAACGACGATGATACCATGTTTATGGTGTTTGGTATTCGGCCGTCCTTATTGATGGAGTCGAACACTAATGGTTGGTTGCCGGTTGGAAGGTGGAAAATTGGAAATTGCTGGTTCACTCCGGAGCTGGTCTGAAATTTACAACCTTTTATGTGAGGCGTATAAATCAAATTTAGCAGCCAATGATTTACTCGTGCGTCGAAGGAAATTAGTTTGCCATTCGTTACGGATCAGCAGTTAAATGGGTGTGAGGTCTATGTAGAGCTGAAGAATGTTTTTTTTTTGTTGAAGATTACTATTGTAAGGGTTTTAGATAGTAGATGTGGTCGGTACGTAAGTAGTGGGTGCAATTCCTGGTATGAGCTAAATAATCTTTGGGGTAAGAAGTATTTCCTACTTAATTGTCTTGACCATTAGATTTAATCATTGAGTAATTCACTTTTCACGAGACTTAGTCGTGAATAGAAGGTGTACAAAATAGTTCAACTTTAATCTAATCTAATCTAATCTAATCTAATCTAATCTAATACAAACGCAGCCAGTACGAGAAAGCATCCTGGAAATAATTGAGTTAGATGACGCCCAATTATTATGTTTTGTCAATATTGATGATATAAGAAATGATACAAGCGTCAAATTGGCCAGGCCTACTGCGTTGCATTAACCGCAAAATATGATTCTGTAAAATGAGTTGGATTCAAAAGAATAGATTTGAACCACAACGCATTTTGTGAATCTACAGGGGAGGAAGGATGCGTGGACATACCGTACCATACGCTCCGAGGTAAGAATAATAAAATAATATTTAAATAAATAATGAAAATCCGAGAAATGAAAAAAAAACAGTCAATGATAATGATGAAAATGTAAAATCAGTATGCAATTACATATAGAACAGTATGTAAAATATAGTGAAAGGATATTATAATGTGAAACCATAATAACTATTACATATGTATGTATACTGCTGTCTTACTGCAGCTGTAGAAAGACCCGCGCTTCCATTATTAAAATTAAAGCTAATACAATGTAGCACAGCCTCGAATAAATAATTTGACAAAACCTGGAAATCCCAAAGACAATCTGAAATTATATGTCATATAAAGAATATTATATTTAAAATTTCGATGTGCTCTTCCGTTTCCTTACCGTTTTAATCATTTGAAGTGGATCTCAAAGGCTCTACACTGATTTTAATTTTATTATGAATGAATTACCTAAATAACTATTTAATAATAATAATGTGAGAACGACAGCTATATAGTTGAACTTAGCTAAAATTGAAATAGGTGACTTAGCTAACTTAGCTGATCAACCTCTCATCGAAAGACTTCAGCCGTTGCAGTAAGATTAGTATTTGTATTCACAATAATAGCCAGAGAACACAACTTATGTCTGTACAAAATATATCCGGCATCCACTGGTTGATCACTGAAATCATAAATTAGGTACGTATCAACATTTCAACAGTCCCTGAAAAAAACTGAAAACAGAGCAGATCACTCTAATCATCAAAGCGAAAATTATACTGCTTAAAGGGTGATACGGTCAAAATTTGGTCAAGGGAAAACGCGTGTAAATCGGTAAAATCGTTTATTTAAAAAATCAAATTAAATTTCTTTTTCAAGTTCAATTAGTATAAAATTCAGGAAAAATATTCAGTTAGGCTTCCGCTTTTCCAAATCCGAATTGCCGGGCCTTACGCTTGACCCCTGCCATCAGATTTTGTACAGCCACCTTGTCCACCTTCTTCGCCGCAGAAAGCCAGTTTGCCTTGAACTGCTGCTCGTCCTTAGCAGTTTTTTTGGTCTTCTTTAGGTTCCGCTTGACAATAGCCCAGTATTTCTCAATTGGGCGGAGCTCTGGCGTGTTGGGAGGGATCTTGTCCTTGGGAACCACCTGCACGTTGTTGGCGGCGTACCACTCCATGGCCTTTTTACCGTAATAACAAGATGCCAAATCCGGCCAAAACAGTACGGAACAACCGTGTTTCTTCAGGAAAGGCAGCAGACGTTTATTCAAACACTCTTTCACGTAAATTTCTTGGTTGACAGTCCCGGAAGCTATGAAAATGCTGCTTTTCAAGCCACAGGTACAGATGGCTTGCCAAACCAGATATTTCTTTGCGAACTTTGACAGTTTCGTGTGCTTGAAAATATCTGCTACCTTTCCCCTTCCTTTTGCCGTATAAAACTCCTGTCCCGGAAGCTGCTTGTAGTCGGCTTTGACGTAGGTTTCGTCGTCCATTACCACGCAGTCAAACTTCGTCAGCATCGTCGTGTACAGCCTCCGGGATCGCGCTTTGGCCGTCGTATTTTGTTTATCATCGCGATTTGGAGTCACTACCTTCTTGTAAGTCGATAGTCCGGCTCGTTTTTTGGCTCGATGCACGGTTGTAGACGATACACCCAGCTTATTTGCGGCATCTCGGAGAGATAGGTTAGGGTTTCGTTTGACACTACCGGCAACTCTCTTTGTCGTCTCAGCGGCTTCCGGTTTTTGGTTTTCCCTCGATCCAGACTTCCTGGCTGTCGACAAACGTTCCCCAAACACTTTAATTACATTTGTAACGGTTGATTTGGCAACTTTTAGCGATTTTGCCAACTTTGCGTGCGAGTAGCTCGGATTTTCGCGATGCGCGAGCAAAATTTTGATACGCTGCTCTTCTTGCTTGGACGGCATTTTGACAACTGAAGAGTGAATTCCAAAATCAAAATAGGAGCAACATTCTACACACACACACCTTCAAAATGAGGGGTGTTCAGGTTTTTTAAATGCAAAATTGAAAGAAATACGTCAAGTTGATATTGACCAAATTTTGACCGTATCACCCTTTATAGGCGCATGGCCGTCTTTTATGAACATAGTAGTTGAAGTTCAGAAGTTATAGTAAATGTTATACTGGAATGCTGAAAAACAAAATGAGCCTCTGATGCTTGTCATGTTGCTCCAGGATCTTGAGATGCCTGAGAATCTTTGAGAAAGCAAAGATGATTCCAAGGCGTGCTGAAATTATGAATAAAATGAGAATGGATTATTTATTTATTATATTTATTGGAATAAATTGTTGTCGAAATTTTAACCTACTCTGCAGATTGGGATCTAGAAATCATCCGCATCTCAAATTGAACAATATTTCAAATCTGATCCAAGCTAACACCTAGAAAACAACGGTTCAATTTCCTATCTTGCGGGTTTATTTTTATTTTGTGTTTTATAGAAAGGATCTCACCCATTTTACAAATATTCCAAATTATCTCAATTCGTGCAGAAGTGTCACGGAATACGTAGCAGTGTCCTAATTATGAGTTTCCATTTAAAATTCAGAATCGGAATCCAGAATCAGAATTCAGAATCAGAATTCAGAATTAGCATTCAGAATTCAGAATTAGCATTCAGAATTCAGAATTAGCATTCAGAATTCAGAATTCAGAATTAAGAATCAGAAACTTTCATCTGTCATATATGTTGTAGATTGATTCAAGCCACAAGCACTCAGCATTAGAAAGTAGTTTGGAGTCTAGGTTGGTTGATTTTCGGGTACAGTGGTTCCTAATTTTGCTCAACGCAGTTCTCAGTCTCGAACAGTGGCATCGTGAACAGCATCCAGTAGTAGAGACTCCATTCAATTAACTCCGTTCTTGTAGAAACTTAGCGATACTCGACAAAGTTGCTCAAATCGATACGTTGAAGGAAGTTGGCGATTTCTGCTCATCATAGCGATTTTCATAGCGTTCTCCTCGATCTGAAGTTGCTTCCAAACGGGTTTCTTCAACAATTCGATCTGGTTCAACCACATGTGTTGGTATTTGCACGCTAATGACGATTTGAAAGAACACGCTCATGACGATTGGAGGAACCGCTCAGCATCCTGTATGAGGAGCGAAGAGTAAAAACGAACGTTTCGTGTCTTCATTTGGGCTAAATATTTATCCTCGATCCGTTCAAGAGCATCGCTAGAACTTGACAGCCAGTTCCGTGTACCGAATCTAGCCTTTGATTTGTCGTATTTGAGCTCTTAGCTCTGTTGCCTCTTTTAAGGATGAACACTTGGCGAAAAATATGTTGAAAAAAAATGGTCAATCATGACGCAAGAATCATAGATATTGACTCGAATTATAATCCGAAAGATAGAACTATTTTCTTACCGTAGGAATTTCAGCTGGAGCAAAAAAATTCAATTCGACGTAATAGTCTCCTAAAACACCTCAAAACACTGTCTCTCAGCGTTCCCGAGAGAAATGCTCCCATATGAAAATGTTTTATCCAAAAACAAGCAAAATTAAACTTTTTTTCATATAACCATAAACCTTACACAGACCAACGTTGTTAGACCACACAAACATTTCCAGTCTCTTCCCGGAGATTTAGGAAATTCCCGCTAATACCTGCCAACTGACACTCTAACTTCACTCTCTTCTTGCATTCGTTGCATCCTCTTTTCTGGTTACTTATTAGAAACATTTTCACGACTACCTTCAAAACGCACACAATAGATGCTACTGATAGTTACGGACAGTTTAATGATGAATCAAATACAAAGGCTTTAAAATAATATTCGAACCATAAATGTATTGCGAAAGAAAACTTCGTGTACAAAATAGTTCAACTTTAAGGACAAGATTTCGGGAAAGATGATACATTCACCTGTTTCATCCACTGGGCCCGTATCCTTATCCAAACTATATCGAAGTCAGCACAACGATAATATGATTTAGTAACTAGAAAATAAGAAGAATGATTAGTAATTTCCATTTAATTCCAACTACCTTTATTGCTTATCTTGACAGATACGCGTATTTCGTCTACAATGTGCAGACTTCTTCAGTGTCGTGTACTAATACTCGACTGAAAGAAAACCTTCGCCACCTGCCGTATTTATCCTATTTTCTAAATACAAACACTTGTACCTACAGCTAACATTTCTTGTACCTAACCTATCCTGAGTCCAAAACAAATATTATGCTTGATATCTACCTCGCCTTTTCTTTATACCCAACCTGATTATTCCGTAGCAGCGGGTGTTCCACTGCGTCGGTTTTGATGTCGTTTGGGTATTAAGTTAAAGAGCCATGTGTACCCGTTACCTTGGTCTTTGTTTAGTAGATTTGTGTTTTGTTGTTTGTTAATTTCTAAGCTTTCTGCGACGTCTAATTTCCAGGGTGTAGAGGTAGTCCGTAAGATTGTGATGTCATTCGTCGTTATGTCGTGATTTTCCGTAAAGATGTGTTCTGCAACTGTCGATTTGAAGTTATGTTAAATTCCTTTGTCAGTCTGTTTGACAGCCTTAGTCACCTCCGCTAGATGCTCTTTGAACCTTGTTGCCAAGGTTCTCTTTGTTTGACCTACATACATTTAAGTGTTTACACTTAATTTTGTATACCCCTGCTCTGCCTAATACATCTATTGAATCTTTGGTGGAGCCTAACGACGATGCCAATTGGTTGTTCCTGCTAGAGAAAACTAAGTCCAAGCCAAATTCCCTAAGTTGAGTTTGTAGCTTTTGTGTAATATCTTTATCGAAGGGGACAGACACACGTTTCAGGGGTTCAGGTGAATCGGAAAGGGTTGTTTGAGATTTCCTATGAAGAAGTTTTTCCTTTTTTTGGATGATAGCTTGAATTGTCCTCTTTTCGTAACCATTGAGTCTAGCAGTTTCGAAGATATATGCTAATTCTTTGGCTTTTTCGGTTTTATTGAGGGGAAGGGTTCACGTGACACGTGAATCTATGCGCGACAACGCAAATCAAGTTGGAAATGATAAGATCGTAGAATCACTCACCTCCGGAATCGAAGAGTTCCAGTGGTGGCATCTGTTGCAATCAGAGTACACCCGATAATACGATGTGTTCATGAAGAACAGCATGCCATGAAGCATCTGGAAGATAAGACAAAGGTCAGGCAAGTTTTTCGCAAAGCCAGAACGCAGTTCCATTAACGTCAACACGCTAGAATATTCAACAAACGATATCAGTATACAAGGTACAGCAAGAACAACACTGATGGTTTTTTATCGTTCGTAAATTTTCTCTATTTCTCAGAGTTGAGCACACGTTAACAAAGATAGCCTTCGTCCAGACCCAGCGAAACTAGCGCTATCTCCGAGACGTCAATGCCAACATATCTGTCGCAGTAACGATCAAATCTAGGATAAATTACTTTAAGAACGGTTTCGTTGCCGTAACCCTGCATCGCCTCCCTGGCGATTCTGTCAAAGCTATTGCATACCCGACCAAAAGGCAACAACAAAATTATTTCAAGTTTCGTTATTCTGTTACGCTGTTTTTATAACAGAGGTTGTTAGAATTTAGATTGCGGATGTAGTTAAAATAACAGAAATTATAACAAAAAATCTTCAAGAGGTAACTACATTATAGCAAACTATGATATAGATATAACGTAAACTAAACAAGCTTTGTAACAGTTTTCTTACAGTGTAGCAAAATCATATTAGCTAGTGTTAGAATAAATTTATTTCTTTACTCAGATTGTGCCTCGCAGGGCATTATATCTTAGTTTGTTATAAGTTTGTTGTACAATTATCTAGATGAAAACGTCTTTAGCAAATTTATATCATAACCAGCTAGTCGCAACAAGGTTTGTTATAATTTTGTTATTTTTATGTTATGCCCTTCTGGTCGGGTACGCTTCGAGTTCACCTACATACACCTGCGAAAGAAAATAATGGTCAAACTGAAAACTACGAGGTCGTTTGTACACCCAAAAGTTGAAAAGGTTGCCAAGAATGTAATTGCAGTTTTAGCAATCATATCTTGAGAAATCTGCATAGTTCAGAAAAGGCACTTTTGCCCATCATGATCCACAAAGCGTTTTATGGTATAAACGACGCCATGCAAGTGTTTGCAAGCGGTTGGCAGCACACAGATTCCTCCAAACAAATTTAGCGCTGTGTGCCTAGTGCCTCGACAGTCGAAGCAACCGTTGGTTCAATATGGATGAGACAATGCCACAAAAAGCCACAACGCTATAGACTAATACACAGAAAAAGCTAACCTCACTTTTCACCATGAGAGTATAAAAGATAGAGACAGCCATCGTGGCCTCCGTCCTTTTTTTCTCACACACGATTTTCTGAACACAAGGGCACCAGTATCTGTCAAATCTGAGGTGTGACGTCACTGTGATTTGGACCATTGGCCACTGCAGTGCACTGTTGTAATTCCGCTGTCAAGTGTTCTATTTTGATTTTGACTCGTCATCGCACTCCCATCTCCCTCTCATCAAGTTTGCCCTTCTTGATCACCACGCGAAGCCATGCAAGCGACATTTGCTTTGTTGCTGTACCACTGAGTGCCTCGACAATCGAAGCAACTGTGGCTGAGTGGTTACTAGCAAGATGACGCTGGCGGCCACGATTCGAATCTTGGTAACGAAATGAATATTTGTTTTTTGTGAGCCCTCAACAACTAATACACTGCACAACCCACGCACACATTGAATTTTTCAAAGCGAATTGATGTGAAACTTTTTTGCCCACGACCAATGCTGCATTTTTTCTCCAAGTTACGATCCATTACGAGAAATGAAACAAAATCATTCGAAATTGCATTACAATCTTGCTTTTTTTATTTTGGGTGTAGTTACCCATGTTCGCAATACTTGAGGTCTGTACTGTTAGCTGTGTCTGACTCTTAGCAAATTTGTACGATTTCTAGAGGGACACTCACCAAACGGAAACTGACGTATAGACAATCCTCGAGTACTTTACCTCCAGTTTGCCTGTCACATTGAAAACAATCGGAGGAATCAAGCAAGCCGGTTCTACAAGCGGTTATAAATTACATCAACAATGGCTGGTGGAACACCGGGAGTGACTTCCAAACGGTAGCTTTTCTTCAGTTCTGTTTTCGACGAGTAGTCTATTAATTACGCCGAATGTGCCATGTTCATCAACCGAGCTATTCTTCAACGAGTCCGTATGCGCATTATCCGTTATCCGACATACCCACGAAACCGTGCGATAGATTCCATATAGACTATGTTGGTCCTGTCGATGGCTACCACTACCTTGTCATGCTAGGAACAAAATCACATATGCAGGTTCATGAATGCATGATTATAATTTGAATTCTTGCGAAAATGAAGGTTGCGCTCAACAGGCGTGAGCTAAGTTCATGGATATAGGAATAATTTCATGAACATTTGATTTAAAGGGCGAACACGAAATTATTGCGACACATTCAACAGGGCATAACTTTTTTACCATTGGGTAAAAATCAACCAAATTTTGCACACTTTCTCATTGATGTGTATTGTTTACATGCTGTCAAACTCGAAGTCGTGTTTTTTGATTCAACGAAAATGGAGGTGAACCAACGCGAGTCGAGAGAACAAATGCTTTCCAAACACCTGGAATTTCCTGACCTGTCGCACCGGCAGTTGGGAAAAATGTTGAACATTCACCATTCAACCGTCTCCAGAGTGTTGAAGCGGTTCCAGGAGCGGTTGACGTTTACCACGGCAAAGGAGCTGGAAGAAAACCGGGACCGGAGAACAAAAAGACGGAGGGAAAGGTGAAGCGGATGATTAAAGCAAATCCCAACGTCTCAAGCCGTGATTTGGCTAAAAAGATCGGCATGTCGCAGAGCTACGTCCAGAATGCAAAGAAGAGAGCTGGACTACATACATACAAGGTACAGAACTTCCCAAACCGCGATGAGCGGCAACAATCGACGGCTAAAACACGGGCGCCCGGTGGAACAGTACTGGGCAATGATGAAGCGGGAACTTCGGAAGAGCAAGAAGACAGTCAAAGACGAGAAGGACATGTTAAGAAAATGGAAAAAAAACTGAGAAACTGGTACCGGATGACACTGTAAAGACTTTGATGGAGGGCATCAAGCGAAAATGCGTTCAATTTTACACTCAAGGCTCCATCGATTAACTTTTCTTTTGATTTTTGAAGTAAATATATGTATAAAACTACCCTAAAATTTTGGTTTGATTCTAAACATTATAAGAAAATTGGCATGACATTTTCGGTGTCGCAATAATTTCGTGTTCACCCTTTACTCGATCACGTTCACTGGAAACTTAGTCATGATTTCAATCGCAATAACAGTTTAGATTTTTTGTTCACGGATACTGGAACGGATATTTTTCCGTGTATTATCGAAATTATACTTAAACTATATACATGCCAAGATCAGGAATGTTCATTTTTGATTCTGGAAATGTGAAAAATCTTCACATATCAATTTGATATGAGAAGATTTTCATGCGGAGCTTATTTTATATAAAATTGACCTCAGAATGTACGTGTATTAACAGGCATACTTTAAATGGGTTGTTGGATTTTCAATAGAGCAGTCACCTTCAATCTCTTTTGCTTAAAATGTTTGCATATAGCGATAACGTATAAATCATCGAAGAAATGACGACAAGTTCCTTCCATAAATTGTTGATTGTACACACTTAGAAAATTTTACAGTATTCGGTAATTTTTTTACACAACTTTCAACAATTTTTTTACCGAACTTTCGGGACGTTTTTTACCAAAATTTCAAAATTGTAAAATTTGACAAGTTCCGTTAATTTTTTTTACCAGAATACTGTAAAATTTCACCGAAATCCTGTAAATCGGATTACCGAACGTTCAGCTGTTGAAAGTTCGGTAAAAATTACCGAATACTGTTAAATTTTCTAAGTGTGTACACAAAAACAAACACAACCAGTTCGCTAGTGTTGCTTCGAATTATGGTGTGAGCAAGAGACGCCTTTTTGTTTCTCCGACGCCTTTTTGCTTCTCCTCTTTTCTCATTCTCTCCAAAGTTCGCTCCACACCTCGAGTAAGAAATTTTCTCACGTTGATTTCAGGCGACAACGTAAACGAACCTCCGACCAATCCCGAATGAGATGAATCTAAACCGTGGACTCTTATTTATAGATTCCCGTGTTTTCAACAGTTGAAGTTATTTTCTGGACTGTTCGAAAAAGTTTTCGACTTTCGGAAGCAGCAAACATTACTCGTGATTCCTCAATGCAAAACGTAAGACTCTAACATTCGATTTTTTTAAAAGACACTTCAGAATAAAAAGGAAAAACATACTTCTGCATTACTATGCCTCAAAGTGAATAACCGTATCCGGGCGTCGAGCCGATTCCTACACTTTCTATTGACGTGATGAAGGCCTCCAGAGGCCATTAAACATCATATGATCTGGTCGGTAGGCTTTTCGCATTAAGTTTTATCAACACTTTTGGATAACATTGAAGCCTAGGGGCGACCCCGGCGTAAAGGTTAACATCCATACGTCTCACGCCAAAGTCACGAGTTCGAATCTCACCCCTGGTCAAGTTACAAAAATACCCAAAAAGGTATTGGAGTGACTACGACGGAAGATGAACCAGCCCATCTCCAAAATTTCGATAATCAAGGAAATTAAAAACATTCAAGCCTTCAATAAGGCGCTGTCTTTCGTATCTATTGGTTAGATTAGGTTTGATTAGATTTTTTTATTAGGGAAAATTTCACCTTATGAATGATTCGTCTCTGTGATCTTTTCGTTGATTCGGTCCAAAAACCCGTTCTATCGATGTCGCACAAATGTCAGCAAAAATTAGAAAATAGTGAAATTGATTGCAATAATCACGTTTTGGATACATAACTTGAAGAGTATTTTTTTTTTCTCAGCATTTTAAGCTTAATGCTTTCACAATTAGTTTATTGCTTGCTCTCAACTTGATGTTCCGAAGGCTCTTTAACAGTTGGTAATTCAAAGCTTTCAATGCAAGGTACAATGTTTGCCTTTAGTTAGTATGATTCTATAGCAACTACTATCCTACCCTATGCCTAGGGAGTAAAGAAATCAAACGCAGCACCCACAAGGGTGTTATTTTGAACTAAAGCCAACTAAAGCCTAGTATGGAGCTGACAAAAAAAAACCTGTTGTAATTTTTACCATTTTTACCGAAGTAATTTTGACAACTGCTTCAGTATGAGTGAAATGTCAGCTTTCCATGCGGAATAATCCAACGGAATATTATTCCACAGTCCACTTCGGGTTGTTCCGTTTCTAGATACGTTGAATCATTCCGGCGCTGATTCCCGCTTTATTAGCCAAATTACGTATCGACATTGATTTGTTCTTCCGAATTAGAGCTACCACTTTCTGGTCCAATTTAGGGTTGGATGATCCGGGGTTTCTGCCTCTTCCTGGGAGTTCATCCAAAGAACAGTGTTCCCCAAACTTGGTTATGATGGACACTCACGTGATGATTTCCAAAGCTCTTCGCCAATTGTCACATAGTTACACCCTTTTCACGTAGCAATGTGTTCAAAACCTTAATTTTCACGTCTTTTTCAATGCACGACATTTTGAAAACGGAGAATTTAAACCGTGTAAACAAGACTTGTACCTGTACTTAGTAAACAAACAAAAGCTGACATGATGAACACATAAAAACGATCGCAAAAACACATGTACAACGCAAATGTACGTGGATAGCTTATTTTCGATACATTCCCTATAGGTCCATCATTCGTTTATAGCGCCTCGTACTTTGATCACGAACAGCAATGCAAGCTTGATCAAATAGTTCCAACTTCCATCGCTCTAAACTTCAAAGACGTGGTTGCCTCTCATCTTAGTCGGTCGGGTATCAATGCGTTTAGCCGAGCGCTATGATTTTCTAAAATGTCTTTAAAAAAATCGAAAACAGGTTTTCAATTGGTTGGGTAGGGAACGGCTTAATCAGGGGTCACTATTTTAATCAGCTGTTAGGAAATAGGTCTATAACTCCTACATTTTCCAAATTATTTCTTTTTTAATGATACGATCATAAGCTTTATCTATTGGGCCAATGATTTGATGTATGAATCATGAATGAAGTTCGCATTTTGCATTTGCATCGCGTGTATCGGAGAGCATGTCTTCATCAGCTCTCTCTCTCTCTCACAACTAGGCTTGTTGCCAGAATGTGAAGTTGAACATTGAGTTAAATTTATTACATATTTAGATAATCTGAAATCGCTATTTATTTCATGTTTCTTCCAGTCATTGGAGGTTGCTCTATACTTTTGATTATATTGTCCATCATCTGGCACTATCATTTGCAATAAAAAATATGTTTTGGAGCTGTCCAATAGTACCCAACTATAAATAATGCTTCGCTGTTGAGCTGCAGTTATGGCATTACTGTTGCTTTTGAGAGAGCCCATGTTTCCTCTCTTCTTTGTTAACCATGGATATAGCGCACCGGTATTGTAACGTGAAGCCTGCTGTCTCTTGCATTTGTTTGTTTTTAAACGAAGCATCCCGTTTGTCGTCACAGTCGCTATGTCTAAAATTTCCGTGAGAGTAAATGAAATAAGAAATATACATTGCCAATCTAAAGACCAATGACAAACTAAAAGTTTGGTCGTGTACGTCTGTCTCATAACCTGCTAGGAGACGAGTTTGTGCTGGTAGCAATCGATTGGTAAAACGAAGGAGTGGGTTGAGGAAATTGACGTTTGCAGCAAATCGTCAACTGGCCTATTTCATTTCGCCTTCGCACACATGCACAGAATCGCACTCCTACAATATTGTTAGTTTATGTACAGAATGAGGAGCCGAAGAAAACATTTTTTTTAATCGGAAAGCAATCCGCATGCGTTTAAGAAGTCCCTGCAATTGGGAACTTTATTCACAAATCCGCAAGCAGGCATCGACAACCAACAAAGTGGGGTGGAAGAAGGAAGCTGCTCCGGCTTTCAAAGCGAGTGATTTTCCGTCACTCCCTGCTGGTAGACCCAGCCAATCAACCACACGGACACAATCAGCTCCCCGTCAGGAAACTCCCGGTGCTTCCGGTGCTCCAACCCCCCCCCCCCCCTGGATTCTGGAGACCACGAACACAAGGGCAAGCTCAAGGCAACAATCCCGACCTGTTCTCCGCAGACGAGCTGATGGAGATCTTCGTCAACATGACCGGTGCGCTTCGCCAGTGCCGCAGCAAGCCAGAGCAGATCCAAGTGCTCGGTAAGTTTATTATTCAATATGGCGTCTAAAGCGCTAACCGTTGTCACCTGGAACGCTCGCTGTATAAGAACGAAAAAGATCGAGCTTGCCGACTTTGTCCACAAGCAAAACATCGATGTGGGCCTTCTAACCGAGACCCACCTAAAGTCTGGCGACAGCTTCTGGTTGCCCGACTACAATATCATCCGGCTTGATCGCACCAGCTCCAGGGGGGTTGGTGTAGCGATAATCGTGAATAAAGGGATCAAATACCACATCTTGCTGCATATCCAAACATCCGTTATCGAGGCCCTTTGTGTGGAGGTGGAAACTTCGACTGGAAGTATCCTTATCGCTGTTTACTGCTCTCGACAGTGTGCTGCCAGTAACGAAGTGTCAATCAAATTCAAGAACGACCTAACCGCCATCACACGTACTAGCTCTCGTTTCGTCATCGGAGGGGACCTGAACACGCGCCACGAGGCATGGAGGAATTACCAACGAAATCAGAACGTTCGGCTGTTATTCGACCACTTCCAGCATGGTCTGTACACGGTGCAGTTTCCGGATGAACCGACATTCATCTCGCCGGCGGGAAATCCGTTCACGCTGGACTTTTTCCTGACGAACATCACATTGTCAAAGCCGGTGGCGCACAACGACCTCAGCTCCGACCACCAACCGGTGGTGGCTGAAGTCGGTGTCAACGTGATTCCTGCACCAACCTACCAACGGAAAGATTACCACCATGTGAACTGGGTACAGTTCGGCCGAATTGTGGACCGGAACATCGACAAAAATTCTCCGCTCGACTCCGTCAATGACATCAACCGTGCACTGGAGGGACTGCAACAAGCCATAACCGTTGCTGACGAGGCGTGCGTCCGACCAGTTCCTGTAAGGGGTAAGTTTGTTGCCATTGATTCCCACACCCAACTTTTGATCCGCTTACGAAATGTTCGTAGACGCCAGTTTCAGAGGACAGGTGATCTGGATAGGAAACAAGAAGTGGCCGATCTGAACCGGCAGATTGCTTCCAGAATGGAATCGCTCCGAAACGAGAGTTTCGGACGTGTCATCCAAAATTTGGATGATCACTCGAGACCATTCTGGAAGGTAGTCCTAAAGACGCATCCCAAACCCGTTTCTTCTCTGAAGGTTGTCGATTCGATTCTACTGACCCCAGCGGAGAAAGCAAATGCGATCGGCAATCATATTGCCGCATCGCATTTGCTTGGCTCAAACATCCGAAGTTTGAATATCAGGTTGAGCAATGCGTCAATAATTTAGATGCCTCCACTTGTGCCGTTCCTCCGGAAGATAGGATTACTATGGAACAGATTTGCTCAGCGCTGAAGAACACTAAAAACATGAAGGCTCCCGGGTTTAACGGAATCTTTAATTTGATCTTAAAGAAGCTTAACACCAAAGCCTACTCGCTCTTGAATGCTATCTTCAACAGATGCTTGGAACTGCACTACTTTCCAAGCATCTGGAAAGAAGCCAAAATCATTCCGATCCACAAACCCGGGAAAGATCCAACATCGCCTTCAAGCTACAGACCAATAAGCCCCCTCTCAGCGCTGAGCAAATTGTTCGAGAAACTAATTCTTAATCGTTTGCTCAAGTGTGTCGAGGAAAATAACATTCTCCTGCCGGAACAGTTTGGGTTCAGGAAGGGGCATTCCACCACTCATCACCTAGTTCGGGTGATGAACAACATCCGTAGTAACAAAGCTGTATCCAAGTCCACAGCCATGGCCTCGTTAGACGTCGAACAGGCGTTTGACAATGTCTGGCACGACGGGCTTGTGTACAAGCTTTGTAACTTCAACTTCCCACCACACCTTGTGAAAATCACTCGCAACTACCTTCAGCAAAGATTGTTTAGATTGAACGGTTTCCGATCCCAGCAGGAGTGCCGCAAGGTAGCCTGCTAGGCCCACTGCTGTATAGCATCTACACATCTGACATTCCTCCCCTTGGTGATGGTTGTGTGTTTTTCCTGTTCGCAGATGATACCGCAATAGCCGTCAAGGGAAGGATGCCTCGCGAAATAAGGAACAAACTTCAACGATGCCTTAACACCTTTGCCGATTATGCTGGAAAGTGGAAAATTAAAATCAATGCCTCTAAAACTCAAGCAATTATGTTCCTCCACCGGCAATCACCCAAACTGAAACCTCCGCCAGCGTGTACAGTAATCATGTATGGCACAAGGGTTGAAGTAACGTATCTAGGTTTACTGTTTGACGAAAAACTTCTCTTCCGGTCGCATGTTGAGAGAACGTTAGTCAAGTGCTCCGCCTTAGTTAGGTCGCTATACCCGCTGATTTGTCGAAGATCCCGCCTCTCAGGAGTGAACAAACTGGCAGTGTACAAACAAATAATTGCGCCTGCGTTTTTTACGCAGCTCCAGTGTGGGAACAATGTGCACAAACTCACAGGAACAAGTTGCAAGTCGCGCAGAACCGAACACTGAGGATGATACTGAACCGTCCCTTCGACACTAGGATAACCGACCTTCATCGGGAGGCGGACATCCTTAACATAATTATGAAAATTAGTGATATTAAGAACAAATTTGTACATAAATGTAACATATCGCAACATGAGCTGATATGCAATCTGTATATAGTAGGTTAGTTGTACATAGTAGGCTAGGTAGTTGTAGATTGTATATAGTAGTTTAAGGTAGCTTCTTTTTAAATTCAAAACAAACCAATTCCACCAAGGTGGTAAAACGATAAACAAATCTGATAAGACTACGAATTTTTAACTAATTATTATTTTATATTCAAAACAAAAAAAGAAAAAAAAAAACAATATAACTTAAACGTAAAAAAATTAATAAACCAACAACAAACAGAAGAAATAAAGATCATTTTAAGTAAGTAGAAAGGGATTTTTTATTGGTTTTGATTTTGTTTGGGATGGTCTGTTGGGGAGGTGGTGCGGAGAGCAGAGTGTGAAGAGAAATTGTATTTATATTTTGGTTTTTTTTATTTTTTTATCTTGGTTGTATATTTGGGGGGCCCCCTATATCTTTGATCGTTGTAATAGTATACTTGAACTACTTTCATAAGAAGGACAGTTTGCACGCACATACACATTAAACAGATAAGAAGGAATAAGAACATTCAAACAAATACTGCCAAAACAAAGCCCTACGCTCAATTTCAAACTCCTTCTATTCAATTTCATAACCTGCCGAGCTCTATTGGACCTATCGATACTTTCTCTTCACATCTTTGGTTCTAGCAGAAACTGCTGTTCACTACTGGGATCCCATGATGTTGAGAAGATATTTCCAATTTCAAACATTTTAATTCAAACAACGTTTTAACCCTAGACATTCATTAAAAAAGAAACCGCTTTTTTTTCGCTTAAATATCGCGGTTTTCCAGCACATTTTAACACGTATCGGTAAAACAATTTACAATCAGTAAGGTACGTCAGTTGTATGGCATTTAATTCTTGTTGATTAATGATAAATGTTATAATACCAGGAATGGCGAAAGGTACTCGTCTGACAGAGGAAAAACGGCTTACTATAAGATTGTTCAAGGAGGAAGGTCACTCTAATGTCTCAATCGCACGAAACATTGGTCAAAGCGAAAAGGCGGTACGGAATTTCATCACAAAAGGTTCAAAATATGGCATTAAGCCGCCTACCACAGGGCTATTTAGAATCAGCTGTCCTGCTCTCAAATAAAGCAAAAACTAGATGTTCCGGTGACTCCCCGACAAATTGCTCAGATAAAATGAGTCGCCGAACATCAAATGTCAGAAACTGCAAGCAAAGGCAAAACTTAACCTCACTCATATGCAAAAACCGACTCAAGTTTGCTCGGAAGTACATGGATTGGAAGGCTGAATGGTGAAATGTTGTTTTCTGACGAAGAAGTTTAATTTAGACGGACCGGACTGTTACAGTTGACAATGGCATTTGTTTCATTTCAACCCGGATGAATTCCAACATGTACCTGGAGCTTTGGGAAGATGTTTTGATCGGTCATATTGAGAACGACGCGAATGGCGATATCGTTTTTCAGCAGGATAATGCATCTATCCACTTCTCCAAGCAATCCAAAGCGTGGTTTGTTGAGAAAAACATTCCGCTGCTAAACTGGCCAGCTTGCAGTTCGGATTGAAGCTCATTGAAAACCTCTGGGGAATCTTGGCTGCAATGGTGTATGCAAACGAACGTCAGTTTGATAGCATTTGCAGCCTGAAAACAGCAATTCAAGAGTGTTGGGCCAAAATCGACATGGTAACACTGCAAAAGCTCTCCGATTCGATGCCAAACCGTATTTTTTAAGTAATCCGGAATAATGGCGGCCATACCAAATATTAGCCGTTGATTGTCTTCGAAATATGCAAGTCATTTTCAAAGTATAATTTGGCTAAACGAATGTCTACCCATTTTTCACTGTTATTTCTATCTGGTTATGCAAACGTGAACTAATGCTAAGTGTTAACAACTCATAATGACAAAAAAAATCATACAAATTTACATAAACTTACGACCGCTTGTTTTAAAAATGTGACAGGAAGGACGAATTTTTTAAGTAACATTTAAAAAAAACTGATCTATTTTACACCGTTTTACGCTATGTATTAAATCATTTCTATTATCAATCTTCTTTTGCACAATCTTATGTGTTCTGTCTTCTATTTCAACGTTCCCTCATTGATGTAATTGACATGATGGAATCTTTCAGTTTGCTGCAAAATTCTAGTTCAGTTTTTTTTAGCGTTTCAAGCTTATTCCTTTTACAATTGGCTCTTAATGCATGCTCTCAACTTAGTGTACTAATTGCAAATGATACTTTTTGCCAAGGGAAGTCGAGAAAATTTCCGACCCGATTGGTTACCTCGTCCTGATCGAGAATCGTACCGTCTCCGGCTTATGTATACCCTACCCTAGCATTCTGAGTCCAGTTCTGTTACAGAACTCTATTATGAAACTGAAACTGCTGGTTGTTCAAACTAATCATACGAAGGCATCATATGAAGTTGTTACAGTTTTATCACGTCATAAAAACCCATCAGGGCGAATTGAACGTTCTCCCATCCACAACATAATGTTCACCAGAACGCAATCCTTGTTACCCAGAAACAAAAAATCTGAGAACGCCGAAACACACCTTGTTAAACTATCAAATGTCCCGTGACAAGTTTGGCTTTTAGCACCCTCATTCGCATCCACGCTACATTACACGTGACATTTGAGTAAGGGTGCTGGTGTGCATCCCGGAAACGACAAATGTCAAATTGCCTATAAAATATAATAAGAAAGGATTCGCGCTCTAATGAGGAGCGGTGTCATTCAATTGCGGAAACTGTACCCTTTCCAAGGAACAATCCTTGAGGATAGAATTACCGTATCACTCAATTCGGTGGTTCCCGCCTATTTTATGTCCAAAGCGCTATTTTTTGCGGTGGCATCGTTTTACACCTTGTAATGTTTTCTGATATGGAAATATTTATCATGCTGAAATCGATAGATCTAGTAGATTGTAGTCGTTTGGCATTCGAAAAAGGGGATGGGTTTAGGATGATTGTGTACAACTATGTAAACACATTACGATGATAAACGAGAAGCGAAAGAGCAATCAATTTTCTTCGTATATAAAGCATATATCGCTAATGTTATGCGAGTTGAGCTGAAAATAATCAAGAATCAAATTCCCATTATCATACCCATTCGGAGAAGGGTTATTGGGTTATATACCGTATTAACAAATAGAATGAAAATTTTATTTTTCGCCTAAATTCATACATTTATCACCACCAGTACAACAATCAAGCCCACCTGGCAACAGGTATCAATTTGGGGCAATAAATTACATTACCATTATTTTGCAACCTTATGCCCATCGTTACGGGGTCCGGAGTAAACTAATTAAATTAATTGCGCTATGTTGGTTTTCTAAACTACTTTGGATGCGTGGTGGTCAGTGGCTGTATTGAGCGCATACTGCTCGGGGAGGTGTTCTCCAAATTGACAAAGTATAGTGTGTCATCGGGTGATATCCTTTTCGAGCGCGCGGTTGTTCGCCGTCGCACCCCAGCCGGAATCGCGTGTTCTAATCATTTTAGCAAGGGTTTTCATTTTCCTATCCACCCCATCCGGAGGAAGAGCTTCTAACGGGGGATGATGGGTCGGATACCGGGTACCCATAAAATGCCACTCCCTTCAAGTCTGTGCCTCTAGGGTAGTTGACTGGGAACTTTAACATTTTTTTTCGCAACTCCGTACCTGTTACATTTTTGTATTCCGGGAATAGATACGTAACGTGGCATGTATTGTTACTGAAATAATAAAACCATAATGAATAAGTACACTGAAACTTAACACCACCCTGCGGGCCAAGTTTGTACGTTAAACTAGCTACAAATTGATTGGGATGCCCTGCCCAGCTTTGCCGAGCCATTAGCAAATTCTAAGGTGTGGCGAACCGTGGCGAATGCGTCGGTCGTCCCATGCAGATATCCATCGGCGGTATAAGCATTGTGAATTGGAAACCCGCTGGGTGAGGATGGCCACTGGGGAGACGAACTAAGCTCTGCTGAAGGCACGTGGCATCGTCGTCAAAATGTCGGTGGTGTGGTTCCGATGTACGCATTTTTTTTCTTTGGATCGTTTTGAATCGAAAATTGGAAGACTGGCTTTCTTGTATACATTGACCAATTTTTTAAATCGATCTCAAACGCATAGAATATCGAAACATACAATATAATGATCATTTGTTTGATTGCTGTTGTTAAAAGCCCTTGGGCATACAAACAAATACGACTTTTTTTTCAATATGAAGAACATGCATTCGTCAGAGTCAAATTTATCAAAAAAATGTATTGCGTGACAGTTAAAAACTTCATACATATAATGAACAAAACTCCAGTCATATGATCAATTTATTTCTAGAAAACGGGACCGTAAAACAGTGTAACATTGATCATTTTGGGTTTCTTTTTGATGGTGTTAATTAGGGAGCAGATGTGTGCGTTGGTCGAAAGATCATTTAAGATTACCTTTGTATGGGTCCCCTCACATTGCTCAATTCCAGGCAATGAGAAGGCGGACTCTCTAGCAAAGGTGGGCGCACAAGAAGGCGAGAGTTTTTAAAGAAAAATTTCACATGATGAATTTTTCCCATTGGTACGTCAGAGTTCTCTTCAAAGCTGGCAAAACGATTGGACAAGTAATTCTCTTGGGCGGTGGTTACATTCCATTATTCCAAATGTTTCGTCGAGATCGTGGTTCAAAGGTGATGTCAAGACTTATGTCCAACCACTACTCGCTAGACGCACATGTCTATAGAATTAACCTCGTCGATAGCAATTTATGTAGGTGCGGAACCGGTTATGGTGACATCGCTCACGCAGTTTGGCATTGCCCGGATAATGATGCCTCCAGAGCACGACTATTGGGTACCCTAGTGGCCCGAGGTAGACAACCTTCCGCGAAGTAAGAGATGTTTTGGGAATGCGTGATCTCCCCTACATGCAAGCGATCTACGAATTCCTTTGTTTGTCTGATCTAAGAGTGTAAATCATCATCCCCCTTCCTTCCACCCTAGTAAATTCCCTGCCATTGTGTCCCAGTTATATTAGGTGCGCAACTAAGTTCCCGCTGTTTAGCAATAGATGGCGCCAGTAGTAAGTGCTGGTCGAATGTTGTACATCTCAAGCGTCATAAACCAAGCTCAGACATATGGTAAACAAATCGCTTTGCCAAATCAGTGATTTTGGTTTAGTGTTATATATTTTGGTTGTTTGAAGATGTCTGATTTCGTGCCAAATAATCGTCATTTGCGGGAAGTGTTGATTTTCTTCTTTCATTCGAAGAAAACGGCGGCTGAAGCACATCGAGAGCTCCAAAAAGTTTACGGTGATGCTGCTCTGAGTGAAACAACGTGTCTTGATTGGTTTCGTCGCTTCAAAAACGGTGATTTCAGTTTTGATGATCGTCCGCGTGAAGGAAGGCCAAAAAACTTCGAAGACTCTGAATTGGAGGCATTGCTCGATGAGGATCCGTGTCAAACGCAAGAAGAGCTTGGTTCAGGATTAGGAGTTTCCCGCCAAGCCGTTTCTAAGCGATTGCATGCGTTGGGAATGATTCAAAAGCAAGGAACTTGGGTTCCTTACGATTTGAAGCCAAGAGATGTTGAGCGTCGTTTTTTCGTCTGTGAACAACTGCTCCAGCGGCAAAAAAGGAAGAGTTTTTTACATCGCATTGTGACGGGTGACGAAAAATGGATTCATTACAGTAACCCAAAACGGAAACATTCATGGGGACTGCCCGGGCATGCTTCAACATCGTCGCCTAGGCCGAATATTCACGCTGCGAAGGTTATGCTGTGTATTTGGTGGGACCAAGTTGGTGTTATTTATTATGAGCTGTTGAAACCAAACGAAACCATTACCGGGGAACGGTATCGAACTCAATTGATGCGATTGAGCCGAGCACTGCACGAAAAACGGCCACAATACGAGCACTCACACGAAAAAGTGATTCTTCAGCATGACAACGCTCGACGTCACGTTGCGAAACCCGTGAAAACCTACTTGGAAACGCTCAAATGGGAAGTCCTACCCCACCCGCCGTATTCTCCTGATATTGCACCGTCCGATTATTACTTGTTCCGTTCGATGGCACATGGTCTCACTGGTCAGCAATTCCACTCATATGATGACATCTCAAAATGGCTGGATTCTTGGATAGCATCAAAAGACGAACAGTTCTATTGAAATGGTATTCACGTTCTACCAGAAAGATGGAAAAAAGTCGTAGCTAGTGATGGGCAATACTTTGAATAATTCGTTTGTAGCCTTTGTTTTCAAAATAAAGTTTCTTTTTCACCAAAAAACAGCGAGAACTTAGTTGCGCACCTAATATTATCCCAGGGTGGCCACACAATCTTAATTTAAAAATTCCCGCATTTTTCCCCGTTTTTGGGGGGGGGAATATAAGTATTTTTTTTTATTTTTTTTTTTTTTTTGGGGGTATTTTGTTTTGGTTGGTTTTTTTTTTTTAGTAAAAAAAAAAAAGAAGAGCGGCGGGGGGGGGTGGTGTTGTTTTTTAAAATCTGTTGCGCTTTTTGTAAAAAAAAAAAAAAAAATCTCTATATATATGTTTTTTTTTTTTTTTGTTTAGTATAAACATCGAACCAAAAAAAAGTAAGGCATTTGCGGTTTTCGGGTACAAAATGATGCAGACTATACTCGGTGTGAAATTCAAATCATGACGCAGATACAGGGTGCAAAACTTTCAGTTCATGCATCTACAATTACGAACTCCACCAAGTTTACAATCGACTTGATGGTTAAGCTATTAAAACTCAGCAGAGTTTTATAGGTTTTCCAGTAAGTCTAAGCACGATTTGTAAATAACAATATGAGCTCGGTTTTTAAGTAAATTGAGTTTTTATTGCACTTTCATGGTCGAGAATGATTGCACTTTCATGTTCTCTACAATATTCTCCTTCAACGTGACATTTTCGAGATCCATATAATAGTACGAAAAAGAGCGAACTTTTGATCTAACACTGCCCATTGCTCAGACTGTTTGTTAATGATTTTTTACCCTTTTTTCCCAAACTATCAAAAGTGTTGATGGAATCCACTGCCTTAACATGTTTGCACAAATATTCCTTTGTCAGAGCCCAAAAAGTTTCAATTGTCTAGCCTGGGGACAGTTTGGAAGATCCATCTCCTTGGGTACGAATTTGACTCCGTTGGCTTTGTACAAGGCTACCGTGTCCTTCGCGTAATGCCCTGATGCCAAATCCGGCCAAAACAATGCTGGATTATTATTTTTCCGGATCATGGGGAGCTGGCGCCGCTCCAAGTATTCTCAAACGTAAACATCAGCAGTCATCGTACCGGTTGTTACAAATGGATTTAAAAGCATTCCACACTCACACTTCCATAAATTGTTTTTTTTTACCGAATTTTTCGGTAAAAATTAACACATCGGCATCGCCAATAGTTTAAACAGCACGGACCGTGAAGAACTGGTCACCTGGTATTATAATCAAATTTCACGTAGGATTCATCATCCATAATCATGCCGATTTTCTACACAGCTGTTTATCGTATAATTTACGGGCCCTTGGTTTGACAGACGCTGCTTGCTTTTCACTTCGTTTGGGCTACTTCTGCTTGTTGAAAGTCCTTGGTCCATTTCGTGGCTTTGTTTGATCAACGTTATTTTCCGAAGTTCCCAGCTTTTTGGCCACATCTCGAACGGAAGTACCCTTTTGCGAAAGCTTGCGTAATTTTCACTTTTTGTGAAAGCTTGTGTGATTTTCCGGTCCAGGATTTGGTCCATAGGGCCCGGGTTACGTCCAGATTGTCCAGATTGTCCGGAAAGGAAGACTCCTCACCATACTTCCAAATCGCGTTACGAACTGCTCCGATGCTCACACCTTCCATTTTCGCAACTGACTCAGCGAAACGTTGAGGAAAGTGCACCATTTGTGCACGATTTGTTTGCGCTTTGCCGGGGAAATGGAAATGCTTCCCATTTTCATGAAAAGTAAATTTACCGGCACTTTAGACTCACAGAGTTATAGATTGAAATGTAAACAGTGATACACAATAATGATCAGCTATTCAAACGTCATGTGGAAGCAACAGTGGCGCATCAAAATTGTGCTTAGACTTTCTGGGACACCCTATATGGGCAGGTTATTTAGAGCAAATGGAACAAGAAAAACTGAAACAATCATATTCAGAGGATGACGGCTGGTTTGGTGTATTCATTGACTGTTCATTGTGGAAGCGCACAAAAATTCCTCAACAGGCAGGATAAATAGAGGTTGACGACGGCCGCCACCTATGTACATTTTTACTCTTGATCAATTTTTAACAAAATCTCAAATAAGTCAAGTTCAATCACAAATACTTATACTTCAAAAGCCGTTGGTATCTACTCTCTATTTTGAAGCATTTTATTTACTCGTCAATGCACGCTGCATCTCTCTGGGCATTGGCCAAAAGCGTCTTTTCTTTGCTGCAAGCTCCTTTGCTGTTCTTTCTGCTTCTCTCTACATTTTTTTTTTTTGAAATTCTCCCTCACTTTTTTGTGCTGTCAGCGACTCGCCGTATTTGGCACTTCGTGATTTCAACGTCGTTGACAGTTCCAGCGTTATGGCTTCGTAGACAATTCTCTGAGCACCCAAACCCATTTCTGTTGGTTCACCACCAGACACTTTTCATTTATTGAAAATCCTCGCACCATCGTCGTATTTCCGTGCGACAGGATCTGCACCTTTTTAACAAATGTTGTCAAATTTAGCAGCTCCTTCTTAGAATAACCAATCAGTTCTAGCTAAAATTTGTCCAAATGCTGTTTTTTTCTCTGGAATCCGGCCTGCAATGTCTTTGAAGATGGCATCGAGCACAGCTGCCCAAATTTTTTTTTCCACCTTGTCAGCAACTGCAGCGCTCAGATGGTCTTTATCTACGAACGCTTCCAGACACAGCTCCAGACGCTTTTTAGCTATGTCCGTGAAGTGAGTAATAACATCAGGGTTAATGCAGGCGACGTAACGCTTTAAGGGTATGTGGAGATTTGTTGAGTAGCTTCCAAAAAACAACCAAAAAGATCGGCAGTCGTTGCGGAATGCCAAAACGCCTTTCTTGGAATGCGAATTCTCTCACTTCAAAAATTCACAGTTTTCGCGTATATACTCAAAATTTTAAAACTGTATTTTAACCATTGCATGGAAAGCTAACACATGCAAACAAAATCGAAGCAATTTAAAATGCATATGCATGTGAATTTATCAACTCTATTTAGTCTTTTTTTTTTACACAGTTGCATAGTAAAAGTGGAACTATCCCTAGTGTAAAAAAAAACCCTAGTGTACTATTAATGTTAAATTCTTACAAAAATGTTCCAAAAATTGCATTACAATATTATCCAAATTGTTTGGTACTTGAATTTAAAAAAAAAATGTTAGTGCTCTATACACACCATGGGTAAGAATGGGTTAATGCTGCGGAAGTACCAACTTAAATTGATCTGTTTATTAACGAAGACGAAATCGTTACCGCAATCGAGCGTTGCAGGTACACCTGTTGAATCACACTTGATTTTATGGCTAAAATTACCATCGTTGGTTGGTGTCTTCGAGGTGGAAAAAATACTGATTTGGAACTGACGAAGGCAACTCGGCCCATATAATTAATTTTGAAACTACGTTTGCACCACTTGCAATGTGCTAAATCGGAATCCTGTGGATCTGCGCTAGACCATGGATACTGCTCTTCGTAACTTGTAGAATAAGTTGGCGATCGCGCACTTGTCGTTACCAAAAGTTAATAGATGGTGATCAAATCCATGTTCAAATCATCAATTTGAAAAAAGGTGTGAGCATGGTTCCATATTTCCCGATGATTTTGGATTCCCGCATTTTTCCCGCATTTCCCGATTTTCCCGAGTCTGTTGCCACCCTGTTATCCTTTTGTTTCCGTGCTAGTTGTACCTGCCCAGCAAGCTGTGGTCACCCATCTGCGTATTAGTTCCTGAAAGGGACTACAGGGACCGAGGATTTGGTAGATGTCGCAATAATGAGCAGCAACTAATACCTGAAATAAGTTACCTGCCGAGCTCCTTCCAAACAATAATGTGACCCATTAACCTCGAGCTAGCCACGAGTAACTGGCACCCCACTTTACTAAAATAAAAAAATAAAACATTGTTAATTACAATATTGAATATCGGCTCCGTAAAGTGTTACACACGTCTGAGCCTAACAAATAAACGAACTGATTAAAAAAAAATTGATGATGATGATGATAACCAAATAATTTTGTTTTCAATATTGAAAACAAATTAATCATATTTACAAACAAAAACAAAACCGATCTGATGCCATTTACAGCTATAAACTCCTGGATCACTTTTCATCACGTTACAGCAAAGTTATAAATTAAAAAATACCGTTGATGTCATCTTGAAATTTTCGGCATGGCACTGGGCATAGCCCAGTGATCAAAAAGGCCGACAAAATCCAGAACATTGCCAAATATTAAAATCTGGCATTGTTCAAAAACTACGGGCAACAACCGCATTTTCAAGACATTTCTGACATTCAACTAGATGGCTCACTACTGGTCCAAAGAATCCCTCAAACAGCATAAGCTTTCAATTTGGTTTAACCCTCATGTGTTCGACAAAAAAAAAGCACCTTTAAGTGATCGACAGGCTACCCGGGTACACACCAAATTCAAATTATTATAACTCTGGCTATTATTGACTGAATTTTATTCTTTTGGCACCGTTAGATTCCAAAACTCATGAGCTTTAAGAGCATTATCAGCAAAAACCATTTGAATTCATCTGGTTCCCGTAAATTCGGATTTCCGGGGCAGTGGTCCGGTACGAAGACACTATTTGGAAACAACATCTATTGAATTTTGGAATAATTCAGCAGGCTCCCGTGGGGCATAGAGTGACCATGAACATAATTAGAAGAAACTAGAAAATGAGAAGAATGATTAATAATTTCCATTTAATTTCAACTACCTTTATTGCTTATCTTGACAGATACGCGTATTTCGTCTACAATGTGCAGACTTCTTCAGTGTCGTGTATTAATACTCGACTGGCACGACACTGAAGAAGTCTGCACATTATAGACGAAATACGCGTATCTGCCAAGATAAGCAATAAAGCAATGGAAATTACTGATCATTCTTCTCATTTTCTAGTTACAGGTATTCCACTAAACAGCTACCACTCTCCAGGACTCATAATTAGAAGGAAACCCTGGCAATATGGGTATCAAAATTCATGAAATTTCGCCAGTAAGATATTTCTCATCGTTTTGTGGCCAACAGGTTTCCGTTTGGCCTCAACTGGGCTGCAAAATGGTGAGTAGACAACTGGGATGGAACGTGCGTGCGTCCCCGCAACATAGCTATGGTCCTCACAAGTTCCTACCTCATGCTTCCACGGGTCAAGAGATGACAAAGACCGCCAGCTAAGGGTTTTGCGTACTTAGCTGGTAGTGCAGCCTGGGCACTGTTGTCCTTCTGACTTCAGCTAGATTGAGGAGGTGCGTGCCGAGCGTCTGTCCACCAGATTATGCATGGAATTCCCAAGTATTGTATAGTAATTTTAAATTCTTTTCTTCCCTCGTGGCTATAATAATGCAAGTCAATCTACAATTGCAGCAGGATCAGCCGACAGGCAGATATTACAAATATAATTGTTATTATAATTTTATATTATAACATCCCTTCACAATATTTTTTATGATATTTTCAGCTTCGCATTTGCATCGAGTCATAGATATTTTGTGTATGCATATATTGTATTCAATGACTATTATTGTGAATACAAAAACCAATCATAATAACTTTTTATGGTCTCAATACTACAATAGATAAAACAGCTGAAGTTTGTCGATGAGAGGGTGGTCAACTATGTTACGGATATCATCATCATTTTGTTGTTATCATTATTTTGTAAATATTATTTCAGTAGTTTTACTCCATAGATGATTTATATGTTTGCTTATTATTATGTCCTATCATCCTTTTATCCTTTGCCCACATGAGACTTCAACTGAATCGTCAGCAGACATTCGTACTCATTAGGTCTTTGTTGTTTTGGTGATGTTTTATTACATCTGTTTAAGGTCTGTATCCGCAATAATCTGGACACCTCAAAACATGAATAAAACATAAATTTCGCATTATATTTCCGTCGTAGTTGTTTATTTCAGATTCATGGGATGTGTTTTAACAATTCGTGAAGACAAAACATAGTTATTCGGTATTTGCATAAAATTTTCGAACTTTGCGCTTAACTCCGTCCATTAGGGTTTGTACAGACTCTTCAGAAATCGTAGAAGCCGTCTTTGTCCAAATTTGCTCGAAGTGTTTGATGTCTTTGATTCCTTGCTTCTTTCCAGAAAGCTTCCGCTTCATCAGAGCCCAATATCTCTCGATTGGTCGTAGCTCTGGGCAATTTGGCGGGTTTGAGGTTTTTGGTACAATGTTCACTTGATTTGCTTGGTACCACTCCATCACAGTTTTAGCATAGTGGCATGATGCCAAATCGGGCCAGAACAAAGGTTTTTCTTTGTGACTTTTGATGAAGGGTAGCAATCGCTTCTGCAGACACTTTTTCTGATAGATCTCCTTGTTGATTGTGCCTGTAGTGACGAAAGATTTACTCTTTTTGCCACACGTGCAAATTGCTTGCCACACAAGGTATTTTTTGGGAAATTTCAGTTTTTTTCGTTCTCTCTTTTTTCGATGCCTTCTAAGTTTCATCGTCCATAACAACGCATGAAAACTTCGTCAAATATTCGCAGTACAAACGTCGAGCCCGTGATTTTGCTGCCAAGTTCTGTTTGTCGTTGCGATTTGGAACTATTTTTACTTTATACGCCTTAAGTCGCAAACGTTGTTTTGATTTTTGGACAAAACCAGGCGACATCCCTATTTTACGAGCCACCGTTCCAATGGAGAGATTTGGGTTTTTCGTTAATATCCTTTTCACCTTTCGGTCCATGACAGGATCAGCGCGTCCAATGTTTTTGTCACTTCTCGGTTTCCTCTCCACCGTCAAACGTTCCGAAAATGATTTGAGCACATCGTGAACAGTGGATTTAGGCAAATCCAATGTTTTTGCAAGGTCCCGTATTGACAAGTCAGGATTTGCCGTACGCCCGTACAAAATTCGCTCGCGCACTTGTTTTTCTTTCGTCGCCATCTTGAATACTAAACATGAAATGTAAACATCAATCATAGTCTTTTTCATCATAGACTCTCAGCTATACCACAGTGAAATTTTTCATTCCTACGTGCAATATTTCAAAAGTTACAATGATTTGAAGGTGTCCGGATTAATGTGGATACAGACCCTATATGAGTTTTCAGTTTGACCCAAACCGAGATTATCGATTAACATAAAAAAGCCGAGATCGAAACCGAGAGGTCGGCTTTGCGGATCTCGGTTTCAAAAAGCCGAGACTCGGCATATAATTCTAAGTGTGTATATGTGTTGCTAACAGCATGCACACACTTGCATGACGTCGTTTATAGCATAAAGCGCTTTGTGGATCATGATGGGCGAAATTGCCTTTTCTGAATCATGTAGATTTCTCAAGATATGATTGTAAAAACTGCAATTGCACTTTTTACCATTATTTCAACTTTTTGGTGTAGGTACAGTTTAACACGAATGATAGATAGGGTTAGGTAGGTTATCAAATTATATAAATTCAAACAAACTAACCCCCACCAGGGATGAAATGTACACTAGAATATTAAATTAACGAATCACACCACAAATCAATTGTATAAAGGAAACGAACAAAGATGTAAAGCCCCTCTAGCTAACCAATTAAAATCTAATAATTAAATGTAAAATTAAAACAAGAAAAAAATAAAAGATAAAGACACGAATGATAGAAAAAAAGAGATAAATGTCTCCCTATACCAACAATTTCAAACAGTTGAGAAATTGCGGGTGACTGTATTTGATAGTTTGATAAAAATCCACTTATTTGATTATCTTTGATTATAAGTTATTGGTATTTATTCGTATAATTTGATTCCATAAAATAAACATCCAATGTACAGGGTGCGGCAGAAAATAATGCGTAAATTTGTTTTTTTTTTTCTTTCAAATCCCATTTTCAACTAATTCAAGCAATAATATCAACATTTTCGAGTGCAGTTATCTTTATAAAGTCCTTTTAAACAAATGTATTCAATGCGTCCTCCATTTTTATTAATAACATCCTCGAGCCGACGCCGGAAGCCAGAGCATGCCTTTCAAACGTAGTCCTCGGACATTCACTGCCATGTGCGTGTTGTGGTTGACTTCAGGATTTTCACACTAGGGTGTGATGTTTTGCAGGCTTGTGCTTCAACATATGCCCAAATCAAATAATCCAACGGATTAAGATCTGGACTGCTACAAATCTTTCGGCCAAAACTTCATGTTATCGTTCAACCATTGTTGGGTTCGATTGGACGTGTGACAAGGCGCTCCATCCTGCTGTAGGACAACGTTTTGGTCCTCGGAGAAGTTGGCCTTCACCCAGGGAAGCACTTGGTCCTTTAAAACACCGATATACACTTCAGTTATGATTTTAACTCCACCATCAATTAAAACAGGCGGCATTTTCAAACCGTTGGACGCCACCAAGCCAAACATCATGACACCAGCCGGATGTTTGGTTTGAAATTTGAATTTCACTTTTCTCCATTTTCTGCGGTGAAATGAACCGGTCCGTGCGGCTGTTGGCCACAGCATCGATGCTGAAAAGCTTTTCGTCGGAGAACAGGATTATCATTTTTCCCTTCTTCAACAAGGAAAGCAATCTCTTGGAACGAGTCACTCGTAGTTCCTTGACCCGGTCCGTAATCAAGTGGCATTTCACTCTGGCTCTGGAAGATGCATGCAGGTCTTCTTTGATGATTCTCCGCGTGGATTTTCCCTAAATATTGGCTTCCTTTGCAAGTTTTCTTATGGAACGCACCGGGTTGCGAGCAATTTTTGCACGGACCGATTTGATCACGTTCGGCGTGCGTGCAAAGCGCGGATGTCCGCTTCCCGGCTTCCACTGCTTAGGACCATCCTGCAGGGACTTTTTTATGCGGTAAACTGTTGCCAAATGGCACCCTACCACCTTGGCAATCTCTTTCGGCTTCTTCTGGGCGAGCAACAAACTGGTGATCACTTCTTTCGCGAACATTTTGACGAATTTGCAATAAAACAAATAGAATGTTTGGATGCAGCACTTGAAAGTAAACATAAACAAATACACTATCGACAGAAATTAGTCACTAGCTACACGAATTAACCCAATACTCAAGTTTGAACATTTTAGCATTATTTTCTGCCGCACCCTGTATATACAAAATGCTGGAGTACAAGAATGGCATGACATTTTCTCCCATTATGGTTCACTTATGCTGGGTTTCAATTCGGTCGCTATGCAAAATGTCAAATTTTATGGAAACAATAAACAAACAAAATACAGTACATTTACTACCACTGACTCTGAGCACAGATAATGTTTACGAAAAACTTTAAAATGCCATCTACCCAGGTAACCAATAAGCATTAGCATATGCAGTAAATCAACCCTTAATCTGCATTTCAGATGCTACAAGCATTATATTAGCATCATATCAGCATCTTGAATGCTTTCTGTTTCTAAAGTTGGATTTCAAATGCTATTCAAATACTTGTAGCCTGTAATAAGCATTTCGAATGCAAAATAGCATTGATGTAGCATTATCATAGCATTGCAGTAAAGCAGCCGTATATTGGGTCAAAAGTGGCATTTTTGTTAGCTGACTTAATTGCTTGATAAGCTGCCGTAAAGACACTTTGGAACTGCTTGTTGGTAAGCCATCCTAACTAGCATGTTAATATTCTATCTAGCTTGTAAAACGCCTACACAGAAAAAAAATCTTGTTGTAAAAACTATCATTTTACCCGACTATGCCTATTTTCAAAAGTACCATGAAATTTCAGTCAAAATTACTACGTTTATGGTACAAACTTCAGACTTAGCTCTCGTACGAAGTGCATCCTGTACAAAACGCTAATAAGACCGGTTGATCTCTACGGGCATGAGACGTGGACAATGCTTGAAGAGGACCTGCGAGCACTCGGAGTTTTTGAGCGACGGGTGTTAAGAACCATCTTTGGTGGAGTACAGGAGGACGGACTATGGAGGCGAAGGATGAACCATGAGCTCGCGCAACTCGCCAGCGAACCCAGTATTCATAAGGTGGCAAAAGCTGGAAGGATACGCTGGGTAGGACATGTTGCGAGAATGCCGGGCAACTATCCTGCAAAAATGGTGTTCGACGGGAATCCGGTTGGTACAAGACGACGTGGGGCGCAACGAGCAAGATGGTCAGACCAAGTGGAGCAAGACCTAGGGGGTACAAGGTGCCCAAGGGATTGGAGAGGAGCAGCCACGAATCGGGCATTATGGAGGGATATTGTGTATCAGGCTATGTTATAGTATTGTGACGTTATGCCATGTAAATAAAAATAAATAAATGGTACAAACTTCAACATTTGTGATATATTTGACAGACCTCACTTTGTTTTCAACGCCACCTGGGGGGATCTAATCGCGGGAATGGTAAAATCAAACGCATTTATAGTCGGGTGAAAATTGTTGAGGTTTGCGCTTAATTTAACCCTCGAAATGGTAGTTTCTACAGCGGTTTTTTTTGCGTGTATAGAGAATACTGTTTCCCGTGTCAACAAACGTCACAGAGAACGTCTGACCACCGATCGGGAAAAAGGAAGTGGACAAAAACATCCTCGCAGAAGCGCTAAAGACGACAGGAGGGTAGTTGAAGCTTTCAGGCGGAAACCAAATGCCTCTGTACGAGATATTATAAAGTTATTATTGGAGCGCAAGTTAAATAAAGTGAACATAGCAAAACTTAAATTAAATAAATTGAGGGTAAAGAACATGAGTGTAACCAATTGGAGAATTCAAATGTTGTAAGTGTATGACAACTTTTTGTCGGGAACCTCATCCCGCAATTGGAAGACCAGTAAAATTTAAACTAACACTTCACTAGTTCACTATTTAAAATTAATAAATTAAAACTGAAAGAATTTTTCCAAACTATCACTAATAAAGCGAGCAAAAAAAAAAAAATAGGCATATTTGATAAAAAAAAAAATGCCCTTTCTAGTGGAACATAAAGGCACACGCGGAAAAAAATTTTATTCTGATGCCAATCCAACTTTCAGAATTTTTTTAAAGATCAAGTGCAGTGTTAGTATAAATGTTTCTAGTTTCCCAATTACAATCGTTTTACTAAAGACTGTACTCGGAAAAAAGAAGACACGATGATTAGCTTGTAACTTTTTAGCGTGTGGGTAAAAATTGATGAAATTTTGTATGAAACTAGCTAACTAGCTAGGTTATCGAGATAGCAGAGCAGATCCAACAAAAAAAAGTGTGCACCGTCGTGGAAAATGTGACTGCGCCCCACAGATGGATCGGAAAACAGCTGGGATTCAATCATTCGACGGTGTGCCGGGTGGTGAAGTCATTCAAGGAGACCTTTCGATCCCTGATATGGCAAAGAGGGTGAAGGTTTCCATGAAATTTGTCGAAATCCAATCAAGAAGGCACCAAGCCGGACGCTATTTTGGACGGATTAGGCATCCTGCCACTACGCGCTGCCGGTGTTAGACTGGTACAGAGAAAATAATGTTGTTTTCATGCCACCGAATTCTCCGGAACTTCGTCCGATTGAGAAATTTTGGGGCACCATAAAGGCCAAACTTCGTAAAACACCTTCTTCGAGAACGAGGTGACTTTGAAGAAACAGTGGGTAAAAGTGTCAAAATAAGTTGGCCCGACTACCCAAGCAACACACATGTTTTATAACCGTTGATAATACTTTTATATGACTAGATTTGGTTATATAGAAGCTTACTCAACATAAAATCATGAAGATGTGTTACTCGGGTATTGCCCCAAATCTTATGAGTGGTGTCAAGGGCAAAGTGCGGGCGTTCGGTCTTGTAGAGGAGATGCAATAAACCATTGACGGAGAAACCTAACCATAATGGTTTAGTTTATTTCGTGAAAGTTTGAAGCAAATCCGACTAGAAATTAATTTTTGGCGACAATTTAATTTTTCAAGTAATACGCTTGTAAAAGTGTTAAGAAGTGACTTTTTCAGCAAATTGACGATTTTACATAAGAATATACGCACGTCGAAAATCTTTATTTTTACATTTTCTAGTCGAATTTTGTACTTATTTGTAGCTATCTCATAGTTTGTAAGATTATTTTAATAAATTGTGATTGTGTTCACCGGGATTTCACCCGAAATCACTTAAATCGTCACTTATAATCGAGAAAAGCAATTTCACACGAAAACACTGGACATCGGTTGTATTTCCTTTCAACTAGGGAGACTAAAATCAACATCAACAATCCTGATTTGTTGATGACATATTTATCTTTAAATTTAACAATGTTTCAGTCGTGCTTTTCATTTTCCATTTCCATTCAAACTCCTGATAAACATACTCCTTTACCCACATTATTATCGATGTAAACATTATTATTCAACAATCAGCAATCCTACTCCTCCCGACGAGACATAAGAAGGAAGACAGGGCTGGGTGATGGCAGCGAAACGGCGATAATGATGATAATAACGCTCAAGGAGCGTTTGACTGTTCAACGGAGTGGTGGCAAAGTTATTTTCAAGATGGCTAAGAAGGTCTTAGCAGAGTTCGAGCGCCAGCCAAACATGTTTATCCGAGATGTCGTTGGAAAATCGAAAAATGTCGATCTGTTTTGTCCAGAAAATCATGAAACGGTCTAGACAAAATGCCTACAAAGTGGAGAAGGCCCCCCAAACAGAATTGAAATGTAAAATGCTTCTACTGAATCCCGTACTTGGAAGCTCTACAAGCTCTACAGTTGCTCAAAAATCGACGACGAAACCTACGTTAAGGCCGATTTCATCCAAATACCCGAACAGGAAAATGTCGTCGTCATGTACAAATTTGTCGTTCTTGGTGATGTTCGGAAGAGGAATAGATGACAATTTGCCAAGAAATTCCTATCACAATGGTTCTACCAAGGACTCGATTGTCAAGAAGAAAATGGATATAGTTTTTGACACATTGGCCCCAAGCGCGATCCTAAGGGTAATGAACCCCTAAAACATAACTCAGAACGAAAAATCAAAACAAAAACAAAGATCCAAGTACCGAAAAGCGCATGCATGTATTGCAAGGTGCAAGGTGCAAAATGTACTTGGGACCAATGGGGTTCTTAAGTAGTGAACAAATATCGCTGGATTCCTATTGATTGTTGGTTCTACCATGGACCGTGGTTCTACTTTATTTTGGCCTGATCTTACCTCATGCCACTATTCGAGTAGGCTGTGTTGGCTGGTAAATTTACAAATTTACATAGTAAATTGTGATTGAAAATGTTCCAAAGCCATCCTTGAAAAGTTTCAGATTTGTTAAAAATCGTTTAGCCGTCTATATTGACTTTAAGTTTCGTATGGGATTTTTACTTTTTCAGTATGGAGAACCCGAATAATAATTTACAATAGGATGACAAACATTCAAGCTCGAACATAACAGTTCTAATTTGTTGTGTAAATTTCAAATCTAATTACGTTGAAATCATCTTGCACAGTAGCGGCGCCTAGTCATCTTATCTTAAATCTGACAGCTATACTGGCAACCCATTTTT